>OY740718.1:101050487-101439319 GCA_963513945.1 Hydrotaea diabolus | reverse complement strand
GGATAAACGGACGCTAAAGCGTATTAAAGAGCATTATTATCGTCTTTATGTCTTATTAATGGTGAAGCCGAGGTAGATACAATCGTTCACTACCCCACCAAGATTCATTTTAATAAGTGTACCTCACTTTTTTTAAGGGTGAGATAAATCCAACATGTGTGTAACACCCTGTATCATAGTGCCATCATGTAGGGTATACATTAAGTCTCACATAAATACTTGTATCAATGGACACCACCAATGACATTTAATACGTTCCCAAAAATTTATTGGCGCTAATTGTGCGTAATGCTGCCGTCGTTATTGTTGCCGCTGCTGCTGCCGCGGCTGATGTTTTAATTCTGGCGGGATGGAGCGGAACGACGGAGCACTGGAGGGAATATTTGAACATATTTTCAAAGAGTAGAACACAAAAAAATGTTCGTTGTTCGGTGGTTAAAATAAATTTCAAATGTTTTCGTGTGTGGATTTTTCATAAAACCAATTGTCCATGACTAATGCACTGTCAATGTTTCGGCAGAACAACAGCAAAACATTAAAAAATAAAAGATACGACGTCCAAGCGTTCCAAATATCTGAGCTGTATCGAATAGCAATAAAAACAACAGCAACCCAACAGATGACAACAAGACAGGCTAGGTGTTGGTACGGGTACGTCTGGGTGCACTCGTATGTACGAAACGAAAGTGTTTGTCAACTTGTCACATACACTTGTGCTTTAAAAAAGGATATTCAAAGAGAATTTCGAAAAAAAATAGTTTCCATTGGCCGACCTTCCCTACATAAGTTATGAACTCCAGCAGAGATATACGAGTAAATGAAAATCTGATCACGGCTACTGCAAGTGTACTGAGTAGATGGATTGAAAACTTGTTGACTCTTAAAGATTCCAGTTCAAATTTTAGATGTCGACATATCGCATGTTCGCTTAAAGTCGGGATGTCCAGTATACAGAAAATGTGTTACCTCTGTACGAAATTTGAGCACTTTTTAATATGTGACTTCTTGAGCGAAGTTCCATAACAATAACCTAAATTGTCAAATTTCTTATCTGTCCATTAAGAAAAAATGTGCCGGATCTTAAAAGTGGCTTCGGCGCGGCTTTTATCTCCTTAATCCGGAGGGACCTTCACCGGGTTTGGTAATTGTTCTAAAAAGTAAAAAATGGTGTTTTCACATGAAACTCATTTTCATCTCGGTGGCTATGTCAATAAGCATACTTGGCGCATATGGGGTTGAGAGAACCCTCACGGGACTATTGAGAGGCCAATGCATCTACAACGAGTCAGTGTTTGGCGTGGCGGCATCATTGGGCCATTTTTTTGAAAATGTTTAAGGAGCCGCTTTGCTCAACGAATTTTTGTTTCCAAAAATGTAAGAGAATTACATGGACGACATTTGGTTTCAACAAGACGGGGCCACAGCCAACGCAACCATCGCAAATCGAATAATCAGCCGAAATTGTGATGTCAATTGGCCGCCTTGGAGCTGTGATTGAGCCCTTGGGATTATTTTCTGTGGGAAGCCATTAAGGATAAATGTTACGCAAAGCATCCAGAGAATTGAAGCGTTGAAACATGAAATCGAAGTTGCCATTGAAAAAATTCGACACGAAACAATCGAAAATGTACTGAAAAATTTGGTTGATCGGATGAGAACCTGCGAGCCAGTTGTGGTAGTCATATGAATGATATTGTGCTCCATTATTAAATTGCAAGTTCAACCTTCCAATAAAACCAGAAATTTGTTGTTCAGTTCTTCCTTAAAAAACAAAGAATTAAGTAGTTGTATTTTAATTTTACATTTTATTTCTGAAAATTTTTGATCTTTGGACTTTTAAAGTATTTTCATTCATCACTTTTTGAAGCCTATTGATTTTTTACAAATTTTACTACAAATTGTCTTTTTTCATGCATAATTTTACTTTTTTAATTGCATTTTTTTACTGCTTTTACCACTTTAACTGCAAATCCGTTCCCGTACTTTTTTTCCTGCAAATTTCTTAAAGAGAACTCCGTTAAAACTCTTTTATTATTTAACTATTAAAAAAGTAAACGAACAGGCCTATAGACTTATTCTTAAAATTTCTTCTACAATCATCCACTGTTGCCATTTCTTGCCACCATTCTGACCATTGGCGACGTTTGGAATGGTCAAGAGGCTTTAGTTCTTGAGTCAATTGCACCTTGTAAGCGTGTAAATGCATAATGTTCATCAACGACGAGCGTGAGAGGTGCAATTGTTGGGCACGACGACGAGTTGAAGTGGACGGCCACACTCGCGAACAGCAGCAATATTTTCTGTAGTACGAGCTGTACGAGCATGCACTGGTGTTTTCACATCTCCTACAGACCCGGTTTGCTCAAATTTTTGCACGAATTTTCCGATTGTACGCACATTTGAACGAAAAAATCACGAAGTGCACGATATGCATCTTGATTTGAACGCCCATTTTCATAATAAGCCTGAATAACTTTAACGCGTTATAGTCTGAAATTGAGAAATATCAAAATTTTATTTGATATTTCTCAATTTCAGAAAACAAACTTGACGTTTAGGTGCGGTTCACATTCAACATCGGCCCTTAAAATTTAACCACCCTTTAAAACTAACACAACATAGAAAATTATAAATAACACAACACTTTTTGTCGACAGGATTTTCAAATAAACATCCCCTGATGAGGATAGAAAAAAGCTAACGCTTTATTTTATTATTTAATTCATGATAGCAGAGTGACAATCAACTCAGCCCAGTCAAAAACGACATAAACAAATAAATGAAATACCCATTTGGTCAAAGAAGAAAAATTAAAAAAGTGTTTAATTGAACGACTTTTTCTTAAAGGTAATCGCACTACTCACCCCTTGAATTAAATGAATTTAAACAAATGTTCGAAATCGGAATAAACTTGGTTGGACTATATCAGACCGTTGATCGGTTGTCAAATATAGCACTGCGACTAAATGTTAGAGAGAAGCTTTTAAAATAGTAGCCAGAAATTGTTCTTCAAATTCAAACCAAAATACAAGTGCTGAAAAAATAGACAATTAGAATATTTTAGAAAATATTTCTCGCGAAAATACAGTCAGCGTTATTAATGTGAAAAATGTGTTTAATTAAGACGAGAATAGTGTTGAAGCAAATGTGTTGAAAAATGCGGAAAATTTAGAGAGTGATTGTAGTGTATAAGTAGATAGTGAGATATCAGATAAACAGATAAACGGATAATTGTTGACGAATTGGCGACACATTATTCAGGCACAAAATCGAAACAAACTGTAGGAAATATGTATTTCATTGCACTACTTAAAGGTATGCATTTTATTTATAAGTATAACATGTTTCATTCAATTTCATTTCTTCAATTTAATTTCTTAATAGAAGTATGCCAACAAAAATTCATCAGTGCTAAGGACTCCCAGATTATACACGTTCTACATCAGCAAGTGCTGATGTAGAACTGAATAAATGATCATTTTTTTCTTATTCTAAAAAAATTGTCAAATGAAATATATCTAATTATATTTTCAGTTTACTAGAAATATATTAAAATCAATAATTTTTTATTATCCAAATAATTAATGTGAATAATGTAATTATTATTTTCATCTCATTAAAAAATATTAAAATTAATAAATTTTTGTCATCCTTTATTTTCATCCCATTACAGAGTCGATCCGCTGGAATCGTCATGGATAAATCACTCTGAGCGTATTACTTTATAATTTTTGCGATTCGCAATCGCCCTCACGATTGCACGATTTGCGTGTGGCAATTTGCGGGCGGCAATTTGCGGGCGATTTGCGTGTTGCAATTCGCCACAGGCACACAAGCGAACGGTTTCGCGAATCGTCACGCTGTTCGCCCGCGATTCCACACATCTTTTGGGCGATTAGCGGCAAATCGCCAGCGATGAAAAATGTTTGCAGGGATCATTACAATCTGGTGCCGGTCCAATATTTTGGCGAATGCTTTAAAAACCCCCCAATTTTCGGTCTATGATTTGCCTGAATGCCGGTCGTATCATTTTCCCGAATGTCATAAGGCTAGAAAAATAAAAAGGCTCCTTACAAAAGCCAAAAATAATACTTTTGAAGGGGAATTTCCATAAGCAGTATTTAACTACAACAATTTTTTTCTGTGTGTAGGTACAATTTACTTGGCTATATGTCCTTTAGTATTGAAATTATAAAGGGAGATTTAATTGTAAAGCTTTCCTTTTTTCAGACAATTGCTGCTGCAGTTTTGGCAAACCTTTCCATGGAGCAACTAGTAAAAGTGTTGTTGTTGTTTGGTGTAGAATTACAAAGAAACTAGGTTTGGCGCAAGACTTGCCAGAATCGGTGGGTCTTAAACTACTCGATTGAAAGAAGGAAAACTTCATCAATATCTATACTACAGTATAAATTATCAACCAGAAGGATAATCTTTGAATGGACCGAACGGGAGTACTTTGCTGCTAAATTGTAAGGCCTGCTAAAATGCAAGATTTTAGACACATTTGGAGAATCGACTGTACGCAAAGGCAATTTTCACAGGATTGTAAAGTTATTAACAGTATCATTTTTTCTCTTAAACCATTCATATATGTACTCACTTTTAAGTTTTTCCTATATTTAAGGCCCTAGTCTACAAGATGCCTATGGTCCTTTCGGCCCTCCTCAACAATAGGGATGTGGGTTCAAAACAATAGAATGTTCTTCGCGAATAAGAATAGGACGATGGTACCTATACTGCGAGTAATGTCATCAGTATCTATACTTAAGTATTCGATATCAGCCAGAAGTATTAACATCAAATTGCCCGACCGGAAGAGCTGCGCTTCGAAGATTTAAGGCCTGCTGATATGCAAGATTTTACACACCTTTGAAAATCGATTGTGCTCAACAGTAATAATCACAGGTTTGTAAAAATCATTCTTTTCAATATATATAGTATTGGTACTAAGTTCGTTTTACTCGATACTGTAATCAGCGGAATATTTAACTATTAAGGATAAAGATATCACTATCTTTTGAATATGAGGGTTGCTATTTATATATGGGGTCCGGCAATAAAAACACAATAATTTATCATTGGAAATGGTTTTATTGTTTTTCAAAATATTCTCCTTTAAGATCAATACACTTTTGCATGCGCACAAACCAATTGTCGAAGCACTTTTTCCACTCCGATTGAGACACCTCCAACACATGATTTTCGAACGCTTCAACAGCTGCTTCGGGCGATGAAAAGCGTTGACCACGCATTTTTTTCTTGATGCTAGGGAATTAGAAAAAAGTCATTGGGTGCCAAATCAGGGCTGTACAGATGGTTGTATACCACTCAGAATTGACCGCCCTACGTTCCACTCAAGGCACTGTGGCAACGTGGCCGGTTATACCGAAAAACAACGCAATCATTTGCTTCGATGTACTTCTTCCACAAACAACTTTTGTTGGATTTGGCTCGTCTTGAAAGACCCCTACGGTCGATTGCTGTTTTGTTTCGGGTTCATATTCATAGATCCACGATTCGTCACCTGTGACAATGTTATGCACTGCCTTTGAGCTACCGCAGTTATACATTTTCAAATTTCTTTGCACCAACCCATACAAGCTTTTTTTAACATTCGTCAAATTACGTTAGATCTAACAAAAACAAATTTTTTTTTACGGCCAAATAAAAATGCAATACGAGTATCTTATTGATGCTTGTCATACTAATGCCCAGGGATGCCTCAATCTCACGGTATGACACTTGTCAGTCTTGCTTAATCTGTTCACGCACAGCATCGATGGTTTTTGGCAAAGTGACCGAAGTTGGACGTCCTCCACGAAATTCATCCTGCAGCGAAAGGCGTCAGAGACTGAACTTTTGGTACCAGCGATTAACAGTGGTTTTTGATGGTGCATCATCGCCAAAAGTCGAAACAAGTTGATTTAAACACTCTTGTCTCGATAACCCACGCCGAAAATCGTAAAAAATCATCGCACGAAAATGTTCACGGGGTAATTCCATTTTGAGACTGAAATGAATTTTTCAACACACTGTAAACAAAACAATTCGCCCTCAAATGCCGACTCGTTTTGAGTGAAGTTATGCTAAAGAAATGTCAATGTTTCCAATGGAACTTTCAGTTTGCATCTGGGAACACTAGTATTGTCAGGACCCGAAATATAAATAGCAACCCTCGTAGTAGGGACAAATAAAAGAATAGATATTGTTCCTTATCTCTAGTAAGATGGAATGCTCTCTCATGTATATTAAATGTCGATAGTTTACACATTTTACCTCTTAATAATCTGGCGTAGGGTGCAACACGATCAATTTCATTTCAATTCACATGCGTACCTTGCTGTCATTCATGCTTTTAATTTCGGCTGTCGAACGATCTCTCTGTCCTACCCTAAGTCTGGCTCATTTCAAAAATATGTGCGTACATGTATTGAACCCAAGAAAACACAAACTTATTTTTCGATTGCTTTAACCAATAGAAGCCTTTTCGAAGTGCAAATATTAAAAGGCCTACAGACAGACAGACACCACGAAACGCGTTCATACGCATGCGCAAGAAGGGGGGCAACATTTCGCCAATATCTGCGCTCATGTTTCTTGGGGCCTACTCGAAGAAACACGGCAGACCATATTTGGCCATGGTTCGGGTATGATTTCTTTCTAAGGTGCGTACGGTTTGTTGTCAGACATACAAAACAAAAACGATCCAAAGTACACTCGAAGTCAATAAAATAATAAAAAAAACTTAACCGGCGTTCAGGAGAGGGGGAGGCCTTCATCATCATCATCGTTGTTGTCGTAGTCATCGTCTTATTTTAATCCGCAATTGTCGTTGCCGCCGCTGTTTGTTTCACAATTAACAATGATTGTCGAATTGGTTTTCAATCGTTTTTCAAAATTCCCCTTTTACTCGTACATTTGTCAGATTGTATGCGTGTAGTTCGCAAAAAAAAACCAAAAATAAAAACTCAAAAAAGATATATGGATTTTATTTGTAAATCGTCAAATTCATCGACAACAACGAACAGAAATCGTGATTTACGTACACAATTGCAAACAATTGTTAATTGAAATAATTGAAATATCTTACCAAACAAAAGCAAAGTCTACCAAATTATTTGTTCATACGAGTATGTGTAGGAAGTAACAGCAGGAAGTATTAGAGAAATTTGCGGCGCCTCGCATACGCACTAGCTTGGCTTGACTTTTTTCGTTTTTTTGGGTTGTGCGCTTTGACTTATGAAAACAGTTCTTTGAACTGGTAAAATTTGGCCTAAATTATGAACTGTTTGAGGCTTTAGCTAGATAATATTTTGCGTAGGCCGGCTAACGGCGAAAGTTTACGAGACATTTTGCTCACGAAAGACAGAGTAGTTAGGTCACTTGAATATTACAAAATCGGAATATTTGAAAGATGATTTATACCCTCAGCCACTTCTCCACCATAAATTGGTATTAGCAATATAAGCAAAGGCAGTCAAGAAGACGACCTAAGTATGTCCTCCTTATGTCTGCTAAATCCGCATCTTATTTCTGGAGTCAGCCAATTTGATTGTCTTTGGTAAAAGACGATGTTGCGTTTGTGGTGTGCCAAGGATCATTTCCAGTTAGTTTGAATGTACCCGGACAAGTACGAGTATGTTTAAGCCAAAAAATCATAAGCTATATTTTAGTAAAATCGGTACATATTAGAGTTAGAGTAGCAAAATTCATTGTGGACGGCCGCTTTGTGATTGTAAGTGTGCACGTTATCGTACAAATAAAGACAGGTTCATCTCCGTTTAAGAACATCAAAACATTTTTCACCAATTGCTCTCCACCTTGTAAATGCTGGCGACTTTATGAGTAAGACATTAATCTCCAAGTCATGTGAAAACTTCTAAACATAGCTTAATGCTTTGGGAGTGCTAGTAGTAAAAAATATTTTCCATTCGAGTGTTGATATATCTACGGTTAAAGGAGCCGTGTTTTCGGGCCCTAGTCATAGGCACTAGACCACTTTAGAAAAGGATCGTTAGTACAATGTGAATTGTCGGGTGGTAGCAGCTCAACTTGGGGCTATAGGAAGCAATAGACCGATATGATCTCATTTCAACGGAGTTGGTTATTGGTTGTCTATACTGTTGGGTGAATTATTGATGTTTCATAACATACCATAACAAAAGATGATTTTCAAATCGGAAAATAAATTTCTTTAATTTTAACCAATTTGGTTTAGCTTATGATGCTAATGGCGGAATTTGACTGGATTTATAATCATAAATCATATCGTAATATTAAACACGAAGGGTAAAAGTTGGATCACATCGGATTACCGTCTCCAACTTTTGTACCGGCTAGGACTAAATCACATATTTTATGGCGCCATAGGCCAGACGTCAAATTGTAGAATTAATGTTATACTCGTATTAGGAATAGCGACGAAATTTTATTGTTTTTTTATCACCCATATAAAGGGACCCGTAAAAGAGACCGCCTCCGGTCTCAGTCCCATAGTCACCGACATCTTATGTAATGGGTGATCCATCTAGAGGTATTTTTTCAGAACAAAAAAAAATATAAAAATTCAAACCAAGTGCGGAATCTTTTTTGGTAATTTAAAAGGGCATTTTTTTTTTTAAAAAATTTCCTTCAAATGTTGGCAACTGTATTATGGAAATGAGCGTTCGGTGAGATACGGGAAGATCTGCTGTTTTCGACTAAAATGTTGTCTGGTGATGAGGCCCATTTCTATATCAACGGCAAAGTCAATAAACAAAATAATCGCATTTGGGCTGAAAAGCAACTAGAAGAGGTTCCAGAGCTCACATTATAAGTATACCCAGAGAAAATCACGGTTTGGTGCAAATTTTTTCAAAAATGATGATGGCCGAAACGTAACCGTGAATGGTGCTCGATATCGCGCCAATATATCGATATAAATGCTACCTGCAAATTGCAGCCCGTAATCTTGACGACACTTGGTTTCAACAGGACGGTGTCACTTGTCATACAGCTGCTCAAACAATGGATCTATTGAGAGGTCATTTCGAAAAGCAGCAAGTTTCACGTTTTGGACAGGTTAGTTGGCCGCCTAGATCGAGTGATGTCACACCATTATACATTTTTCTTTAGGGTTACGTAAAGTCCAAAGTCTATGCTGACAAACCAGCTACGATTTAGGTTTTGGATGCCAACATTACGCGTGTCATTAAAGCCATACCGGTCGAAATGCTCGAACGAGGCATCCCAAATTTGACCCTCAGAATGGAAACCCTGAGGCCTAGTTGCGGCCATCATATTCAAATACCAATAAAGATTCCACACTTGATTTGAATTTTTATATATTTTTTTTTGTTCTGAAAAAAGACCTCTAGATGGATCACCCGTTACATAGTAAAAAAGACCGCCTCTGGTCTGAGTCCCATAGTGACCGACATCTTAAGTATATGTAGGCACATATTTGGAGTAGATCCAACATTTCACAGTTTCTGTCTCTGAAGATTAGGGGATAGTTTTTTGGCTCAGATGAACAATGTAATTTTTTGAAATGTTTAAAGCGTTTATGCCTACGACACCCAAGATGAGCTCTTTATAAAGGTAATTATTTATTTTATATGGTAGAAATGTCCACATTAAAGAATAAATTTGATCCTTAGTGTTTTGTAGTCTCTCGAAGCGAAACTTTTTTCCCTTCCGCGATCTTCAAGAACACTACGGACGGAAATATCGGGTTCATCTTAGAATTTACCACGATCAGTAATAAGTATACATATGTGACAGCGCATAGGGACCTAAGGGTAAAAAAATCAATTTTTTTTTGATGTGGACATCTGAGCATCGAATGAGACCGATCCCATGCCCCAAAAGTGTCCCCTCCCAGAGATATGCGCGTTTTATGAAAGTGATGGCACACCAAGGATACACGTATTTAAATCTTTAAAATGGCTCTCCTGAACAAAACTGGTTTTTACCCTAAGGTCCCTTTCTATTTTGCGCGTCACATATGCTTTATAGGGTCGCAGATAATAACTTCGATAACGGAATGATCTGCTTTTCTTGGGTATATGGTTGTGGCACAACTGTATTATAATCCTCACAACCATAGTTATGTTTACATACAACTAAAGTATGATCCTCACAGCCATGGCATAATTCACACGTAACCATATTATGATCCCATCAACCATAGTATGATCCTTCTCAAACATGATCGCCAAAATTATTTATTAGGATTGTGTTATGCTGTTCTACAACAATAAAGATTTTTATTAAGTACATTAATTAAAATAACATTACATTTTGTTTATAATCAAATTTGAGACCATGTTTCTATCGAACATTTCATTCGTAGAAACCAAAAAGTTTTTCAAAAAAGACTAAGTTACAAGCAGTAATGGCTACTTCAACATCCTCAGACCCTAAGCAACGAATGTAAATAAACCATGAACAATGGTTATACACTTAAGTGCAGGCAGATTCTAAATAAACGAGAACCAGCCGGCAGTACAGTATTCCACCGAAGAAAGTAAACACAATAAAAATCCCTTCCACTGCCTTCCGATTTCGCATAGGTTAAAATCGCTTACTGTATGATGTTGTTGTTTTTTATAAGGGACAACTGTCATGCGCTGTATCATGTATGTATCGTTAAAAACACATTATTGTTAATATAAAACGTGCATAACCATTCATTTGTCATAACAACCATACTTACCTATTATAAGTATATTGTTGCCGTAACCATATAGTAACCAAATCTGTTCCGGCGGTCGAATACTTACAAACTGGGACCTACTGTTTAGCACTGGCTCCGAAAGGCGATGCTTAAAGTAGGGAATTATTTTCATTGCTTACAGACTAATAGAAAAACAAGACAGAGTATGAAAGATTAATTTCATACTCGAAGATAAATCGCTTACCTACGACTCTAAAAAGGGGTTACTTGTGCAATAGTCGCTCAAATTTACTATCACGCTATTACTGATCTCCTTCAGTCGCATGCTAAATATCTCAAACATATGCTCCTCAGTCCCGTTCTAAATTTTAAATAAAAGAAAATATTGAAAGGACTTGATAAAATACAATTTCATTAAAGTGAAAGCTCAAGTGATTACTCATCGATACGTCAGATGCATTACTCAGAACTGAGTAATGCATCTGGCGCTGGTACATTCAAACATCATAGTTTACCATTCAAGCAAACAAAAACAAGTGGGCAAATTAAGTTCGACGGGGTAGAAGCTTGTATACCCTTCACCATGGATTCCGGTCCAATCTGAAATTTATTAAGTTTTCCATTAGAGTGTACTTTGTAGTATTTCATAAATATCGCAAGTTTTCTTTCACTGAGCAGGTCCAAATTTCATCAACAGACTTATCTTTATTAAACCAATTTGTTTTGTGAATTTGGTCCAAATCGATCCATAAATAGGAACAATTAACGTACCATCATTAAGACTGCCCCACCTATCAGAACCAAACTGAAGGGGAACCTTCCGACAAGCGTAGGCAATATACGAGAATATCGTATTCCAAGTTTTGGTATAGAGAACTTTATTTAGTCTTTGTGTGAGAAAAGGTTTACCTCTTGACCGTTCTGACCCATTTCTAGTACAATTTTTTTTTAAATGGTAACATCAACCTATATTCCGGCAAGATGTCAGTCACCTTGCTTGGTACAGTAGCAGGGCTTGTAGTTTGCTTCCACCGACTGAAAGCAGGACATAGCTAGATCGCCTTAGAATTTATGACGATTTACATCAATACTCGTCGTATATACTTATGCGGTCTCCCATCAGTATTTCGAGATGTGGCAAACGGCATGACAAGGTTAATATACTCTCTCTCCTATGATGGAGCGTAAACAAATGCAAGTGAACTTTCGCTTTTTATCGTCTCGTTCACAGAATCAACTGGCGAATGCTAAAACAAATGTTTGCCGTTGCTATCTGTAAGGCCTTATTGAGATAAACGATTTCAAAATATCCACTACCGAGTTTCGTTTCACACCGAGTCTCTTCTAACGTGACTGGTTTCCCCAATGCACATGATGTGATATACATTCTATTTGCAATGAATCACCAGCAACCACAGCCGCCACCAGCGCCGACAGCGAGCGTCATCAACGCCATCATCATTGGAAACAGTCACCAAACGAATGAATAATGCGCAAATAGTGTTTTAATGCATACAAATAATGCATTGATCTCTTTCACCCCCCTCTCTCGATATGATGCCAAAATCTTTGCAACATTTATTCGCGCCATGCTATGGCCAAGTCTTAAACAGAGGCATACGCAACAAGAAGGAAGACTTTGGTAAAGGTGTTTGTTGAACATTTGTGATTTCGTGGAATCAAATCGCGTCATTGAATAAACCCCCGTATGAAATGGATATTGCACCATATTGCACGCGAGACCAACAAATCGAACTGTGCCTTGTCATAAAGTTGCCACACTAAAATCGGCCGCCGTCTGGTTAGCCTTAAAATGTCGCCATTGTCGGCAATTTTGGCGGCTGGAAACAGCTAGAAAATGTAAACACGCAAAGGCACTCTTTTGGCCATACTCCACCGACGGATTGTTGGTCAAAATATGCTAAAAGCCAAAAAGAAAATCCCAAACAAACTCGACAGTGAACCAAGCAACCGGCTACAAAAAAAAACGCTTAATCACCCATACCGAACGAACGAAGGAAGCCCATGCAACCCGTAATGGCCGCATGACATTTTCCTCCACACGTCGCGACGACCGGCGGCTGTTGGCGTTCAATGAAACATTGGCAATTATTGTCAAAATTACAGATTCATATTCATGTGTTCATTTGAAGGTCTCGAGAAGATGCAACCAATCTTTGGCACTGGCAATAATTTTGAAACTCTTGATAGTTTTAATGCTCAGATTTCGCCTGGTACGTAATTAACCCGGGTGATAATAAAACATGTCGCTCAATGTTTTGATCAGGGCTGTAAAGGCGGAATTGGATCTGGAGTTTCGAAAATGTTACTGGAGTCGCAGCAAGAGTGGAAAAAATGTGCTCGAATTCTACTCGGATACAGTTTAAAATTGTATCAAATGAAAAAATTTAACTTTGCAGATTATTTTTTGCCAAACGTAGAATTCAAATTGATTTTTTTTAAGGTTAGGCTGAATTGAAAATTTGTGCTAGCAAACAGACTTAGTAGTCTCAACAATCAATTCTGATACCACGCAAACTACACGAAGAAAAAAAGTATAGTTGGGGTAATAATATTCGAAGAGCATCATACTATTGTTGACAATATGGTTGTGTCACAACAAGCATCATAATCCTAACAAAAATAGTATGATTTACACACAACCATACTAAGAACTTCACAACCATATTTTGATTCACACTCAACCATACTATGAACCCCACAAGCATAGTTTGATTTACACTCAACCATACTATTAATCCCTTAACCATATTATGATCCTTCAACCATAGTCTGATTTGCAGACTATCGTTAAAAAAAAGAAAGTGTTTCATTTACGTATAAATATTTTAGTTCTACAAATCCAATGCAGTTTATTTTGAAAAATTGTAGTTTCCAGATATAAAGTACTACGAGGGCTGCTCTATGTATTTCTGGCCTAATAATGACATTTTTTATCATCAAAAATGGTTTTATTGTTTTTAAAAGTATTCTCCAGAATTATTTTTAAGTATACACTTTTGCATGTGCTCAAAGCAATTGTCGAAGCACTTTTTCCACTCCGATTGAGACACCTCCAATACATGGTTTTTGAACGCTTCAACAGCATCTTCTGGCGACGAAAATCGTTGACCAAAGAAGTCATTGGGTGCCAAGTCAGGGCTGTATGGCGGTTGACCCATCAATTCGACGTTTTGGCCGGTCAAAAAGGCGCTGATTTGAGCCGATGTGTTAGAGCTCGCATTGTCATGGTGCACAATGATTCGTCTTCTCTTGAAGACTTCAGACAAACAAATTGTGGTTGTGCCACTCAGAACTGGCCGTCCTACGTTGCTTAAGCGAAACAGTCGTCACGCGAACAGTTTTGCCGAAGAAACAGGCGACCATTTGCTTCGAAGTGCTTCTTTCACGAACAACTTTCGTTGGATTTGGCTCGTCTTCGAAGACCCACACGGTCGTTTGCTGTTTTGTGTCGGGCTCATACGCATAGATCCATGATTCGTCACCTGCGACGATCTTATAAACGTCTTTTGAAGCACCGCGATCGTGTTTTTTTTCAAAATTTATTTGCACCAAACGACACGAGCCTTTTTTTGAGCGATTGTCAAATTGCGCGGGATCCAACGGGATCCAGGTGTTCATGCAATATCGAGTATATGCTGGTGGAAGAAATGCCCAAGGATGCCTCTATCTCACGGTATGTCACATGACCATCTTGCATTATCAGTTGACGCACGGCATCAATGTTCTCTGACACAACGGCCGTTTTTAAAGGATCTTCACGACCTTCGTCTTTGAGCGAGCGTCGGCCACGATTGAATTCTTTAAACCAGTTTTTCACAGTGCTATAGGATGGTGCTTCATCGCCATACAAAGATTTACGTTCATCGATGTACTCTTGTCGTGATAAGCCACGTCGAAAGTTGTGAAAAATGAACGCACGAAAATGTTCACGAGTTAATTCCATTTTTTCGCCAAATTGATTTTTTCAAGTCACTGTAAACAACACAAATGATAGTCGTACTTCAAAACGTTCTGAGTACGTTTATGATCAGAAATGTCAAATTTTCCAATGGAAATGTCAGATGGCGCCAGGCAACATTAAGTGTTTATTACTGTTCCAAAAAAACCATACACAAATTTTTATAATTTACGATCATACAGTATGATTGCCGTAATCTTATAATTGTTCACATAAAACCCATAAGCCAATAGTTTTGTCGTACCAACCATATTTATATTGTTGATACAACCATATATTAATTTTTAAATTTGGCAATAATACTATTATTACATTTTAACAATATTAATATTGCCGCAATCATACTATTCCCAAAATTAACTTTAAAAAACAATACTATGGTTGCGACGAACATACTTTTATTGCCGTGACAATATAGCAACCAAACATTTTTTTCTACGTGTAGCATTACTTATCAAATTAACTCGCTTCAAAGTATTTTCTCTCAACCTAAAGTAAAGAAGAGCGCATGATCAACACAAAAATGGAAAGACCATAAAACCATTCATACCTACTCGTTAAATCATTTAAAGCTCCAAGATCCCAAGATGGTCAATACCGAGATCGGCTATCTCCGAGTATATTTGACGCAGAAAGGAGGATATTGCATTCTTGTTCATTCTTACAGTTTCCGAAGTAGTCGCTCTTACCAACTAAGTATCTTTGCAGAACTTCTAGCCAGACGATGTCCTGCCAAACCAAACGTTCAGAGTTTAGTCAAAAATCGGAACGAGGGTTGCTATATATATTTCCATTTGAAAGTTTGACACTTTTTTAGCATTTCGACGTGGATTATCACGACAAGAGTGCATCGATGAACTTAAATCTTTGTATGGCGCTGAAGCACCGTCCTATAGCACTGTGAAAAACTGGTTTAATGAATTCAATCGTGGCCGACGCTCGCTCAAAGACGAAGGTCGTCCAAAAACGGCCGTTGTGCCAGAGAACATTGATGCCGTGCGTGAACTGATAATGCAAGATAGTCATATGACATACCGTAAGATAGAGGCATCTTTGGGCATTTCTTCTACCAGCATACATTCGATATTGCGTCAACACCTGGCCGTAAAAAAGGTTTGTTCTCGTTGGATCCCGCACAATTTGACAATCGCTCAAAAAAAGGCTCGTGTCGATTGTTGCAAAAATTTTTTGAAAAAATACGATCGCGGTGCTTCAAAAAACGTTTATATGTCTGAAAGAATCGTCCTTGTGGGTCTTCAAAGACGAGCCCAATCCAACGAAATTTGTTCGTGGAAGAAGCACTTCGAAGCAAATGGTCGCCTGTTTGTTCGGCAAAACTGGTCATGTGGCGACTGTTCCGCTTGAGCACCACAATTTGTTTGCCTAAAGTCTTCGGAGAAATTCGAAAAACGAACAAGAGAAGACGAATCATTGTGCATAATGGCAATGCGAGCTCTCACACATCGGCTCAAACCAGTGCCTGTTTGACCGGGCAAAACGTCGAATTAATGGGTCATCCTCCGTACAGCCCTGACTTGGCACCCAATGACTTCTTCTTATTCCCTTACGTCAAGAAAAAAATGCGTGGTCAGCGATCGCCAGAAGATGCTGTTGAAGCGTTAAAAACCATGTTTTGGAGGTGTGTCAATCAGGGTGGAAAAAGTGCTTCGACAATTGGTTTGAATGCAAAAGTGTATAAATCATGCTGGAGAATACTTTGAAAAACAGTAAAACCATTTTTGATGTTAACTATTCGCATTTTAATTATTAGGACAGAAATATATGTAGAAGCCCTCGTACTTCTAACATTCAGGTACAACACATGTAACATTAAATTAAGTGCGCTGTGTAGCCGTTATGTGTATCTTTTTTAGAATTTTGTGGACTTTTGAAAAACAGTAGACGCGATCGAGGCTTCAGATGTGTTTTTGCGATACGTTAAGCTATTGAAACATGGCAAACACGAAGGCAGGGTCAAGATGAGAATCGATATCAAATGAGCTTCTGGCTTAATCAGAGGATTCCTAAGAGGGCATTGCGATAAGGACGTTACTCACGAGCGTATCCGCCATCTCGTTGTGTTAACGAATCTGTACTTTCTGCCGGTACATAATATGAGAATTGTTAAATTTCTTCGAAATTCAATTGTCCCTTATTGGCCACCACTGGTCATGCGGCGGATATCTGTCGACCAATGACATCAATACCCATATTCGGCGGTTTCAAAAGAACATCCACACGAATTCGGTGTTCTCATAGCCCGTCATAGTCTCGCAGTTTTATCGCACAGAACGAATACTTGCAGCACGTACTTGACTTCAATTCGTGAAACCAAATCTTTACGCAAATCCCCAATCATGGCATGACAAAATACACTGATCTGAAACGAATTATTTTGGCAATTTATGACAAGTACCAAATTTTGATGAAAAATTGATTTCGAAAAAAAAAAACAAAACAAACCGACATTTGAAAACAAGTTTCGTGTGTTTCAACCATTCACACTGTGCGAGTATGCACGCATGTGCTATTTACCTAGCAAAACCAAAAACTCTAGTCTTTACGACTTCATTTTCACTAGAAATTTTGTGCTGAAATTATGCCTGCTATCAGCCAATCCCACAAAACCCCCTTTGAGGGGATTCGAAGAAGTTAGTCATTCATAAAATTGTGATTCGTTATTTTTTTCGGTTTCATTTGCGTTTCTTGGGAACTGCATTTTTATTTGAATTTTTTTAATTGAAATTGCATGCAAAACAGTTTATCGTGTGTTTGGTTTTAGATTAATGCGAGGTGTGTACCCTACACAGTGTTGTGCAGTATTTTTTAACATAAATTAAGGTTGGTAACAGAGAAGTGGGAAAGGGGTATTTAAATGTTGCTCTGATTTTCAATGGGAGCTTAAATTAAAGTTTAGTTTAAACTCTGACCGTTTTATAAGGTAACCAGGTTGTAATGAAAGTTTTCTTTATTCTTAAGTTTTAGGAGCTGTCAAAGTAACTAAAGCCAACTGGCTATCGAAATATTTAATAAGGTTGTCATTTTATCATGGTTAGTTTCACGCCTACCTAGGTTTAAAATTCAATTAAAATACTCAACGTGAATTTATTCTTGAGGTCGGTCGTCATCATGGCTTCAATGTGTACGAGATCTTAAGCCGACAGGTATGGATACAAAGTGAAGAAATCATATCTGTCGATGTGGCCAGTACCGAAAAAGACCCAACTCCTTTGAACCTTGAGCCACTAACCGGACATAGCCTTCTAGGTTTCCAGTACCAAGTAAGACTCAAAAATATCAATTTAGTGCCGGTTATCCCGATTGGGCACCGCCAGAGAGTCAACCTTGTATGTTCGCCAAGTGAGCGCTGGAAATGTTAGCCGGAGATCTTAAACAAGCGTCATTTTGGACTCAGCTAAAATTTCAACAAGCATTACTACCGTCTTAAAGAAATCTATAAGTGTTTGTTCAAGCATCATTGCATCCACAAATATTGTTTAATTTAAATTATGTCATGGCCGCATCATCACACCTTATTTCCTTTGAAATGAGAAGGGAAACACTGTTATCGTCAGTCGTTCTCAGTATAAGTGCTATTTGAGGGCCTAGTTCAGTCGCTAACAAAATGTGCGGTCGCCAGTCTTATTTGGAATTTGGAAATTTCACAGGGAGTCCTTAAAAGCTGGGTACTCTAGCCGATCCTGCTTTATGTCTACCTTTTCCAATTTCCACAACCACCAGAAGGCGTAAAGATCCTGGCGAAGGGCCTCGGGATTAAAAACATCTTCGGCATTCAAAAATTGATCTTGACAACTTCTGCAAAGCGATGCATATGGAGATATCCGCCATGAAGTCATCGGCCACACTTTACACTACTGCAGGATTAAAGTAAGACTAAGTCTTAATATGTAAGTCGTCGATAAATTAATTCCAACCAGACAGTCTCTTCTCGCCCTCTGCACACGCCACCTCTACCTGTAACAACTGCAGAGTAGGAACAAGCCATTACGCCGGCAGCACTTGGGGATGCCATTAAGGAAACCTTGCTCGATATTAAATGAGGCTGAGTCGGTGTTAAACGAGGCTGAGTCAGTGTGGTCTATTAACGCCAATGGCGCGCAGTGGATCAAGTTCAGAGCTGTCAAAATGTCACTCTAAGGACAGTCCTGGGCTGCGTCTTCTTTACACAACAGGGCCAGTAACTGCTGGGATGTCATCGGAGGAGAGTCCATACGAACACTCACCTGATGTAGTCCAACCCTCCACCGAGACATGTCAGGAGAGGCATTTTAGATTGGAAAGGGAAAACTAGCCCTAGACAGCATTCAAAGGGACACGGTGCAAATAGCCAAAAGTGTACCCCAAGAATTCGCTGACTTGGAGAGATGTCTTCCAAGAAAGATCCGTGTCGTGCTGGTACAACACAGGCCATGATGGCGCAGCCGTTCCAATTCGTACTGGGCCAGAAATGAGACAACCGCACAGAATACCTGACCGGCATGTGGTCAAGGGCTAAACTTTATAATACGCTACACATATTCACCAGCTTACGTCTATAGTTCCCAGGTTACTACAGACACTGTTGAGGTGGCCCGGTTCTAGGCGAAGCAGCAAAAGTAACGGTTCCAAGAAAGATTGACGGGAAATAACATTGAAGCAAGATTATTTGACTTGTTGAGGTCAGACGAAATCTCGACCAAAACGATATATGTATATGTATATTCGCTGTGTTTCCAACAAGACGGCACTACATGTTGTTTAAGCGACGCAACGTTCGAAATTGTGAAAGAAAAATTTGGTTGTGATCTCTATATGTGACGCGCAAAATAGAAAGGGACCTAAGGTTAAAAACCAGTTTTGTTCAGGAGGGCCATTTTAAAGATTAGGTCCCTTTCTATTTGCGCTTAGAATCGTCGACTTCACTTTCATAAAACGCGCATATCTCTGGGAGGGAACACTTTTGGGGCATGGGATCGGTCTCATTCGATGCTCAGATGTTGTCCACATCAAAAAAAGAAAAAAAATGAAAATTAAGTTTTTACTCTTAGTTCTCTTTCTCTATGCGCTGTCACATATACAGTTGTTGATCTTGGCCCGCTCAATTAATTAACCTTTTGCGATTTTCAAAATGGGCTCCACTTCAATTATGAAGAAATAACTCAAAAAATGTTCACTCTGTTTGAGAACTCTTGTAGCGGTGATTATGGAAAGGTCGCTTCCAATTTTTACTGAGGATTTGTTGTGACTCAGTGTCATTCTACAAAGACGTAGGGTTATATACTTCAGACTAAAAGTCGTATTTTAGACTTTTCGACTATTATAAAAAAAAACATGTCGGCTTTTAGACTTTTTAGTATAAAAAAGCCGATTAAAGTCGACTATTTGACTTTTTTCTTTAGGGAATTTCAAGTAGTTTGTACATTAGTAAGACTGACCTTCGACCTAAACGTTGCAATACGTTGCAACACTGAACTCATTTAGGATCATTCATATCAATAAATTAGAAAAAAACGTACTTACTCGTATGCTTCCTGCGTCGCAATTGTCTTATGTGTTGCATTTGCTTTGCATCTGCTTTCAATTGGATGCCTTTGTTGTAAAAGAAAACACAATACATAGTCACAACTTTCAGGGTTGCATTTACGAACACCCTGCAATGTATATGTATTACTACAAAGCAACATGCGTTTTGGAAGTCAGCCTCAGGTTCAAGTTTTAAAAACTTTTAAAACAAAGTTTCTTTTTTTTAGCAGTCGATTAATATATACGGTGATCCATCTAGAGGTATTTTTTCAGATCAAAAAAAAAATATAAAAATTCAAATCAAGTGTGGAAAATTTATTGCTAATTTGAAAGGACATTTTATGGCATTTATTTTTTGAAAATAATTTCCTTCAAATGTTGGCAACTGTATTATGGAAATGAGCGTTCGGTGAGAAACGGGAAGATCCTCTGTTTTCGACCAAAATTTTGTTCAGTGATGAGGCCCATTTCTGGTTCAACGGCAAAGTCAATAAACAAAATTGCCGCATTTGAGCTGAAGAGCAGCAAGAACAGGTTCAAGAGGTGCCATTATACCCAGAAAAAATTAAAATTTGTAGAATCACCGGTGCATATTTTTTCAAAAATGATGATGGCCGGAACGTAACCGTGAATGGTGCTCGCTATCGCGCCATGATATCGATCTTTATGCTACCTTAAATTGAAGCACGTAATCTTGACTTGGCACTTGGTTTCAACAGGACGGTGCCACTTGCCATACAGCTGCTTAAACAATGGATCGATTGAGAGGTCATTTCGAAAAGCAGCTAATTTCACGTTTTGGACAGGTAACTTGGCCGCCTAGATCAAGTGATAT
This sequence comes from Hydrotaea diabolus, assembly GCA_963513945.1. Taxonomy (NCBI): domain Eukaryota; kingdom Metazoa; phylum Arthropoda; class Insecta; order Diptera; family Muscidae; genus Hydrotaea; species Hydrotaea diabolus. The sequence goes on along the minus strand of OY740718.1, from coordinate 101,418,322 downwards.
CACACCTTTAGACATTTTTCTTTGGGGTGACGTAGAGTCCAAAGTCTATGCTGACCAACCAGCTACGATTCAGGTTTTTGAAGTCAACATTACGCGTGTCATTGAAGCCATACTGGTCGAAATGCTGGAACGAGTCATCTAAAATTGGACCCTCAGAATGGAAACCCTGAGGCGTAGTTGCGGCCAACATTTGAAGGAAATTTTATTAAAAAAATAAATGCCATAAAATGTCCTTTCAAATTACCAATAAAGATTCCACACTTGATTTGAATTTTTATATTTTATTTTTGTTCGGAAAAAATACCTCTAGATGCATCACCCTATACATGGAACCAGAGACTCATCGATTGCTCTCAAAAAGATTATCATATTTTAATTTTTTAAAAATTCGAAAATAATCTCTCACACGGAACAGAAGTGGCAACGATGGACGAATTCTAGAAATAATATTGGGGATCATAGTGTAATTGTGTGTGATCATACTATGGTTGTAGGGATCGTAACATGGTTGCTTGTGAATCATACTATGGTTGTGAGGATCATAATATGGCTGTGGGTATCATATGATGGCTATGTGTAAATCATACTATTGTTGTGAGGATCATAGTATGGTTGTGAGAATAATAGTATAGTTGTATTTGAATCATACAATTGTTGTGAGGATCATAAAATTGTTGTGCCAAAACCATATAACGAAAACATTGGAATGATCCTCTTCGAATATTGTCACCCCAACCATACTTTTTTTTTGCTACGTGTGGGTATCAATAGTTATTCGAGATTTTCTTATTTCGGTGTTTATCAGCTGGCCTTAAAAAATAAAGTTGTTACATGTTTAATTTCAGTGTAGATATACTTACAGACTTAATAAATTGCTCTGGATGAATTAAGAATATTTTTAAAGGCATACCTTGCCACAACAATAAAATTATACACTTACCAATTTATCAAACGCCGAAAATAAATTAAGACGCATTAAAAATTTATGCATTTAAAAAAATAAATAGACGACATGAAAAAGTCGACTTTTAAACTTTTTTAAAAACAGAAAGTCGACTTGCCGTCTTTTAGACTTTTTTAACAAGAAAGTCGACGTGCCGATTTTTTTAAACCTAAAAGTCGATTAGTTCAAAATTGACTTATAGCATCCTACGACCACCCTTTAAATTGACTTCATGGCATTGCTCATGTCAATTTGAGAATAAAAATTTTGAAAAACCGCAACATAATTTCGGCATAGATTTGAACTGCGGCTATTTTGGTTACTAGGCTAGCTTATTGTTACTTTTAGATTTTCCTTGACAGATCATTCTAACACTAAATATCAAAGGACATTGTGAATAAGAGAAACAGAGAGAAGATCAATAAACACCTTGGAAAACGTTAAAAGGAGAGAGAGAGCGCAAGGATATTAAAACGTTTCGAAAAAGTAAACAACAAATAACTACTGTTACAAGACATTACTTGTTGCTTTGAACTCATACTGAGTGTAATGTCATTACCTGGTAATGCAAATGGTAATAACCTTTTATTTTGGTGGGCACTTAATATGTATACATATTGAAAAGAAAAGTGCATTAGTTAACAATCGTTAGTACTAAGAGAATTGACAAAAAAACAATCGGTTGTGGCCTCTAATCTCTTCTTTATGTGTAGGACATCTTCAATTCGTTTTTACTTCACCATATCATGTCATAATGTTTGTTTGTATGTCAATCAAACACGAAATAAATCACCACAGTTTCGGATTATTTTTATGGTGCATAATGTAGTTTTTTTTTTAAATCGAAACCAAAACAAAAGCGAGTGTGCAAGTAATTCGAAACAACAAAAAATTTATAGTATTTCGTGGTGTTTTGGTTGATCAATTGTTGGTTGGGTTGTTTATAAACATATTTCCATATTGACAAACGTCAATACATGCATACATGAATGTCTACATCGTATAAAGTAGGTAGGTCGTATGTACATAGTCTACATCCAGATGCACGTAGAAAAAAAGTATGGTTGGGATAACAATATTCGAAGAGCATCATACTATTGTTGGATATATGGTTGTGGTAAAACAATATTATGATCCACACAACAATAGTATGAATCACATACAACAATAGTATGATTCACATACAACAATAGTATGATTCACACAACCATACTATGATCCCCACAACCATAATAAGATTAACATTCAACCATACTATGATCCCCACAACCATATTATGATCTACACAACAATAGTATGATTTACATACAACCATACTATGATCTCAACAACCATATTATGATCCTCACAACAATAGTATGATTCACAGACAACCAAAAAAGCATATTCAAATGAAGAAAAATTACAATCATACAGTATGATTGCCGTAATCATATTATTGTTAACATAAAACCCAAACAATACTTTTGGCGTACAAACCATATTTATAAGTATATTGTTGCTATAACCATATTTTAATTTTTTTAAATTACATTTAAACAATATTAATATTGCGGCAATCATACTATTGTCAAAATTAAAGTCAGAAAACAATACTATGGTTGGGAAGAACATACTTATATTGCGGAGAACATGCTATTATTGCCATATAGTAGCCATATATTTTCTCTACGTGTGTACGGGGCGGCGTATTGAGTTTGTGATGTCATTTTCTACACTTCATGCAGAATAGTATTCTATTATTTGCAATCGAAAAAAAAACGCAGAGAAATGAATGAATCGGACAGAACCTTAAGTCATGGGGCATAGCAGACTGCTCATTTCGTACGAAACATTTAAAACAAATTTGAATTTTTATTACCGCCAATGATTTCATGATTCTTTTGATTTTCGTCGTAGGGGAATTTCGAAATTAAAACAACTATTTTCAAGACGATAATATGGTCGGTACACAAGTATGTATGTACGAGTACGTTATTGCCGTCATTCTTTGTTCAGACAATCGATACGGAATTAATTATGTAGAATTTTGTGCAAAATTAATTAACAAATATTTATTGAGAATTCTTGATTGTTTTGATTTTTTTTTTCTTCATTTCTTCACGAACACTGTTTGCTAAGCTGACAATTTCATTTTAATATAGACGACATATTTGGAAACAATACCAATATTTTGTATTGAAAATCGCTGGCGATTCTGCGTAATAGTCTTTAAGTATTTGGTTCATTTTATATGGTAATTTGGCGCGATGATGAGCTGTGTTCTAGCTAGCTTAAGGCTCGTTATGATGCAATGTACGGAACTGTTTTCAATATTCATATAACCTGATGTTTTGCTTGCTTTGTGATTCTCAGAATTCTGGACGGACATCTTACCGGCGCACAGTGGCTCTTTCCATACTAGCATTGGACAAAAATAGAAAGAGTTTTCAGAATACAATGAAACTTTATTTCTAAATGCTTTATGATAGGCTGACTTCAAAAATGTTATCGGTTTTAATCGACCATGTGCTGCATTTCGACTTAGCTCGAATGTGAATCATTTTCCCATTTTTTGTGTGCGCTGTTCCGAGTCCGAAGGGCAGCTTTCCTAGGATGTAGCCCTTATTTATAAAAGGGCCAACTTCTCTAAGAATATCCGTAAAAGCATCTTTATTTATTCTCAAGAGTGCTGAAAAAAAGTTATTGTGTGCTTTGGAGGGGGCGATGCAAAGTACTCACGATCAGCTCGACATATCCGTTGGATTCGATGCATCCCCTAGCCGACGCCTTTTAACACGTTTCTCATTTGACGTCTTAGGGAAGCCATAACAGCTAGTTTCAAACCTGCAAGAGTTTTTTTTTATTTATTTTTAAATAAAAATTAATAACTTTGTGTGGCGTTCAGCTGTAAAACATATGTTTTTTGTTGTTATTTATTGAACATAGTTCGACTTATGCTGAACACAGTTTTTCTCTTTTGATTTTTAAATGAGTAGTTTCCCTCGAAATGAAGCACACCATCTTTGAAAAAAATTGAGATTTAAAAAATTATGGGGATTGAAAAACTCTCAGGTCACAGCACATGGGCACAATGTAACATTTGCGGTTTTCTTGTAAAATGCAAAATTTTTATTGGGTTTTACTGAATCATTTGGCATATCAACTACGCCTGATAGTTCGCTGACAGTCTAAATTCGAGGAATTTGAAACTTTGAAAAAAACAACAACAAATTTAATATAAAAAAATATATTTTTTTATGAATTAATCTTTTTCAGAATTTTTAATTTCACAGTGTGATAGAGAAAAAATACCTGGGAAAGGATTTTATTTTTCTTGTAGATCTTGCTGAGTGCAACAAGAAACCGGTTTTGAAATTTCCCAAACACCTCCAAAATCTGGAGTTACGGGTAAAAAACCGGGTTTTCGGATCTTACGCACTTATATGCCAGGAAATTGGTTGAATATCAATTTTTAAGTTTTTCGGCTGATTTGGAAAGAAGAATCCGGCCTTTCGAATGATGTATACACTTTGAAAATCACACTGAAAATAATCTGTGTATTCTGTATTCTCTTTTTTTAAATTTTTGGTAATTTCTTAACTTTAAATTCGTTTTTACACAGACTAAATAATAAAGAGAGTGCTCTTACGAATACAATTCGGTTTCAATTTTAAAAATCCGTTGGAAACTGATTGAGTTTTTCTACTTTTTATTAAAAACAACTTATTTTGAAAAAATACAATTTACTCAGAAATATTTGTTTGACTGCTTTTTATTGAATATCTCAGTATCCCGTTTAAGTGACCAGCAATATTCGGAAATCATTTTTATTTTATCTTTTCCTTCAAAACGTTTTTCCATTGTAATTATTTCTTGATGTAAGTGTTCGCCTTGCTCATCATTGAACTGGCCCAGGTTTTCTGGGTAGAAGTCTAGATGTGAATGGAGAAAATGAATTTTAATTGACATGTTGCAGCCCATTTTACCATACGCACTCAAAAATTCATCAACAATCGCGACATAGTTGTCGCTTCTGTGATTACCAAGAAAATTATCACATAGTGCAACAAAGCTCTTTCATGCGCGTTTTTCAACGGAACTGAGCTTGTTGATAAAATTCTCATCTCTCATAAATCGGTTGATATTTAACCAAGTTACTGGCATATAAGTGCGTATCCGAAAAACGTTTTTTTACCCGTAACTCCAGATTTTGGAGGTGTTTGGGAAATTTCAAAACCGGTTTCTTGTTGTACTCAGCAAGATCTAGAAGAAAAATAATATTACTTCCCAGGTATTTTGACTTCATTCTTTTTTGCTACACTGTGTTATTATTTTAATAAGTAGAATCTTAGGCTCTTTTTAAAAAAAGTATTAAAATAAAAAAATCGGCGAAGATTTTGTTGTTTTGAAACAACAAAATCTCCGCCGATTTTTTTTATTTTAAGATTTTTTTAAAAAGAGCCTAAGATTCTACTTATTAAAATAATAACACAGTGTAGCAAAAAAGAATGAAGTCAAAATACCTGGAAAGAAAGTCGAAACTAATTTCACCGACTTTTTAGTTTTTTTGAATCAAAAATTGATAATTTTTCAAATAAAAAGTTCCTCATAGACACTTTTAAAAAATGAAAATCAAAAAGAATCGGACAAAATCGGCGAAGATTTCGTTTTTTTCCTAATAGGCGAGAGTCTAAACTAATTTACTGTGCTAAAAAATGTTGCCGAATTTTATGGTGTTTTTTTTATCATCAAAAATTGAATCTTAAAAAATTAATCAAAACAAATATTTAAAAGATTTAAGAAAAAAAAAACAAATTTATTCAACTCCTTAACTATACAAAAACTCAGGAACGAAACTACAAAATTAATTAATTCAGGATACAAATCGCTCACTTTGAAGGGCTCTGGAGTTCAAAAAAAACTATTTCTGTGAAAAAAGATTTGCGGATATTTCTTAGTTGAACTATTTCCTTTAAAATGATACCAAGCAATTTAAATTCGAAGCTGGTCAGTTTTCTGATTTTTGACGAAGCACTGTGCGGCGCACTGTCAATGGACACTTCATCATGGCAGATAATGATTGGTTGTTGTTTGCATGGTGGTATTCAAGTTGAAATTCGTTGGAAAAAAATATCCAGAGGCTTTGAATTAAGTGATAGTTCGACGAAGGACTAGGTTTTTTTTAAATAACCCACTGAGCAACAAATTCAAGAAATGTGCATTTCTTGGCCTCAAATCTCATTAAACTTATTCTGTAGGCGACGGATATGAGAAAGTAAACAAAAACCACAGGTTATTTTCTTATCGTATAAGCAATTATTGCTTAAAAGAAAGTTGTTTAGTACGAGAGTAATAAGGGAGAAAATTCTTCACGAAATCCTATGAAAAAGTAAGAAATAATGTTAAAGAAGCAGACTTGGCAACTTTATTATTTTTTATATTCCTTCCTTCTTTTATAAAGTCCTCCTATTTTCCATTATTATATTTAGATAAAAGTAATGCCAGATGTGTGAACAATATTGACTCTGGGTTAATTTTCTCTTAACAATTTTAATAAATTTAAATTTTTATGGACTGATATTTTTAAAAGTATGTAGAGTAGTAGATTTATTGAAATTGTTTTAAAATCAAAAAGATTATATATTTCACTTTACTAAGTTTTGTTTTTGTGATGGCAAAATCCAGACAAAACAAAATGAGGTGAAAGATTTAAAATAGAGCAATCGCCAAGAAAAACAATATATCTGTCGGTTTTGAACATAAAAAACCGAACCATTTAGAAAATGAACGTTATCGCACAAAAAACTACGAGGGTTGCTACTTATATAGCGGGTCCTGACAATACTTGTGTTCCCAAATGCAAACTGAAACTTCCATTGGAAACTTTGACATTTCTTTAGCATAACTTCACTCAAAACGTGTTGTCATTTGAGGGCGAATTGTTTTGTTTACAGTGTGTTGAAAAATTCATCTCAGTCAAAAAATCGAATTACCCCGTGAACATTTTCGTGCGATGAATTTTTACGATTTTCGGCGTGGGTTATTGAGACAAGAGTGTTTAAATCAACTTGTTTCGACGTTTGGTGATGAAGCACCATCAAAAACCACTGTTAATCGCTGGTACCAAGAGTTCAGTCTCTTACGCCTTTCGCTGCAGGATGAATTTCGTGGAGGACGTCCGACATCGGTCACTTTGCCAGAAACCATCGATGCTGTGCGTGAACTGATTAAGCAAGGCTGGAAAAAAATTGTTCTTGTTGGATCCCACATAATTTGACGAATGCTCAAAAAAGGCTCGTATGGATTGGTGCAAAGAGATAGTGAAAAAGTGTAACTGCTGTAGCTCACAGGCAGTGTATAACATTCTCACAGGTGACGAATCATGGATCTATGAATATGAACCCGAAACAAAACAGCATTCGACCGTATGGGTCTTTCAAGACGAGCCGTATTCAACAAAAGTTGTTCGTGGAAGAACTACATCGAAGCAAATGATTACGTTTTTCCCGGTATAACTGGTCATGTTGCCACAGTGCCTTTAGTAGGACGGCCAATTCTTAGTGATATACCACCGTCTGTTTGCCAACAGTGTTCGAAGAAATGAGGAAAGCTAATAAGAGAAGACGAATCATTTTGCGTCACGACAATGCGAGCTCTCACACATCAGCTGAAATGATGAGCTATTTGACCACTCAAGATGTCGAATTGATGGGTCATCCACCGTAGAGCCCTGATTTGGCACCCAATTAATTCTTTTTATTCCGTAGCATCAAGAAAAAATGCGTGGTCAACGTTTTTATCGCCCGAAGCAGCTGTTGAAGCGTTCAAAAATCATGTTTTGGAGGTTCTCAATCGGAGTGGAAAAAGTGCTTCGAAAATTGGTTTGTGCGCATGCATGATCTTAAAAAATATTTTGAAAAACAATAAAATCATTTCCAATGATAAATTATTGTGTGGCCCGAATATAAATAGCAACAATCGTAACGCCCGCGGATAGACGTGAAGCTAAACGATTAATTGTTACTGGTGCAGTAAATACTTCAGTTGAGGCCAAATAAATATTAAATGTCCGGAGAAGTTTAAAAGCCGGTGGATTAGTAGCCAGAGCACATCCCAAAAAATCGCTCTTGACCGATAAACACCGCAAAAAACCGACTTAACTTAACAAAAAATTTACAATTGATGATTGGATGCGCATAACTTGGTCAGCTGAGAAAAATCAAGCGAATTGGATCAGCTGGACGGCATTGAACATGGGTAGATAAAAGTGTAAGGGCCCCCGCAGACTGCAGACTTTTTATCGGCCGATAGTTTAGTCGGGTTGGGCTGAAAGTGCGCACACCGAGCCAACTAAACAGTTTGTTTGGTGAACAGGGCGCAGACTATCCAACAGTCGGCCAACTATTCTCGAAATAGTTTGTAACTGATTGTAACCATACTGATTAAGAAGCCGACCAAACTATCGGCCGATAAAAAGTCTGCAGTCTGCGGGGGCCCTTAGAGTCATAGACCGAAAGATTTGCCAAACATTAAAATTTGGAGGTGGCTCGTTGATGGCTTGGGGTTGTTTTCGCCGGATTAGCAGTAAAATGAGTGCACCGGACTATATAAGACTTTATATAAGTCTGGACATATTCGGTACAAAACGACATCTTCGTGCTGGGCAACGCACGAAGATGTCGTTATACACTTTTGCATGCGCTCAAACCAATTGTCGAAGCACTTTTCCACTCCGATTGAGACACCTTCAAAACATGGTTTTTAAACGCTTCGAAAATCGTTGACCACGCATTTTTTCCTTGATGATAAAAACAAGTCATTGGGTGCCAAGTCAGGGCTGTATGGCGTATGACCCATCAATTCGGCGTTTTGGCCGGTCAAAAAGGCACTGGTTTGACCCGATGTCTTTTTCGTTTTTCGAATTTCTCCGAAGACTTCAGGCAAACAAATCGTGGTGTACCACTCAGAGTTGACCGTCCTACGTTTCTCAAGCGGAACAGTCGCCACATAGCCAGTTTTGCTGAAGAAACAGGCAACCATTTGCTTCGAAGTGCTTCTTCCACTAACAACTTTCGTTGGATTTGGCTTGTCTTCGAAGACCCACGTGGTCGATTGCTGTTTTGTTTCGGGCTCATACGCATAGATCCATGATTCGTCCTCTGGTACGATCTTATAAACGGCTTTTGAAGCACCGCGATCGCATTTTTTCAAAATTTCTTTGCACCAATCGATACGAACCTTTTTTTGAGCGATATTCAAATTGTGCGGGATCCAACGAGAACAAACCTTTTTTAAGGCCAGGTGTTCATGCAATATCGAATGGATTTCTGGCGGAAGAAATGCCCAAGGATGCCCCTATCTCATGGTATGCCACATGACGATCTTGCATTATAAGTTCACGCACGGCATCAATGTTCTCTGGCACAACGGCCGTTTTTGGACGACCTTTATGCCAAAAAATGTCAAACTTTCCAATGAAAATGTCAGATGGCGCCTGGCAACACTAAGTGTTGCCTTGGCCAGAAATATATGTATAGCAACCCTCGTACAAAGAACCATTTTATGTTTCCATTTTTTGTATTCTGTAGGAGTAATGAATTTAATTCATTACTCCTATTCTGTCATATAGTCTCAATAATGTTCATTTCGAGAACAATTTTGTCCCTATCTATAGACACAGCGAGTTTCAAAATTGGAACTTCTGATTGTACTACTTTCGAGTCAGTCGCGTCTGATAATTGTATTCAAATAAAATTAAAAAAACAACAAAACCTTTTCGTAAAGGGACTTTTTAAATCCCTACCTTATTACCTGTCGACATTGACATTTTTTACACACTTCATGTTAGTCTACGATTCGGTCTGGCATTAACTTGAACTGTTTTGAATCATTAAATTCTCGTATTTGTTTTTATTTTTATAATTTATACAATGACTTGAAACAATTTTGAACCAATAAAAAAAACTAATTCGAAACCAAAGCTGAATTCAATTTCTCAATATGAGTAGCATGTGTTTCAGTTTATTCACTCAAAACTGTGTGTTTATTGAATATTTACTTATTTCAGTGCGGCAGCTTATGTTTTTACGTTTATTTGTTGTTGGAGCCAACTTAAGCAAAAAATAAAAATGGATTATTAGAACAACTGAATTTGAGTAACTGTCAGAGCGATTTAGAGTAAAGTTGCTTATTCAAGGTACATAAGCATATATCAAAAGAATGTATGTACATATTCAAGGTAAACAATTGATTTTAAATCATTTACAAAAGTTATGTTGCACAGTGATTAGGAAACGGAAAAGTTGCATTAAATATGTGTTTTTTACTAATGCTTTAGTTGGTACTATTGGATCTGCTCCAGAGAAGCCTACCAATAAGTAGAAGTATACGAATCTTAAAGTAAAATTCAATTGTGATTCCTGACATGGATTTCTGTGTTATGCGGTTCTCTGCGTTTTGTTGGCAGGATATGCATTCATTTGTTCACAGTGGTATGTTGACTGTATAAGATCAAACGTTTTAGTATTTTAAGCTTAATTTAGCTTAAACTTCGTGACAAAGGTCTAGGGGACCTTCGCAGTCATTTTTCGACGTGTTCACGATATTTTCGATTGTAGAGTGGAGAACTCTCGACTTGTAGAGTGAAGAACCCTACACCTGTAGAGTGAAAAATTCTAGTTTTATACAGCGGGTAACATTAGGTTGGTAGAGTAGATTTTATTCTTATGAGCGGTATTGTATAGGGTCATCCATCTAGAGGTATTCTTTCAGAACAAAAAAATCTAAATTCAAATCAAGTGTGAAATCTTTATTGGTAGTTAGAAAGGACATTTTATGGCATTTATTTTTTGAAAATAATTTCCTTAAAATGTTGGCAACAGTATTATGGAAATGATCGTTCGGTGAGAAACGGGAAGATACTCTATTTTCGACCAAAATTTTGTTTAGTGATGAGGCCCATTTGTGGCTCAACGGCAAAGTCAATAAACAAAATTGCCGCATTTGGGCTGAAGAGCAACAAGAAGAGGTTCAAGAGGTGCCATTATACCCAGAGAAAACCACGGTTTGGTGCAGTTTAGAAGCTGGTGGAATCATCGGTGCATATTTTACCAAAAATGATGATGGCCGGAATGTAACCGTGAATGGTGCTCGAATTAATTTGAAAAAATACCTCTAGATTGATCACCCGATATATGACTAATGTAATCAGACCATATCGACCCATGTTTTCATATAGACTTCATTATACTTTAATGTAGTTTTTCTTTTCCCAATTACGCTCAAAAACCATAAATTATGCTCGAATTTGTATAAATTATATGTAAAATGTTTAAATTTTCTTACGAGGGTTGCTATATATATTTCTAGCATAGACAACACTAAGTGTTGCCTGGCGCCATCTGACATTTCCAGTGGAAAGTTTGACATTTTTAGCATAAAAGTACTCAGAACGTTTTGATGTACGACCACCATTTGTGTTGTTTACAGTGACTTGAAAAAATCAATTTGGCAAAAAAATGGAATTAATTCGTGGACATTTCGACGTGGATTATCACGACAAGAGTGCATCGATGAACTTAGATCTTGATATGGCGAAGAAGCACCATCCTATAGCACTGTGAAAAACTGGTTTAATGAATTCAATCGTGGCCGACGCTCTCTCAAAGACGAAGGTCGTCCAAAAAAGGGCCGTTGTGCCAGAGAACATTGATGCTGTGCGTGAACTGATAATGTAAGATCGTCATGTGACATACCGTGAGATAGAGGTATCCTTGGGCCTTTCTTCCACCAGCATACATTCGATATTGCATGAACACCTGGCCATAAAAAAAGGCTCGTGTCGGTTGGTGCAAAGAAATTTTGAAAAAACACGATCGCGGTGCTTCAAAAGATGTTTATAAGATCGTCACAGGTGATGAATCATAGATCTATGCGTATGAGCCCGAAACAAAACATCAATCGACCGCATGGGTCTTCGAAGACGAGGCAAATCCAACTAAAGTTGTTCGTGGAAGAAGCACTTCGAAGCAAATGGGCGCCTGTTTCTTCGGCAAAACTGGTCCTGTGGCGACTGTTCCGCTTGAGCAACGTAGGACGGTCAATTCTGAGTGGAACACCACAATTTATTTGCCTAAAGTCTTCGGAGAAATTCGAAAAACGAACAAGAGAAGACGCATCATTGTGCACATTGACAATGCGAGCTCTCACACATCGGCTCAAACCAGCGCCTTTTTGACTGGAGAATTCTTTAAAAAACAATAAAAACATTTTTGATGATAAATATAAGCATTTTTATTATTAGGCCAGAAATGTATGTAGCAGCCCTCGTATGACATATTTCACTTTATGTTTTAAGGTTGATTATAATTTATTTCACTGTTTTGATGTTTTAGTTTCAATGTCTTCCAAACGATTGATTTCTTTAACGCTGCTTTGCTTAGTCGAAGCCAGGGCTGTGGAGTGTTCCAAAAATCGAAGGTCTCTGACCAGCGGTCTTGGAACCACTCCTACAAAATATATTTATTTTTGTAAATCAAATTATCGAATGGGAACCGCTATAGTAAGTTCTTCTATCGTAGAAGTTTGAACAAGCTTCATTTTAAAAGAGTCGTGTCCGACTGAAGACTGCCACAGGCTATAAGATTAGACGATGGATCCAAAAGGTGTTGATACCCTCGATTAAAAGATCCACTTTTAGCCTTACTACCTTTTGTGTATCCATAACTTTTTGCATTTCAGTTTATCCGTCTGATTTTCTTTAAGCCACTGTCAGCAGTCACTGTCAGTAGCAGCTTAAAAACGATTACAAAAGAAGAGGAAGTGTAGCGGTAGGCCCGAATACTCAGCCTGAAAGAATGTGGTAACACTTGGACAAATAAAACTCACTTACAACGATTTCATTTTTACTAGCAAACATAGCAGCAGTACGCACGGACGGACTTCTCACGATCAAAATTATGTAGACTCATGTGGCTTTTTATCGCTGTGTATGTGCGACTCGTCGTATCCGAAAGAGCCGTCTTCTGTACGACAACTCATATCTTTCAGATACAGCCAGACGGACAGACAGATGCCATAAAGCATTCCAATTTCGTATGAGCCGATCGTCGTTTATTTCAAATACTCATTATGAGCTGTATTGATGTTGTTGTCGCTGCGTAACCGGCAATATTTTTGTTGGCCGGTTGTTGTTGTAGTTTTTGAGGCCTACGAGATCACATTTAATATAATTATCGGTGATTAATGAATTGTTTAGCTCGACATTATGCCAATCTCGAATACTTTTATGTGGTCTACGAGGCGATCGATCAGTTAGTTGGCTGACCAGGCCGCCGGCCAACGTTGTCTGTCTATCTGTCCATCCGTTTGTCGGCATTTGCTGTTGTCTGTCCGTTTGCTCGACCAATAATAATGAACTCGGGCCATTTGAAAATTTAAGTTTATTTGTTTCTTCTTCATTCGTAATTAGATATTTTATTTGATTTCTATCTGCTTGTAATCGTTTATTGGGATTTTATGTGACTACCTATAAAAAAGGAAGATCGAGTTTGTAACAAAAACTATCAAATGATAATAATGTTTTTGTCTGTTTAATTAAGTTTATTTTTAATGAATTTGTGTAAATGCGTTAACAAGTTAAACCAATTTTTGGAGCAAACTTTATTTGAGTAAAATATGTACACAAAAATCAGTGGGTTCAACCTACTTTGATACGAGTTGTACGGTTAGTCTGGAATAAAGAGGTAGAAATGAAAAATTTTCTGTCGCCAAAATTATTGGCCAATAGTATTTACCAATTTTCTAATGAAAACTTAAAGGTACATACTACCTCACTCAATCGACTGACAACAAAATTCGGTTGTCCGAACAAATCTGTTCTCTGTGTGCAGTTATAAAATAAATGTTCTTCAATTGTCTTTGACTTCAGGCTTTAGTTAACGAACACAAATACGAGTATAAGCGTAGTAAAATTAAGATTTGTTTTCTCCAATTGTATTTGCAATCTATTTTACAATAATAAGCAAATTTGATAAACTTAAAACAATAACATGACTTATTGATTCCCATCGGAAGCAACAATATAATTTATACTTACAATGTTACAACATTGAACACACCCATTTCAATAGTAGAACTGAACATACCCCGTTAATGTCATATGGGTTTTGAAAGCTTACCTCAATAGCGTTAGTCTGTAAGGGGATTTTAAAATTGTTTCAACTTTTATCATGGAGTGGTCAGATAATGAGAACCGTATCGCTGTAATAGCGCTTTTCAAGTGTGAAAAGCGATATTTTCAAAACGCTCCGGCCACTAGGGATTAGCCGCACGTTCGTCTACCGATGCATAAAACTGTTTGAGGAGACTGGAGATGTAAAAGACCGCCACCGGTCGGGCCGCCCACGCTCTGTTCGAACACTGCATGTCATCAAAGCCGTTAAATCAAGAATTCACAGAAATCCGCTCCGAAAACAGAAAATCATGGCCCGTGAGATGAATATAACGCAAAAGTCCATGAGTCGAATCATTGAAAAAGACTTGGGACTTGGGGCTTTCAAACGACGTACCGGACATTTATTGACTGCAGCTTTAAAAAAGTAGGATTGAAAAATGCAAACTTCTTTTGGTGAAGCACGATTATAGCTTGCACAGAAAAATTTTGTTCACCGAAAAAAAAATGTGTACCGTTCAGGAAAAATTTAACAAGCAAAATGATAGAGTGTATGCGCGTTCATCTAAGAAAGCATCTAAACTAATCCCAAGGGTGGAAAAGGGTCATCAACCAGCTTCAGTCATGGTTTGGTGGGGTGTCTCTTACGATGGGGTTACTGACCTGAATTTCTGCGAACAAGGAGTCAAAACATCGGCCATAGTTTACCAAGAAACCGTTTTGGAAGCTGTTATGAAGCCTCTTAACCATTCCCTGTACCAAAACCAGTCATGGACTTTCCAGCAGGATTCTGCGCCGGCCCAGAAGGCTAAAACGTCCCAGACCTGGCTTCGAAACAATTGGCCAGCCTTCATTTCCTGAAGAATGACCCTCAGACAGTCCAGATTTGAACCCGTTGGATTAAAAATTGTGGACGGTTTTAGAGGACAAGGATTGTCACAAAAGATACCCCAATATTGGATCTCTGAAGACTGCTTTGGTTCGAGCTGTGCCCAATTTTCCAATGGACGAGGTTCGTGCAGCTATTGACGATTGGCCAGTGCGACTTAAGGCATGTGTAAAGGCAAAAGGCGGACATTTCGAATAAGTAGATTTTTTTGGCTACAATATACATCAATAAATATTTTAAAAAATATTTGGTCCAAAAACATTCAATACTTTTTATTTTACAACATAAAACGTGTGTAACAGTATTTATGTCCATACTAAGTAGATCCATTGCTTGAGCAGCTGTATGGCATGACACCATCCGGTTGAAACCAGGTGTCGTCAAGATTACGGACTTCAATTTCAGGTAGCATAAAGATCTATATCATGGCGCTATAGCGAGCACCATACACGTTTACGTTGCGGCCATCATCATTTTTAAAAAAATATGCAACCGCACCGAACCGTGCATTTCTCTGGGTATAATGGCACCTCTTGAATCTTTTCAGCCCAAATGCGGCAATTTTGTTTATTGATTTTGCCGTTGAGCCAGAAATGGGCTTCATCACTAAACAAAATTTTGGCTGAAAACAGCGGATCTTTCCGTTTCTCACCAAACGCTCATTTCCATAATACAGTTGCCAACATTTGAAGTTGATTATTTTCAAAAATAAATGCCATAAAAAGTCCTTTCAAATTACCAGTAAAAATTCCACGCTTGATTTTAAATTTTATATATATTTTTTTTTGTTCTGAAAAAATACATTTAGATGGATCACCCTATATACAAAATCTGGAAAATTGCTGTCATCGTTAGGTTTCTTGTTGCGGACAACACATCTTTATAAAGACTGACGGACGCATAAGTCAAACGAAGTTAGAATTTAATGGCGCTATATTCTTAATCAAAATCAAAATCTTACAAAAGGAATTAATAAAATCTTCACAGGATTACATTCGTTAATGGTGCCCCTACTGGACAGTGATTTCTTTGCTATGCTATGATACAATATATCCTGTTGAGGTTATTTGGAATTTTCCACAGATTACAAGGCGATCAAAGCAGGCGAGACACTTTGTTACTTTCCAGTAAGACTGGAAACTAACTTTTGGACATCCATTGGGCCTGGACACTTAAACTACTCTACGAGTATATACGAGTACTGCTTTGTTTTTACATTATCTCACGTTTTGCGGTCAATTAAGCCTATATCGCCAATTTGATGATATGAACGTCTTAACGATACACCACTTACTTGCCAGGCTAGCTTTTACCGATGAATTGCTGCAGACAAAATAGTTTGCTAATGTTTTGGATTCTAAATCAACATAACCTTAATGTCAGTATAGTATTTGGGACCAATTAAGAGCATAATAATGACGCTTTTGGTCCAAGCGAAAAGCAAGATTGAAACATAAATTAGAAATTGACAAATGTTCGGGAGTGCGTCTTAAATATGTCGCCCACAGTGGCATCAGTCAACAGTGTTTCCTGAAACGACTTATCCCATAGTGAATAAAAGAGGGTAAACCGTGAGATTTCCCCCAGAGTGAAACGTAAGAACTAAGAACAAAAAATATTATACCGACGGTACTACCAGTACCTTTCACTAAGCTGCGAGTAAATTTAATAAAGATACTCGTAATTTTGAAATATTAACAAGTAGATAATTACAATTTCCAAATCCTATGGCAAAAACATCGAAATGTAATTAACCTTTGCTGTTGTTGGTGTGTCTCCCCATCCCATTCCCCCTCCCAAGCACAGCCTAAGGTTACACCGTGGCACACCCCAAAAAACACAAAAAAGTCAAGTCAAGAGATTTTTGGCTTTTCCAAATGTGGCCACAATCCAAGTGAGAATTTCGTGAGATTATACTGAGGGCTTTGATTTTTTTGTCTTCGGCAAACCAAAACCAGAAGAAAAAAACATTTATTATCGTACTGAGATTTGTCTGAGTATTTAACCAGCATACGTTACGAAGGCTTATCGAACCTTATCGACCTTTACATTTTTCTTTTTCTGGATAATTGGTTCAACACCTTGTATTTAAAAAGTAATTTTCACACGCTTAATGAGTTTTTCACACGATGTACTCGAACCTGATGTACTCGTACCCTCCATTCACCGTAACCACCGGGGCTTACGACGTTGCATTCGTTTGGAAATTTGTAAATTTCTGTTATGATACAAGGAAGACCACAACACTACCAAAACTGAATGTCTTATTAATGATTTTCCAATAGCAACAAACAGAAGAAAAGTCGTTTTGTAATAATGGGTTTAAAGATCGTATGTAGAGCAAAAGAGTTGCGGCTACATTCCAGTTTACTCATGGGCGGACAGACGGAAAATATGTAGTGTTTTGATAGTGAAGTACTCGTTTGTGTACAGTGTCTTCTTTACAAATGAGTTGCTGAGAAATATTAGGTTTCCTTTAGCTCGAAGCTATAATTAAAACTGATTAATTTGCCCAACACTGTACCCTGTCATATAATGAATGATAGCTGTACAGATGATTGCCATTTTCAATTTAGGGCTCCATATCTGCAGAAGTTGGAGGCATTCCCAAGAATACTCAAGTTGATAAACGGCAATCGAGTATAGACGAAAATTATAGGCGAAGCAAAAATCTTACAAGTCCCCGGTTTCTAAACTCTAGGCACATGTCCTTAAAGCACTGTAAGTTAAAAATATCTTCCCGCAATTCCAGGACTTTTGATAAACTTTTTGTTCGAATAACTTTATATAGTGTAATTTTTTGTCTTACTCCAATAATAATATTTTAATTTTAAGTGCTACATTACCTAAACAAGAGTTTTTTACGATACATATTTCTGGCATAGGCAACACTAAGTGTTGCCTGGCGCCATCTGACATTTCCTCTGGAAAGTTTGACTTTTTTTTAGCATAAACGCACTCGGAACGTTTTGACGTACAACCATCATTTGTGTGTACAGTGACTAGAAAAAATCAATTTGAAAAAAAATTGAATTAACTCGTGAACATTTTCGTGCGATCATTTTTTACAACTTTCGACGTGGACTATCACGAAAAGAGTGCATCGAAGAACTTAAATCTTTGTATGACGATAAAGCACCATCCTAAAGCACTGTGAAAACCTGGTTTAATGAATTCAATCGTGGCCGACTCTCACTCAAAGACGAAGGTCGTTAAGGTCGTCTAAAAACGACCATTGTGCCAGAGAACATTGATGCTGTGCATGCATTGATAGTGCAAGATCGCGCTGTGACATACCGTAAGATAAAGGCATTCTAGGGAATTTCTTCCACCAGCATACATTCGATATCGCATGAACACCTGGCCGTAAAAAAGGTTTGTTCTCGTTGGATCCAGCACAGTTTGATAATCGCTCAAAAAAAGTCTCGTGTCGATTGGTGCAGAGCAATTTGTAAAAAATACGATCGCGGTGCTTCAAAAGACGTTTATAAGATCGTCACAGGTGACGAATCATGGATCTTTGCGTATGAGCCCGAAACAAAACAGCTATCTACCGTGTGGGGCTTTGAAGACGAGACAAATTCAACAAAAGTTGTTAGTGGAAGAAGCACTTCAAAGCAAATGTTCGCCTGTTTCTGCGGCAAAACTGGTTATGTGGCAACTGTTCCGCTTGAGAAACGTAGGACGGGCAATTCTGAGTGGTACACCACTCAGGTTTGACCGGAGAAATTCGAAAAGCGAACAGGAGAAGACGAATCATTGTGCAACATGACAATGCGAGCTCTCGCACATCGGCTCAAACCAGCGCCTTTTAAACCGGCAACAACGTCGAATTGATGGGTCATCTGTCGTACAGCCCTGACTTGGCACCCAATGACTTCTTTTTATTCCCGCACATCAAGAAAAAAATGCTTGGTCAACGATTTTCGTTGCCAGAAGATGCTGTCGAAGCGTTCAAAACCCATGTTTTGGAGGTGTCTTAATCGGAGAGGAAAAAGTGTTTCGACAATTGGTTTGAGCGCATGCAAAAGTGTCAAAAATCATGCTGGAGAATACAATAAAACCATTTTTGATGATAAATATTCGCACTTTCATTATTATGCCAGAAATATTTATAGCAGCCCGTAACCTCCATCTTACACACAGACAAAAGTCGGTTAATAACACTGTTCTGCAACAAAATCCTTATGTGAAATAATCTCCTGAATAAGAATTGAATGTTCGTTTTAGCCCTTTACGTATAGTTTTCGAGATATCGTGATATCCTATGATTTTTTACAAAAACTGTTATAACTCAGGCAATTTTCGTCGGATTGTCAAAAAATATATCCCATCGGAATCGTTACAGTGCGTTCTTTATAATTTTATACATTAATTTTTATTGGGTGCCAAGTCAGGGATGTACGGCGGATAAACCATCAATTCGACGTTTTGGCCGGTCAAAAAGGCGCTGGTTTGAGCCGATGTATCAGAGCTCGCATTGTCATGGTGTACCATTATTCGTCTTCTCTTGTTCGTTTTTCGAATTTCTGCGAAGACTTCTGGCAAACAAATTGTGGTGTACCACTCGGATTGACCGTCCTACGTTGCTTAAGCAGAACAGTTGCCACATGACCAGTTTTGCCAAAGAAACAGAAGACCATTTGCTTCGAAGTGCTTGTTCCACGAACAACTTTCGTGTGGGTCTTCGAAGATTGCTGTTTTGTTTCGGGCTCATATGCACAGATCCATGATTCGTCACCTGTAACGATCTTATAAACATCTTTGAAGCACCGCGTTCATTTGCACGAGTTGGGATAAATGATACTCTTAATCAACTTAAGGTGATAGTTCAAAGAAATTTTACACGTTTTTACAAGAAAAATATGTAGCAATTAATTTTTTTTATATTTAATTGATTATTTCATCACAATAAATAGATTTGTAATGTCTGCTTATGATAATTTGGCCGATGAACGATTTTATTATTTATGTAACACAATATTATTTAAGTGACTGCTTCTTCGGCTGGTTTCGCAGTAGCACATTCTGTCAGAAAAAAAGATTTTTCGCGCAAATCTACCTTCAATTGCTTAGTCAATCGAACCCTGTTAGCGAATAATGCGAGGTTTTTGAAAAGTTGAGATCGACATCAAGTCGATGTTGCTAGACTGAGTCGTAAATTATCAGCTACTGAAGCAATTTTGCCACCCTATATGAGGCCCTATCGCTCCAAAACATTTTGATATTACATTCAAAATTTCTCTTATTTCCCATTATTAAGAATGACCAGATTGTAATGACAGTTTCTAAAACTTTTATATTTCAGAAGCAGTCATAGCACAATATGGCGTAAGGTCGGCCGAAGGTGTGGGAGTTATGAAAAAGGCAACTGGAAGTACGCAACGTATTATTTTAGTCGTATTATTTCAACATGGAAAGATCTGAGCTTGAGTACGATCTGTTGATATTTATGCCAATTACCAACCAGAGACAAATGCGAAGTTCAGAAAACATAGCACCATAGTGTCAAGGATGATATAGAAATCTCCATCCGTCAGCGATTTAATACAAATATCGAGAGATTCAATCTGGATTTTTTGCGGGCTTATATCCATATAAAGGGTGATCCATCTAGAGGTATTTTTTCAGAACAAAAAAAAATTAAAATTCAAATCAAGTGTGGAGTCTTAATTGGGTAATTTGATAGGACATTTTATGGCATTTACTTTTTGAAAATAATTTCCTTCTAATGTTGGCAACTGTATTATGGAAATGAGAGTTCGGTGAAAAACAAGAAGATCCGCTGTTTTCGACTAAAATTGTGTTCAGTGATGAGGCCCATTTCTGGCGCAACAGCAACGTCAATAAACAAAATCGCCTCATTTGGGCTGAAGAGGAACCAGAAGAGGTTCAAGTGGTGTCATTATACCCAGAGAAAACCACGGTTTGGTGCGGTTTATAAGCTGGTGGAATCATCGGTGCATATTTTTTCAAAAATGATTAATTCCGGCTCGTAACCGTGAATGGTGCTCGCTATCGCGCCATGATATCGACCTTTATGCTACCTGAAATTTAAGATCGTAATCTTGACGACACTTGGTTTCAACAGGACGGTGTCACTTGCCATACAGCTCTCAAACAATGGATCTATTGAGAGGTCATTTCGAAAAGCAGCTAATTTCACGTTTTGGACAGGTGAGTTGGTCGCCTAGATCGAGTGATGTCACACCTTTAGAGATTTTCCTTTGGGGTTACGTAAAGTTCAAAGTCTATGCTGACAAACCAGCTACGCGTGTCATTTAAGCCATAACGGTCGAAATGCACGAACGAGTCGACCAAAATTGGACCCTCAGAATGGAAACCCTGAGGCGTAGTTGCGGCCAACATTTGAAGGAAATTATATTCAAAATTAAAAATAAAATAATAAATGTCCTTTTAAATTACCAATAAAGATTCCACACTTGATTTGAATTACTTTATTTTTTTTCTTCTGAAAAAATACCTCTAGTTGAATTAAATTCGGTGAAAAAACCGTAAGTTTAATGATAGCATGCTGAGAATGTTGGCCCCAGATTGCACAAAAACAAGTCATCCTCTCGGACAGGACTTAAGTTGGGCAACACCGTGAGTTCCAAAATGGCGTTATTAATTAGATCCGGATTTTGCCAAAATATCTTCTCGGACAAAGTCCATTTTTGACTAAGCGGATATGTCAACAAGCAAAATTGACCACGACAGCTTCTTCTATGCACCGGATCGACCAAAAGGAGGAGTTCTTTGTCTAAGGACTGGGACACCGGCATTATATGCCGCTACAGCAACATCAATATTTTTAAAACGAACAGAATCCACAAGTGTTGGGCTTAGCATCACAGCATCCACAAAGATTGACTAAAGTTTATGGTCACTGCTAAACAAAAGCTATGAAGCTTGGGCTGTGGGTCCAAAACGACGGTGCTATATGCCACACAAGCGACCAGCATACAATCTGGTGAACTCGGGCCATGACGGACGAGTCTTCTGAATGCTAGACAGGTAAGAGCTATTCTATAGTCGACCCTAACTTACTGTTTTCATTTTTACTTGTTTAAATGTTAAACATTTTGTTTAATATAGAATTTTTTAATAATGCCAATATTAGCTTGAATTTTGTCATGTCTGGAAATAGAACACGAGGAAAAATGTCGATCGTGGCCCAATTTAATACCCGGCTCAGATCTAATCAGACTCAAGGAAGTACACTCAAATTAGCACACGAGCAAATTCGTAGTCACAACCGAATTCATTTGCTAAGCAAATGAATGAGCCTATTTCAGTATTTCAGGTATTTCATTAGTACAAACGAAAGTACGTTTGTGAACTGCGACCAAATTTGTCTCCACTGGCGGTTCTGACCACCAATCATTTAACCATAATTCGGTTAGTATAACCAAATAATAAGTTGTTTGGAACAAACTATTATTGTTGAAAGCATCTAATGCTTTTTTGGGCCGATAATTATGAACATAAGCTGTTTAAAATGAAAAGTCTTCTTAGTCAAAGAAAGGTTTGTAGTTTAGTTTATTTATTAGATTTATTTCACAAAGTTTTCAAATGCTCTCACAGAATACTCGTACATACACACTTCATAATTATATTTCAAAACTTATTATCATTTTCAAACACAAAAAACGATTGACGAGAACAAATATAAAAAGGTTAGACAATTACAGACCTAGTGACAATAGGCGACCAACTTTCAAATTTGTTTTGTTTTCTGATCGTCGTGTTTATTTCAACAAACACCAACTTGATGTTACATGACGATTGGTTTAAACTCGTTTCAACTGCAAACCAAAGGGTCATACAGAGATACTATTAAACTATTTAAATAAAGCTCAAATTTAATAGGTTTCCATCTAAAAAGCAGCACGTACTTTAAAACCTCCAAATAAAAAAGAGAACACAACAGCAACATTGCCATTCAAAATTATTGCCAATTTCGAGACTAACAAATGACAACAAAAAAATTGTCATCATTTCGCTCCAATAAAATATGAACATATTTAGTGTTTGTAAATGTCATAGCATAAGTACTAATGAGCCCCTACATCAAAGTGGGACATAAACATGGACTACACATAACCATGGACAACACATCATGGATTTACACTTATTATTCAAGCATTGCAATAAGGCAGGTCAACCGATAGAAGCGATCGAAAAATCGAATAAAAAACTTTGTTCTATAGTCTTGAGAAATCTTCAAACTAGTGATAGGTAACCATAACTAAAAAAGATTTTCGATCAACGTATCAACTCATTTCATTTCAGTTTTATATTTAATTAATCGGACGTAATAATCCACCAAAATTATCGTTTTATTTTACAAAATTGTTCTATTGTCGATATCTGCTTCTATATTCTGGCTACTTTATGATTAAATCTATACTGCACTAGGGCTGCTATATATATTTCGACCTTAATAATGAAAATGCGAATATTTATCATCAAAAAAGGTTTTATTGATTTTCAAAGTATTCTCCAGCATGATTTATACAATTCTGCATGCGCTCAAACCAATTGTCGAAGCTCTTTTTCCACTCCGATTGAGACACCTCCAAAGCATGGTTTTTGAACGCTTCAGCAGCATCTTCTGGCGACGAAAATCGTTGACCACGCATTTTCTTCTTGATGTGCTGGAATAAAAAGAATTGGATGCCAAGTCAGGGCTGCACGGCGGATGACCCATCTATTCGACGTTTTGGCCGGTCAAAAAGGCGCTGATTTCAGCCGATGTGTGAGCTCGCAATGTCATGGTACACAATGATTCGTCTTCTCTTGTTTGTTTTCGAATTTCTCCGAAGAATTTAGGCAAACAAATTTTGGTGTACCACTCAGAATTGACCTCCTACGTTGCTCAAGCGGAACAGTCGCCACATGACCAGTTTTGCATAAGAAACAGGCGACCATTTGCTTCGAAGTGCTTCTTCCACGAACATCTTTCGTTGGATTTGCCTCGTCTTCGAAGACCCACACGTTCAATTGCTGTTTTGTTTCGGGCTCATATGCATAGATCCATGATTCGTTCCCTATGGCGATCTAATAAACGTCTTTTAAAGCACCGTGATCGTATTTTTTTCAAAATTTCTTTGCATTTTACTTCTGATCTTGCTCAAATGTAGTATAGTACATTGCAGGAGATCTATCAATAACGCTGGTAAGATTGGAACATGTCAGTCCAGTTTTTACAGACCTACACATATTTAGTCCGACCACGCAGATACGAGGAATCTTCTGTATTGCAGAGCGTCGTAGGGTATTGTTTTATTTAGATTACATTTGAGTAAGTGTGAGATTTCCTGTTCGGCTTATACCCAATGTTTTCTCAAAACCATTTGCTAATTGGCACATACTTACAGCCAAATTGTACTACTCGTATTGTCTGGTATACAAACAGTTTTTCATTTCAATTTTTCATGCGATGTTGGATTCCACTTGTGCCTTACACGGTTTGGTTTTGGGTTTTCTCGGGGTTTTCCTCGCGTGTATGCGCATGTGTGTGAGTGTGTAAAACTAAAATAATTAACTATTATTTGCAAATTACTATGAGAGTGGTATAGTAATTATCTTATTTAATGCTTCGTTGGGTAATCAAATCATACCAACAGCAACAAGCGGACATCAACAAAAAATATGATTTTTTTTCTAATTTTTTTTTCATAATTTGTCGTTAACTGCGTTTTAAAATGATGTGACCCAAATGGGGTGCGTATTTTTTTGTCAGTTCTTTAAATGGGTTACGCTTATTATAATATCGTACTAACTTCATTACTATTGACAATATTTGAATAAGTTTTTTACAAAGATTTAATTCTAATATTTCTATTTTTAGTTTGGTCATATCATAATTACAATACGAGTAAGTTGTCAATTGGTAATTTTCTTGTGGTGTTTACTTAGGTCTGGCTGAATTTGTTAAGCCGTACACCTTGGATACTCTACGGAAATTGAAGAACTAACAAGTAACATATTTATGGTGAGTGAGTTATAGCCTAATATATGCCAAATCTGACAAATTAACCGTATTCGTGCTCGTGAATTTATTTGAATTTGAATAACAATACGTCAATTTTTCTATTGGTCGCTATTGTATTGTAAGGGCTAATTTTGAACCCCACGGGCCCATAGGTCAGAATCGAAACCCCAGCCCAATCTTAAAAATAGATTTATATTGGAAAACCAAATTTGCGTACATAAAAATTTTATTTAGAAATTTAAAATTTGAATCGGCTGTAAAAAAGTAATGATAAGTTTTTCCAATTTCTAGTTTTATTGACAAAGTAGAACTTTGTCAATTAAGAATGAATAACAATAGCATTCATATGACTACCACAACACCATCGGCAGTTCTTCATCCGGTCAACGCTATTTTTCAGTACATTTATGATTGTTTCAGGTCGAATCTATTTAATGGCGACTTCGATTTCATGTTTCAACGCTTCAATAGTATCTAGAGGCTTTGCCTTAAATTTATTCTTAACGGATTCCCATAGAAAATAATCCAAAGGGTTCAAATCATAACTCCGAGGCGGCCAATTGACCTCAAAATGTCGGCTGACCAAATGATTAAAAACATTGCGTAAAATATCGATGGTTGCGTTGGCTGTGTGACCCTGTCTTGTTGAAACCAAATGTCGTCCATGTCATTCTTGCAAGCTTTAATGACATTAGAAATCACAAGACAGAACTAACTTAGAAAAAACTTATATTACTCACTACCATTTGCATTTGCTGGTAATAACCTCTCATTACCTCATATATTATTGGGAAACCAAAAATAAGTGCTTACTAATAATATATTCAACATTTAAGTAAATATTTGTTGATCCTTAAACTATAGAGCGTTACTTAAAGGGGTCTCCTACAGCTCTAAATTTAAGACAGAACTCACTCAGCAAAAATTTACTACGTATTACTCATTACCATTTGCATTACCAGGCAATAGCCTCTCATTGCCTCATGTATTATTTGGAAATCAAAAATAAGTTATTGCTAATAATACATTCAACAGGTATTTAACGGTTGTTGTTTCGAAATGTCGATATATTTATACAGGGTGAGCGCCGGGAAGGTATACTACAGGGTGTCCGTCGGGAAGGTATACTACTTTGTTTTTTTTATAATTTTTGATTAAATGAAGGAGAATGGATCTTATATTGATAAATGTTTTATTTAATGTTGGCAATTATGTATGGAATAGAATAGCAGATAAATGCCCGCCTCTGATAACGCTAAACGTTGACGTTAGAAGAAGAAATAGCCCAATGAAGCCGTCGGCTTAAAATCCACACCAAAAAGTGACTCGTTGTGCATGCATTAGCTTCTCAATAGTCACGAGTGGGTTTTCTGAAGTCAATATGCCGCAATTTTGCTTATTGCCATAGATGAAAATAGGCTTCATCTAAAACACTATTTTTCGGTAAAATTCTTTATCCCCTGCCAACAATCTTTAACCCATTGGGCGAAGCGAAAACGCATCGGATGGTGTTCCATTATTAACTGACAAAGTTCAACATTTCCAAAAAAACAAGAAATTTTAAAAAAAATATCAGTACTTTTTTACAACCGATTCTAATTTAAAAACTTTAATGGCCCACCCGTTATTTAAAACTTGTCGGCTATTACGACCATAGCGTCGTTTTGGTCCCCTAGGGCCCATTCATTCAAGCCACAATTTTAGCCTGATCTGACAACCAATACACGCTGCTGCGGCAGAAGTCAACAAAAAATTTAAGAAAATGTGTGCCACTGAAATTCTCAATGCGATAGAACGTGAGCGCTAGCGTTGAAAATAATAAATCATCGGTTTGATTCTGACTTCCAATAAATTGTTTTTTATACCCAA
This sequence comes from Hydrotaea diabolus, assembly GCA_963513945.1. Lineage (NCBI taxonomy): Eukaryota > Metazoa > Arthropoda > Insecta > Diptera > Muscidae > Hydrotaea > Hydrotaea diabolus. The sequence goes on along the minus strand of OY740718.1, from coordinate 101,391,468 downwards.
CACATTATTGTGGTACTCCTTTTAAACAAAGGAACGAGACTTAATGCCTTGATATGTGTCTGTCCGTACATCTATCTATCAAATCCTTTTGAAATAGGTTCTTATCGGTTCAGGTTTTTATATAATGCGAAGGTCCTTCGTCATTTCAGATCGTGCAACTCTAGAAATGTTATGAGTTACTACAAACCATCTTTGGTGAAATTCAAATTAACCTAGGATCTTGAAATTTTGCATGACGATCATAAGATGATTGGGATTGAAAATGGGCGAAATCGTCCCAGGTGGTAAAAAGTTTCCCTGTACATTTTTTTTTAAAATTAAAAATCATCTGTCTTTGTCTAAATAACTTAAAAAACTTAAGATAGGCAGCAAAAGGACGGGCTGTAAGATATAGTTAAATGAATCATTTATTAAGTCGATCGGTACACTAAAGGTTGGTTTTTCTAAAAAAAAAATTTGGTAGTAAGTATTTTGTATGTGCAAATTTTAAATTTTCTTTGCTTTTTCATTCAACAACAAAAAACCCGAAAGAACCGACAAGAAAAATCCGGGTTAACCGACATGTCGGTTTTGGACATAAAACCCGATATGTTGGTTTTGGACACTCTAGAAATATCACTATCGTTAAGAAATTGGACCTCACACAGCCTAAAATACAATGATATTTTAACCATGTCTCTGGTTAAACCTTTCATTGTAAATGCTTGATAACGAAGACAAAATAACGTTATATAAGGTCAAATGTACATGCAAAATAGTTGAGTTAACATTATATAAGGTTGGTTTTTCCAAGAGAGAGAGAGAGAGAGAGAGAGAGAGACAGAAGAATGTGCGACATAAACAATTTAGGTTAATTTTAAATTTTAATGGTTAAAAAACTCAACAATGGTTTGTTAAAACAACAATAATTATTTTAAAATAACAATTTTCATGGTTAAAAAATTCAACCATAGAATAGTTACATTAACCATTTTTATTGTTAAATACCTGTCAACAAAATGTTCAAATTAACCTTATCTAACATAGGCTCCAAATCAAGTTTATTTATGGTTAAGTTAACCTTATATAAGGTTAGTTTTCTTCTCAGTGCATATTGGTCTATGTTTTCAAATAGCCTTACATTAAATTTGTCCCTCCTCTTCTAGAGATTACTTTATAAGTTTGACCTTGGTGGACAAAATCGTAGGCATGACCAGAGGCTCGGATTCTTATAGATAGCAAGGTGATGTATAGTTTCACGTAGTCGACCCCGCCTGATTTAATCCTTTCACTCTTGTTTTTGTAAACGATTGCCGTTTATTAATTCTTTTAATCAATACTACAAAATTTTTATTTGGAAAAAAAATTTTAAACACAGTTTTAACCTTATAGTACTAGAATTTCCGTAGCAAATGCATAACAAAACAATTTTGTCAACTGTGTTAGTTTGAAGATTCTACTTCTTAAGCATATTATTTTTAAATACCTTTTCATTTTAGAACACACATTTAGGGTGACATTAGGAAACTTTTTGTACGGGATATTAAATTGTCAACACAAGTTTCCTTGCCAAAAAAAAAATTAGTTAAGTACTTATACAAACATATGTATGTATATATGGACATAAACTATACAAATTGTAGAGTAAACTTCCTTACTTTACCATAATTCCCAGAATTTTCGTAACGCTTTACGTTTCCACAACACTCCAAATAATTCCCAACAACTCTGTGTGTCCGTCTGTCTATCCGATCATTGTTCATTTATCAGTGAGAATGAAATCTAAAACACGTACTTTTTCAAATAAATCATAAGCACATCCATCTTGTCTTTCGCTCATAAGAAATTCATCAAAACAAAAAAAAACGGCCCAAATCGCAAAACCAGACAAAGAAATAAATTCAGAAAAAAATTAAGAAAACTAACGAAAGTATTACGCCAAACAAAAAAAAATAAAAACCCCACATACTTAAAATACAATTTAGGCTTTGTTTTACACTCCCAAGCCAAGTTTCAGCGAAAAAAGGCGAACCTCATGGAAAGAGGGACGCACGGGATGACCATTTGAATGCAGTGAATACGTTACGTACCTACGAAATTTAACGAGAACCTGTTGAATTTCTACAGAAATTTGATCTGAAATGAAGTGAATTTAATATCCGCGAGAATATTTGGAATTAGGTTTGTTGGTTTTGGTTCAATTTTTTTTTTGTTAAAGTTTGTGTACAAAGTCCCATTCGAACCCTTTGTACAGTTTTTCAATGTACTCGTACTAATGCAGTTTTTGTTAGACAAAAAAATATTATCGTTTCAGAGAATATTAGTATATATAGGCATTCTCAATAATTTTGTAACGATTGATACTTATATATAGGCTTGCCATTCATTGAGACAGTTCTACATAATAAGTACGTCCAAACAGGGTCGGTCTAAGATGTTCGTATCCAAATAAAAATGAAATCGATAATGACAGTAGTTCGGCTTACTAGGCCAAGAATTTTTCGCACTACGCGAGAGTTTCTTTTTTTTAAGCGCTGAGGGTGTGGAATCATCTTGAGACTTAGTTAGCTAGTATTAAATACATGTTCGATTTACATAGGTTACGACCTATCAAGATTCAACCCGCAACCCTCGATCCAATTCCTCGTGTTAGCTCTCGATGCAGTTCTTCTTTTGCCTGCCACTTTTATTACTCGGCCTATATTTACTTTTCTGTCCTTTGGACACTCTTCGTCATCCGGCTAATGTATATATTGCCTTCGTTCTAAGTTCTTCAATGTTATGTAGGGTGACCCATCTAGAGGTATTTTTTCAGAACAAAAGAAAAATAAAAATTCAATTCAAGTGTGGAATCTTTATTGGTAATTTGAAAGGACATTTTATGGCATTTCTTTTTGAAATTAATTTCCTTCAAATGATGGCAACTGTATTAAGGAAATGAGCGTTCGGTGAGAAACGGGCAGATCCGCTGTTTCGACCGAAATTTTGTTCAGTGATGAGGCCCATTTCTGGCTCAACGACAAAGTCAATAAACAAAATTGCTGCATTTGGGATGAAGAGCAACAAGAAGAGGTTCAAGAAGTGCCATTATACCCAGAGAAAACCACGAGCTGGTGCGGTTTATGGGGCTGGTGGAATAATCGGTCCAATATTTTTTCAAAAATGATGATGGTCGGAACTTAACCGTGAATGGTGCTCGCTATTGCGCTATGATACCGATCTTTATGCTACCTGAAATTAAAGCTCGTAATCTTGACGACACTTGGTTTCAACAGGACGGTGCCACTTGCTATACCGATGCTCAAACAATGGATCTATTGAGAGGTCATTTCGAAAAGCAGCTGATTTCACGTTTTGGACAGGTGAGTTGGCCGCCTAGATCGAGTGATATCACACCTTTAGACATTTTTCTTTGGAGTTACGTGAAGTCCAAAGTCTATGCTGACATACCAGCTACGATTCAGGTTTTGAAAGCCAACATTACGCGTGTCATTAAAGCCATACCGGTCGAAATGCTCGAACGAGTCATCCAAAATTGGACCCTCAGAATGGCAACCCTTAGGCGTAGTTGCGGCCAACATTTAAAGGAAATTATATTCAAAAAATAAATGCCATAAAATGTCCTTTCAAATTATTAATAAAGATTCCAAACTTGATTGAAACAATACCTCTAGATGGATCACCTTTTACTATGGGTAGACAAGAAGTCATCGTTTCTATATCGATATTCTGTAAATTCTGGTCCCAAATACGAATTCGGCCATGACATAGCACGTTTCAGTGCGACTTGGGCTAATCCAGTTTTCTTTGATTGTTGTTGTTGTAGCGGTACACAGTAGCTGGGTGACGGCCCTTGCTTCGTGTCGACCCGGTGCATAGAACCGACTGTCGTGGAAATGTTTCTTTGTTTGTAATAAGTTTAAGCGCCTACTGACCTGTCATTGTGTACATAGGCCTTGGTTCTGACTAGTTCATAACGTTTGTATCGATAATCGCCTTGTTTTGCATTTTCTTCCTCTAAGAGTTAATATAGGCGTGTTGGGAAGTCTTCGGACCCACTTCCATGCCGGTAGCATCAGTCTGACAACTCTGTGTCCCGATTAGAACTGGGCCACTTTCACGTTTCTTTAATTGGAAGTAGTTTGTGCGTCATTCGCCCCATTACCAAGTTTTGTCACCTTATTTGGCTTTTCAGAAGGGATTACCTAATACCTACCTAATATAGCATATATGTACAGGGTGCGGGGATTGAAGTGTTACCCAGTGAAAGCGTTAAAAAAATATTTTTTGTTGGTATATTTTTTGTTGGCATTTTTTATTGAAAATGTTTTCTTTTATTTAAACCTTCCGAGTAGTGGACTATAGAAATTTATTTCAAATTTTCAATATATGTATCCCCTTTTAGCTTTTATTAATTCTTTCGATCCTTAAAAAAAGAGTTGCAGGATACACGAATGTGATTTTAAGGAATCTGCGTCCATTATCGTTGAAGGGCTTTATAAAAAGCGTCAATACTGGTGTATGTTTTTGTGAGAACCTTGGAGTCCAAAATACAGAAATGTTAGCATCCGGTTAATTTTAAAGCCACTCACCCATCCGAAATGAAGTGAGGAACATTGTGTTTAAATCAGTCCTGATGCACGCGTGCCTTATGCTATGGTGCAGAGACTTGTTGAAAAGGCCTATTGCCGAAATGTTTCTGTGCCCAAGGCTTAAGTGCAGTTGCATTCACTTTATCACCAGGTTCCAGAAATACGAGTAGAGAGCGTACATCGCCGGTTATTGCGACCCAAAACATGACGTCAGGAGGAGCTTGAGTTTTAGTGGCCAATCTGTGCTCCAAGTTATCGTACGATATCTCTGCTAACCATTGCCGATCATTTTGTTGGTCTACGTACTGCTCTATTGGGTAATTTTTCACGTCAGAAAAGACGATATTTGCTAATTGCACACTGGCGTGCTAGCGTTTTATCTGCTTTGCTCTTTGCAGTCGTTGGAATTTATGCTTAGGTGCACCGCTATGTGCCTTTTGAATCTTGTAAGGTTTCACACTGAGCTTTGGTCAGATATTGCGAGATCTGCGGCCAAGCAGTCTGAGATTTCTTCCAATTCTGGCCTTCACCTTTCGGACCATTTCTGACGAGTTTGCCGTTTTTTTGGCCTTTTTTAACATTCCTTTAACTTTTGAATTTTTAGTTCTTGGAGTATCGCTGGAATCTTTTTAGGCTTCGACACTAAGGCTTGCTTTTAGGCTTAGTTAGCTCATTAGCTTGCAATATGGCAATCTGACAACATAATACACAATTGAGAACAAATTTAATACTCTTTATAGACACAGAGAAATAAATAAATGCACTTTGTAGAGACATACAATTAAATCTTTAAATTGTAATACAACACTCAATGAACTGCAATTCAATCAAATAATTGGGATATTGTACGATATTGTACGATATTGTTGAAATGTCTGCAATGCCATTGATTTAGTTATTAATTTATCCGATCTCATTCGCATAACAACATGCAAATTCGACAATAAAACCTCTTTTGATTAATATGTATTACATAGCCGGGTGCGTCATGTAAGTCTGTTTTAAAAAAAAATAAGTCTGGCAACTCTTACACGTTTCTTTATCAACTTTTTAGGCTGTTTCCACTACGGTCGCGTCCACGTCCTCGATTTATCGAAAAATTTTAATGGTGTTTCCATTGTGTTTTGCGTCCACGTTTGCGTTTAAACAGCTGTTTGTGTTTATTTGTTTTTTTTGCGGTGCGAAATTTTATAATATTTTTGTGTTGTGACATTATCATGGAGTTAAATGATATTATTTTGCTAACCGCAGTGAAAATGAGGATCAAATAGTATTGCGCCTAATGGAAATGTGCATTAGCAGCAGCGCTTTATGTTTATGCTGATAAACAGCTGTTTTAATAGGGATGTGCAATTTGCGGTGTTGCCATTAATAGGTATGGGTGGGTTTCGATTGCAAAAATAATCGAATTTATAGTAAACGCGACTTATCGAAAAACGCGTCCAATATGAACGCGACTTTTTCCCATACCTAACTGCCTATGTTTTTTGTATAGGCTGTAACGCGCGTTCATTGATTTTTGGACGCGGACGTGGACGCGACCGTAGTGGAAACAGCCTATTAAGTCAACTCTCTTGCTAACCCCGTAACTTCCATAAAAATGCTAGTTTATTTACAAACACATCTATTGTGAAAAATCCGAATAGCCTATGAAGTAGTTTTTTCGAGATATTGATTGGCCTTCTTCTTCAGTGGATTTGCACATGACTGCGATCTGTACAAGGGAAATCAATACTTTATGACTTAGTACTCCTTAGTGGCTTCTATATTCTACTCTATGACTTTGTCTGAAGTCTTGCTATGTTTGACTTTAGTAGAGAAATATTTCATTAGAGTCATAGCCCTTAATCAGTCCTATAAAGTATTCTGTAATACAAGGTCCCTCAAGGATGACATGATAGCATTCTTTACCTGTATAACAATTTTTGCCGAGTTCATTACCTTGCTAATAGTGCAAATGATGGACCAAGCCTTCCAAAAGCCTTATTGTTTTTAGATGACGCTAGCACCTTCTTGGCCGATGCCTACAGTCTTTTAAGAGGGTTGCTATATATATTTCTGGCCTACACTTAGTGTTGCCTGGCGCAACACTGACATTTCCATTGGAAAGTTTGACATTTTTTAGCATAAACATACTCAGGACGTTTTGACGTACGACTGTTGTTTACAGTGACTTGAAAAAAATCAATTTGTCAAAAAAATGGAATTAACTCGTGAACATTTTCGTGTGATCGTTTGTCACAACTTTCGACGTGGATTATCACCACAAGAGTGCATCGATGAACTTGAATCTTTGTATGACGATAAAGCACCATCCTATAGCACTGTGAAAAACTGGTTTAATGAATTTAATCGTGGCCGACGTTCGCTTAAAGACGAAGGTCGTCCAAAAACGGCCGTTGTGCCGGAGAACATTGATGCCGTGCGTTAGCTAATAATGCAAGAGTGTCATGTGACATGCCGTGAGATAGAGGCATTCTTGGGCATTTCTTCTACCAGCATACATTCGATATTGCATCAACACCTGGCCGTAAAAAAGGTTTGTATTCGTTGGATCCCGCACAATTAGACAATCGCTCAAAAAAAGGCTCGTGTCGATTGGTTTAGAGAAATTTTGAAAAAATACGATCGCGGTGCTTAAAAAGACGTTTATAAGATCGTCACAGCTGACGAATCATGGATCTATGCGTATGAGTCCGAAACAAAACAGCAATCGACCGTGTGGGTCTTCGAAGACGAGCCAAATCCAACGAAAGTTGTTCGTGGAAGAAGCACTTCGAAGCAAATGGTCGCCTGTTTCTTCGGCAAAACTGGTCATGTGGCGACTGTTCCGCTTGAGCAACGTAGGACGGTCAATTCCGAGTGGTACACCAAAATTTGTTTGCCAGAAATCTTGCAAAAATAATCGAATTTATAGTAAACGCGACTTATCGAAAAACGCGTCCAATATGAACGCGACTTTTTCCCATACCTAACTGCCTATGTTTTTTGTATAGGCTGTAACGCGCGTTCATTGATTTTTGGACGCGGACGTGGACGCGACCGTAGTGGAAACAGCCTATTAAGTCAACTCTCTTGCTAACCCCGTAACTTCCATAAAAATGCTAGTTTATTTACAAACACATCTATTGTGAAAAATCCGAATAGCCTATGAAGTAGTTTTTTCGAGATATTGATTGGCCTTCTTCTTCAGTGGATTTGCACATGACTGCGATCTGTACAAGGGAAATCAATACTTTATGACTTAGTACTCCTTAGTGGCTTCTATATTCTACTCTATGACTTTGTCTGAAGTCTTGCTATGTTTGACTTTAGTAGAGAAATATTTCATTAGAGTCATAGCCCTTAATCAGTCCTATAAAGTATTCTGTAATACAAGGTCCCTCAAGGATGACATGATAGCATTCTTTACCTGTATAACAATTTTTGCCGAGTTCATTACCTTGCTAATAGTGCAAATGATGGACCAAGCCTTCCAAAAGCCTTATTGTTTTTAGATGACGCTAGCACCTTCTTGGCCGATGCCTACAGTCTTTTAAGAGGGTTGCTATATATATTTCTGGCCTACACTTAGTGTTGCCTGGCGCAACACTGACATTTCCATTGGAAAGTTTGACATTTTTTAGCATAAACATACTCAGGACGTTTTGACGTACGACTGTTGTTTACAGTGACTTGAAAAAAATCAATTTGTCAAAAAAATGGAATTAACTCGTGAACATTTTCGTGTGATCGTTTGTCACAACTTTCGACGTGGATTATCACCACAAGAGTGCATCGATGAACTTGAATCTTTGTATGACGATAAAGCACCATCCTATAGCACTGTGAAAAACTGGTTTAATGAATTTAATCGTGGCCGACGTTCGCTTAAAGACGAAGGTCGTCCAAAAACGGCCGTTGTGCCGGAGAACATTGATGCCGTGCGTTAGCTAATAATGCAAGAGTGTCATGTGACATGCCGTGAGATAGAGGCATTCTTGGGCATTTCTTCTACCAGCATACATTCGATATTGCATCAACACCTGGCCGTAAAAAAGGTTTGTATTCGTTGGATCCCGCACAATTAGACAATCGCTCAAAAAAAGGCTCGTGTCGATTGGTTTAGAGAAATTTTGAAAAAATACGATCGCGGTGCTTAAAAAGACGTTTATAAGATCGTCACAGCTGACGAATCATGGATCTATGCGTATGAGTCCGAAACAAAACAGCAATCGACCGTGTGGGTCTTCGAAGACGAGCCAAATCCAACGAAAGTTGTTCGTGGAAGAAGCACTTCGAAGCAAATGGTCGCCTGTTTCTTCGGCAAAACTGGTCATGTGGCGACTGTTCCGCTTGAGCAACGTAGGACGGTCAATTCCGAGTGGTACACCAAAATTTGTTTGCCAGAAATCTTCGGAGAAATTCGAGAAGACGAATCATTGTGCACCATGACAATAAGAGCTCTCACACATCGGCTCAAACCAGCGCCTTTTTGACCGGCTAAAACGTCGCATTGATGGGTCATCTGCCGTACAGCCCTGACTTGGCACCCAATGACTTCTTTTTTCCCGCACATCAAGACAAAAATGTGTGGTCAACGATTTTCGTCGCCTGAAGATGCTGTTGAAGCGTTCGAAAACCAGGTTTTGGAGGTGTCTCAATCCGAGTGGAAAAAGTGCTTTGAGCGCATGCAAAAGTGTATAAATCATGCTGGAGAATACTTTGAAACGCAATAAACCATTTTTGATGATAAATATTCACTTTTTTATTATTGGGCCAGAAACATATATATAGCAGCCCTCGTAGTTTGTGACTTCTTTCTGAAGTTGCTTAGTTCGGGACCACTTTCGGTATTCTCATATAAATGGTTATCTGTGGGACAAATGCAATTTTGAACTTTTAAATCATCGAAATTACCAAATCAAAATTCTTCTACACATGAAATTGCAATTTCGTCGTGAATATTCAAATGTTCCAGAGGTCTAGATGACAATAACGAATTTTCGCGTTCATCGATCCCAGCAAAGTGACACACTTAGCCGGCCGTTCTCAACAGAACACATATGGATGTGATCACACTTCACCAAAGTAGTCGAGTTAGCGAGTACTCGTAGACCGACTTTGACTTCATTAACATTTTGTTCAGACAACGTTTTAATCGGTTGTTCAGCCCGCAATTTATTTCAATTATTTGCATGTGTGAGTTTTTTTTTCATCGGTCGGCTGTTGCACTTTAACGTGACAAATGTCATTGTCATCGCCGTTGTTGTTGTTGTTGTATTATAATAATTGTTGTTTATAGTATTTTATTTTTTGTTTGAAAATTGTGAACGACAACACTCTACATTTGAATTGATTATCGTTGGTACTTTATTTTTTTCTCTTTGATTATTTTTGGTTTAGCCTTTTTGTTGTGTGTGTCTTTGACTTCTCAAACGTTAAAAATAAATAATAATGATTTCATTCCCAATAGAGGGGGGAGGTGAGACCTATAAACACCCCCCAAACAGACCCACATTCGATAGATGTTTGCGGGCGTTGTTTGGGGACCGTGTTTATTTTTGTTTGCCGATATTTTTGCTATATTAATGGCACTGCAAACAATCGCCCCCGCTACTCCTCTCTTCCTGTGCGATAGCGGCATCCTCCCTCGTTTCGTTTAGAAATAAAATTAAGTAAATAAGTGACACCACAAACAAACGATTTTAAAGTTCATATTATAAATATAAATGGGTGAAGGTCGCCGTGTTGAGTACTTTTTTTCTGTATTTTCTCTTCTTTTTTATAATTCGATAATGAATTTTGGTTCGCTGATTGCTGGCCATTGTTGTCGTGGATTTCTATATTTATTATTCTTTTTAATTGGCGATGATCGTCAAGTATCGTTGATGGGCATGACCTGTCTGTCGGCTGTATTTGGGTAATGAAAATTTATATCCTGTACGACAAATATATGGCACCTATCTGGCGCTACCAGTGGGTTGCCGTTGTGTGATGGTTGGGGTAATAGACCTCTTAAATGTCACGGACTTGAATAGTGTGAGCTTAAACTAAAAGCTTCTTTATAAAATGCATTAGCAGCCATGAAACAGTAGGTCCCAGCCAGTGGTAATTAGAATTATATAGTAAAGGGTGATCCATCTAGAGGTATTTTTTCAGAACAAAAAAAAATTATAAAAATTCAAATCAAGTGTGGAATCTTTATTGGTAATTTGAAATCACATTTTATGGCATTTATTTTTGAAAATAATTACTATCAAATGTTGGCCGCAACTACGCCTCAGGGTTTCCATTCTGAGAGTCCAATTTTGGATGTTCGAGCATTTCGACCGGGATGGCTTTAATGACACGCGTAATGTTGGATTCCAAAACCTGAATCGTAGCTGGTTTCTCCGCATAGACTTTGGACTCTACGTAACCCCAAAGAAAAATGTGCAAAGGTGTGATATCACTCGATCTAGAAGGCCAACTCACCTGTCCAAAACGTGAAATTAGCTGCTTTTCGAAATGGCCTCTCATTAGATCCATTGTTTGAGCAGCTGTATGACAAGTGGCACCGTCCTGTTAAATTTCTTCATGCTTCAATTTCAGGTAGCATAAATATCGATATCATGGCGCCCTTCACGGTTACGTTCCGGCCATCATCGTTTTTGAAAAAATATGCACCGATGATTCCACCAGCTTATAAACCGCACTAAACTGTGGTTTTATCTGGGTATAATGGCACCTCTGGAACCTCTTATTGTTGCTCCTTAGCCCAAATGCGCTAATTTTGTTTATTGACTTTGCCGTTGAGCCAGAAATGGGCCTCATCAGTGAACAACATTTTAGCCGAAAACAGCGGATCTTCCCGTTTCTCACCGAACGCTAATTTCCATAATACAGTTTCCAACATTTTAAGGTAATTATTTTCAAAAAATAAATGCCATAAAATGTCCTTTCAAATTACGAATAAAGCTTCCACACTTGATTTGGCCGGTCAAAAAGGCGCTGGTTTGAGCCGGTGTGTGAGAGCTCGTATTGTCATGGTGCACAGTGATTCGTCTTCTCTTGTTCGTTTTTCTAATTTCTCCGAAGACTTCAGGCAAACAAATTGAGATGTACCACTTAGAATTCGTCCTACGTTGCTCAAGCGGAACAGTCGCCACATGACCAGTTTTGCGGAAGAAACAGGCGACCATTTGCTTCTTCCGAAGTGCTTCTTCCACGAACAACCCATACGGTCGATTGCTGTTTTGTTTCTGGCTCATATGAATAGATACATGTTTCGTCACCTGTGACGATGTTATAAACGTCTGTTGAAGCACCGCGGTCGTATTTTTTCAAAATTTCTTTGCACCAATCGACACGAGCCTTTTTTGAGCGATTGTCAAATTGTGCGGGATCCAACGAGAACAAACTTTTACGGCCAAGTTTTCGTGCAGTATCGAATGTATGCTCATCAATGTTCTCCGGCACAAGGGCCGTTTTTTGACGACCTTCATCTTTCAGCGAGCGTCGGCCACGATTGAATTCATTAAACCAGTTTTTCACAGTGCTATCCTATAGCCACAGTGCTATCCTATATCCAAAGATTTAAGTTCATCGATGCACTCTTGCCGTGATAATCCACGTCGAAAGTTGTAAAAAAAGATCGCACGAAAATGTTCACGAGTTAATTCCATTTTTTTTTTGCCAAATTGATTTTTTCAAGTCACTGTAAACAACACAAATGATGGTGGTACGTCAAAACGTTCTGAGTAAATGTTAGATGGCGCCAGGCAACAATTAGTGTTGCCTTGGCCAGAAATATAATATATTGTGCTGAAACAGTAATAATTCGGTTTATTCTATTTGAATTAAGCTTTAAGAAGGTCCACTTTTTAGTAGGCCGCCGTGGTGTGAAGGAAATGTACACGGCTATCATGCCAAATAATTCCGGTTTAGCCCTGGTAAAAACATATAAGAATATAAGAACAGCTGCGGGTTTCCACCTCGTAAATGCAGGCGACTTAACCAGCAAGCCATGTAAAAACGCCTCCATAAAATGCATTAGCTGTTCGCAGCCGGCTTTAAGCAGTAGGTCCCGGGCAATGAGTATACGAATTGAACCGAGCACAGCTCACTGATTTGTAAGAAGATTTCCATTGTTCCTTAATAGGATGTTGTGAAAATAAGGTAAAAAGGCTAACTTTGTGGGACCCTGTGTTCACAAGTCGAGATAAAATTTTGTCAAACATCGTTGTGCGACGAATAATGTAGTGCTTATAACTTTCAGCAAAATCCAACGATTTTAACATGGCGATTCTTTTTATAAAGTGTTATCCATTTAGAGGTATTTTTTCAGAACCAAAGAAATATAAAAATTCAAATAAAGTGCGGAATCTTTATTGGTAATTTGCAAGGACATTTTATGGCATTTATTTTTTGAAAATAATTACCTTCAAATGTTGGCAATTGTATTATGGAAATTAGCGTTCGATGAGAAAGGGGAAGATCCGCTGTTTTCGAGCAAAATTTTGTTCAGTGATGATGAGGCTTATTTCTGGCTCAACGGCAAAGTCAATAAACAAAGTTGCCGCATTTGGACTGAAGATCAACAATAAGAGGTTCAAGCAGTGCCATTATACCCAGAGAAAACCACGGTTTGGTGCGGTTTATTAGCTGGTGGAATCATCGGTGCATATTTTTTCAAAAATGATGATGGCCGGAACGTAACCGTGAATGGTGCTCGCTATCGCGCCATGATATCGATCTTTATGATACATGTGCCCGTAATCTTGGCGACACTTGGTTTCAACAGGACGGTGCCACAAACAATGGATCTATTGAGAGGTCATATCAAAAGGCAGCTAATTTCACGTTTTGGACAGGTGAGTTGGCTGCCTAGATAGAGTGATATCAAACCTTTAGACATTTTTCTTTGGGGTTACGTAAAGTCCAAAGTCTATGCTGACAAACCAGCTACGATTCAGGTTTTGGAAGCCAACATTACGCGTGTCATTAAAGCCATACCGGTCAAAATACTCGAACGAGTCATCCAAAATTGGACCCTCAGAATGGAAACCTTGAGGCGTAGTTGCGGCCAACATTGGAGGGAAATCATATTCAAAAAATAAATGCCAGAAAATGTCCTTTCAAATTTCTAATAAACATTCCACACTTGATTTGAGTTTTTATATTTTTTTTGTTCCGAAAAATACTTCTAGATGTATTACCCTTTATATAAACTGTATAGGGTGGCAAATAAGTATTTCGATATGTTACAAACTGAACTTTCTTTCATAAATACTCCTTCCTATTGTGGAGAATATACAAAATATACACCGTCTGCCCCAACCTTTGTGTATTTTCTTATAAAAAATTACTTTTTTTTTTAATTTATTATTTTTTTTTTGAAAATTGCAAGCTGCATTACTATCTCAAGCTCACTTTATAGGGTCTGCCGAATTCACATTTTCAGCTTCACTTATTGTTATGTACCGTCATAAATCTTAGTTATTGCGCTCTACTCCAGCCTAAGCCACTAAGTGTTCCTACTCATACTTGCTACTCAATATTAAAGAAACTCCATTTAAAATTCATTAGTTTTATTTGTATAAATAATTAAATATTTGTATAACTGAATATAATTTTCGTTTGTTTTTTTTTTGAATGAAGTTCTTTCTTTAATCTCTTATTCATGCATGGCAATTAATTGCACTCGAAAATAGTTGACTTGAAAATCGCGTGCCAAAATTCTATCTTCGCTATAGTTTTTTAGTTTTTAATCGAAACGTTACAAAAAAAAAGAATCTAATCAAAGTAGTGGTCGCCAGGCAGCACCCGAAAAGGCCGAAACCCAAAAAGGGTAAGGGCGTAAGCCAAAAGGGGACTGGCAGCAACCCACCGCAAGAAGGCAAACGAAACGTTCAGCACAAATGTTAGTGTAACATTTTGAACAGCAACTAAAACTGGCCCAAATATCTCCCCCTTCCGCTTGAGATATGTAAGAATATGTACTCGCCCTACCGACTTAGAATTAAAAAAATATATAAAAACATGAATCATTTGCCGTTGGCTGTTTTTTGTTCCCAAATATTTTGCCATTTGCTTAAAACATGTATGAACTGAATGAACTGACTTTAAGTGAAATACTCGCTTGTATACGTAAATGCAAAAAGCCGGCCGGCCTGCAGAATAATAATAATAAAAAAAGAAGAAAACCAAAAAAAAAAAACGTTGGTGTGTCATGCATTTCAAATCATATACACAACACCATTTTTTTTCTTTTGCTGCTTTTTGCAATTTTATCATCGCTCTTGTTTAACAAAAGGGTATTAACTCGAAAGTTCTTAAAACTCATTCCCATTTCTACCCATTGACAAAATCTTCTATTCTTCTGGAGAAGTCCACTTTTTCATTAAAACTTACCCTGACACTCTCAATTTATTATGGCGATTTCGTTTTTTTTAACAATATCTTTCCTTTATTAAAAAAAATGTTGTCTCCACCCTGTCAAAATGCCATATTTTCACTGTCGTGAATCGAACACATAAAAGTGCAACACTTAAAGAAGAGAAACAAAAATTTTTTCGTAAACAACGGCTTAACCTAAACAATTGCGATGTCTTTTGAGCTCAAATTTGGAATGCACTTCTAACTTGGGTTTGGGTATGTTGACCCAATCAGCTGTTCTATGGTGTAACATTCTACTTAGTAGGGACATAAATACTGTTACACACGTTTTAGTCTGTAAAATAAAAAGTACTGACTGTTTTTGGACCAAATATTATTTAATATATTTATTGATGTATTTTGTAGCCAAACAAATCTACTTATTCGAAATGTCCGCCTTTTGCCTTTACACACGCACTGACTGACCAATCGTCAATAGCTGCTAAACCTCGTCCATTGGAAAATTGGCCACAACTCGAACGAAAGCAGTCTTAAGAGATCCAATGTTGGGGTATCTTTTGTGACAAACCTTGTCCTCTAAAACCGTCCACAATTTTTAATCCAATGGTTTCAAATCTGGACTGCCTGAGGGTCATTCTTCATGAAATGAACGCTGGCAAATTGTTTCGAAGCCAGGCCTGGGACGATTTAGCCTTATGGGCCGGCGCAGAATCCTGCTGGAAAGTCCATGACTGGTTTTGGAACAGGGAATTGTAAAAAGGCTTCACAACAGCTTTCAAAACGGTCTCTTGGTAAACTTTGGCCGATGTTTTGACTCCTTGTTCACAGAAATGCAGGTCAGTGACCCCATCGTAAGAGACACCCCACCAAACCATGACTGAAGCTGGATGATGACCCTTTTCCACCTTGGGATCAGTTCAGATGCTTCCTTAGAAGACCGCGCATACACTCTATTATTTTGCTTGTTAAATTTTTCCTGAACTGTAAAAATTTTTTCATCGGTGAACAAAATTTTTCTGTGCAAGTTATCAGCGTGCTTCACCAGAAGACGTTTGCATTTTTCAATCCTATTTTTTTAAAGCTGCAGTCAATAAATTTCCGGTACGTCGTTTGAAAGCCCCAAGTCCCAACTCTTTTTTAATGATTCGACTCATGGACTTTTGCGTGATATTCATATCACGGGCCATGATTTTCTGTTTTAGAAGCGGATTTCTGTGAATTCTTGATTTAACGGCTTTGATAACATGCAGTGTTCGAACAGAGCGTGGGCGGCCCGACCGGTGGCGGTCTTTTACATCTCCAGTCTCCTCAAACAGTTTTATGCATCGGTAGACGAACGTGCGGCTAATCCCTAGTGGCCGGAGCGTTTTGAAAATATCGCTTTTCACACTTGAAAAGCGCTATTACAGCGATAAGGTTCTCATTATCTGACCACTCCATGATGAAAGTTGAAACAATTTTGAAATCCCGTTACAGACTAACGCTATTGAGGTTAGCTTACAAACCCATATGACATTAACGGGGTATGTTCAGTTCTACTATTGAAATGGGTGTGTTCAATGGTGTAACAGTATTCATGTCCCTACTAGAACACCGTAGACTACTGTGAGTGTAGAAAATGCGACTTTTTGCACACTTTGGCAAACGAAGTTAAAATATTATTTTTGAAAGAGGAATTACTCTAGAAGCTAATAAGATCAGGTTTGTTGTTGTTTGTCATAAAGGAAAGGAAAAGTAAGTCAGCGAAGTAAAGCAAACGCATCACCGTCTGGTAGACGCACGTTTCGCCGTGGGTGTGGGACGGCTCATCGGTATCATATATTTGTGCTGCCGACATGGTCTTTACTAATTTAACAATCTTTATGAACAAAGCATTGCATTGATTTTGCATATGCGAAAATAGTATTATCCTCGAAGAGTGAGACACATGCGACTCAAAGGATTGCACTCTTTTCCCAAACTAACACAAAAATGCCGGTTTAGTGCAACATTCAGAAACAGTGTAACATATTTTTGCACATTCGAAAACAACATTAGAGTACTTCAAAGGCTTAAGAAGACTATATTTTTGCCCCCCAAAATTTAATTTTTTGTGTTAAAACCCTTTTGTCGGCCATGACCGGTATATACGAATATATCCATTTTGTTTTTATATTAATACATACTTATGTATGTATATGGGAGTACATACATCCATATATATTCTTTTATTTTTATAAAATGTTTATAATGCATGTTTTTCAATTTTGTGCTTTAGTATTTTTTCTGTAGTTGCTTTCTGTCGGTACATAAAGAAACTGTTTGAAATGGTCTTGCATTGAATGAAAGAAAATAAGAGGTACAGTATTGGTACGAGCTATTAGGACGCCTCCAAAAGTAAAAATAAACATCTTTCCTGGCTAAATCAGCCTAAATCAAAGCTACTTATATTTAAAATGGTATGAAATTACGGAAGCTTCCAAAAAAAGAGCACTGGCAAAGCAGTGTTCTTTGAAAACCAGATCCAATAGAACTGTTAAAAATAGAACTGACAGTTAAAATAGAAGTGGCAATGCGCCGGTTTTTAATTGGTTAGTGCACGCTTCATGAACGAATGTTTAGGCAGTACTTATTTTCCCAAATGGCCACCGGATTATTATACTTATAAAATGAAGAAAAAAGGCAACACTTTTAGCAAAAGTGATTTTTCAACAAAAAGTGGATTTATGTGTATTTTGACCACTGGAAAAGCTCTTTTAGTTTGGTATTTTTAATATTTTTTCCAGCACTCTGAAATACAACCGGTCATACATATGTTAATGTTATTATTTTGGACGCTTTGTCAGTACCTGAATTGAGAAATCGCAGCGTTTTCCAATATATAAACCAACCAGTACACATAAAACAAGTAAAAGTAAAAATGTCGTTCAGTTCGGCCTGGCCTAACCTTACATTCGCTCCACCATAACTAAGCTACTAAAGCGCAAAGCAAATGCCCATGTGTCTAAACTCAGCCAAAACTTCAAAATTAATATCTATAAGGACTTGTAGCCAAAATTGACTTTAATTTGAATACCCGTATGTCCATATTGACGATTATTTATAGACCGTTCTGATCATGGGTGTCATTTTTCAGACCACGTTAGCCGAAACATCCAGAAACTTTGCCCTTTTTTGAGGAATTTATTGCGTCACAACTAAATGTTTCAATTTTTCATAAAGGGTGTACGAGGGCTGCTATATATATTTCTGACCTAATAATCAAAATACGAATATTTATCATAAAAAATGGTTTTATTGTTTTTCAAAGTATTCTCCAACATGATTTATTTATACACTTTTGCATGCGCTCAAACCAATTGTCGAAGCACTTTTTCGACTCCAATTGAGACACGTCCACAACATGGTTTTTCAAGGCTTCAACAGCATCTTCTGGCGATAAAAATCGTTGACCACGCATTTTTTCTTGATGTGCGGAAATAAAAAGAAGTCATTGGGTGCCAAGTCGGCTGTACGGCGGATGACCCATCAATTCGATGTTTTGGCCGGTCAAAAAGGCGCTGGTTTGAGCCGACGTGTAAAAGCTCGCATTGTCATGGTGCACAATGATTCGTCGTCTCTTGTTCGTTTTTCGAATTTTCCAAAGACTTCAAGCAAACAAATTGTGGTGTACCATTCAGAATTGACCGTCCTACGTTGCTCAAGCAGTGACCAATTTTGTCGAAGAAACAGGCGAACATTTGCTTCGAAGTACTTCTTCCCCGAACAACTCGTCTTCGAAGACCCACACGGTCACTTGCTGTTTTGTTTCTGGCTCATACGCATAGATCCGTGATTCGTCACCTGTGACGATCTTATAACCGTCTTTCGAAGCACCGCGATCGTATTTTTTCGAAAATTCTTTGCACCAATCGACACGAGCCTTTTATCGAGCGATTGTCAAATTGTGCGGGATCCAGCGAGAACAAACCTTTTTTTAGGCTAGGTGTTTATGCAATATCGAATTTAAGCTGGTGAAAGAAATGCCCAAGGATGCCTCTATCTCACGGTATGTCACAGGACGATCTTGCAATATCAGTTTACGCACGGCATCAATGTTCTCTGGCACAACGGCCGTTTTTGGTCGACCTTCGTCTTTGAGCGAGCGTCGGCCACGATTGAACTGATATAGGTTTTTAGTGCTTTAAAATGTATGCATTTGCTTTTTTTAATGCAAAACTTTGATTTTAAATTTCAATTGGCGGTTCTTACTAAGCCATAAAGTTAAATGCAATTTTGAGTAACTCAATAACAATTCAACGTGACACTGTACGCTTTACAAAAATTTTGAATTGTTATCTATTTTTATAACTAAACACACAATAAACGATACAATATTTATTCGAGTGGATAGGCTTGTGATGTTTTTGTTTCGTTTCTGTTTTCTTTTTATTTTTTTTGTGTCAATAACCTTTGCGTTTGTTCTTCAATAACGCTTTCTTTTAAATTGCATTCAATTGTTTAGCATTTTATTTTATATTCACTCGTAATTGAAATTTTGGACACGTTTTGCCGAAAAACCCCAATTCTAATCAGAAATGTGCAATTTTATTGCGAATGAAGACGTTTTTTTATAACCTTAAGGCTGGGTGGTATATTTAACTTGTCATTCCGTTTGCAACACCACAAAATATTGATCGAAGTATACACACGATCCAGCCATGTCCATCTTCCGTGTATCTGTTGAAAGCAAGATAGCGGTCAAACGATCCCGAAAATTTAATGATGATAACTTTTGCGCATAAACTGTTTGGGATAGTAAATGGGCAAAATGGGGCCTCAGAAAAATACACTTTTTTGGGTATTTTCATTACAAATCATTTCTTGGGCATTTATTCCACCAGCATACATTCGACATTGCATGAACACCAGGCCGTAAAAAAGGCGCAATTTGACAATCGCTCAAAAAAAGGCTCGTGTCGATTGGAGCAAAGAAATTTTGAAAAAATACAATCGCGGTGCTTCAAAAGACGTTTATAAGATCGTCACAAGTGACGAATCATGGATCTATGCGTATGAGCCCGAAACAAAACAGCAATCGACCGTGTGGGTCTTCAAAGACGAGCCAAATCCAACGAAAGGTGTTGGTAGAAGAAGCTCTTAGAAGCCTGTTTCTTTTTCAAAACTGGTCATGTGGCGACTGTTCCGCTTGAGCAACATAGCAGGTCAATTCTGAGTGGTAGACCACAATTTGTTTGCTTGAAGTCTTCGGAGAAACTCGGCAACGAACAAGAGAAGACAAATCATTGTGCACCATGACAATGCAAGCTCTCACACATCGGCTCAAACCAGCGCCTTTTTGACCGGCCAAAACGTCGAATTGATGGGTCATCCGCCGTACAGCCCTGACTTGCCACCCAATGTCTTGTTTTTATTGCCGCACATCAAAAAAAAATGCGTGTTCAACGATTTTCGTAGCCAAAAGATGCTGTTGAAGCGTTCAAAAACCATGTTTTGAAGGTGTCTCTATCGGAGTGGAAAAAGTGCTTCGACAATTGGTTTGAGCGCATGCAAAAGTGTATAAATCATGCTGGAAAAAAATTGAAAAACAATATAACCATTTTTGATTATAAATATTCGCATTTTCATTATTAGGTCAGAAATATATATAGCAGCCCTCGGAAACTTTAAATTGTCTAATATTCATATTTCGTGGTGTTGTGAACGGAATAAATAGCAAATTTAGTATACCATTCTCTCCTCGGTAGAGGGCATACAAAATTTTACCAGAATGAAACCTGCAAATAATACTAAACTGTGTATGTTCAAGTGGGACAAAAGGGCGTGACACTGAACCCTTTGAACTCTATATATGTGACAGAGCATAGAGAAAGGGACCTAAGGGTAAAAAAAAAATCAATTTTCATTTCTTTTTTTTTGATGTGGACAACATCTGAGCACCGAATGAGACCGATCCCATGCCCCAAAAGTGTTCTCTCCCAGAGATATGCGCGTTTTATGAAAGTAAAGTCGACGATTCTAAGCGCAAATAGAAAGGGACCTAATCTTTAAAATGGCTTTGCTGAACAATACTGGTTTTCAACCTTAGGTCCCTTTCTGTTTTGCGCGTCACATATATCGTATATTGAATGTTCGTTTGGACAAATTGAAAAAAAATATAATTTAAGACCGGAACTCAAAATGCGTTGTACCGGTCGAACTTATTTGTCGACTTGTTCCGCCTATTACCGACCAGAGTCATCGGGATATTCTGCTGTTGTGAATAGAGTTCTAACATGACCCTGTTTCCTTAACCGCCTTACCCTTCGTTCAGTTGTACGACCAACGGAGTGTTTAGGTCTGAGGATGTTGCCTCATCCTTTAGGTCTGAGGATATTGACCCTTTCTGGCACAATCGTCCACCAAACCGTTCCTAATGCCATCCTTCAAGCTTCGGCCCGTCCGGCCTTACAAACTGTCCGCTTGTTATGATTTCATTGCTTCGGGTTCTTGTTCACTGATTTTTATGCTTTTAAGGATTGGTTGCTATAATTACCATATGATCATCAGTAAACATAATTATATACTCGTAGATCTTAAACAAGAACAAGAGTATTTCTGTCTATCATAAATAAATACATAATTGGCTTACTTATCGTCGATTGACTATTGGCATGCCTTTGTTTGCCCTCGCATAGGTACAAACAGTGCCTGCCTGCACTTAATTATAAACGACTTCCAAATGGATTTCCTAACACTCTTTTAAACTGATTGTTGTTTACCCCAGTAGCGTTGACTCCTCCTGCTGCAGGTTTGGCTTCCGAAGTTTTACTATCCGGAGCAATTTGCGTTCATAAATATTTACTTCCGATCAATTTTCCATTCATTCCATTGAATTGGCGTGTGGCGGCTGGCAATGCAACTGCAACAACTTGTGTCGCTTGCTGGTGGCGTCATTGGCGGCGTGCGTGCGTGTGGTGATCGGCCGGCGGTGGTGTGTGTAATTTATGCATTTATGTCTTTATAATTGTGCGTTGTTACTACAATAACATGCCCAAGAAGCAGTAACAGCAACATCAAAATTGGTTTCTGTCCTATTGCATTGTGGTTGTTCACTAAGCCCCCTCCTTTCTCAACCGACTCGAATTTAATTATATAATCATTTACTAACGCACCTTTTGTGAAAGGCTAAACAACTGCAGTTCATCCCGTCCGTTGGCTTTTTCTATCAGTACTAGTACGGTGTGTGTGTGTGTGCGTGTGGCAAGAGTGGTACATGCGCTTACCCTGCAAACATTTTCCATCGCCTATTGATCGCGCGCGAATCGCCGAAGAGTTGTGTAAT
Source organism: Hydrotaea diabolus (assembly GCA_963513945.1). Classification (NCBI taxonomy): domain Eukaryota; kingdom Metazoa; phylum Arthropoda; class Insecta; order Diptera; family Muscidae; genus Hydrotaea; species Hydrotaea diabolus. Next base: position 101,369,235 of record OY740718.1, on the reverse strand, counting down.
ATCGCGGCGATACATCGCGTGCGATCATTAAATTATGGTTAGGCGATTCGCCATATCGATCGCCTGTGTGCCTGTCGCGATTCGCGTGTGGCGATTCGCCCGCGAGTCGCATTTAGCGAATCGCTTTTAGCGAATCGCCCGCGAGTCGCATTTAGCGAATCGCCCGCGAGCCGCATTTAGCGAATCGCCCGCGAGTCGCATTTAGCGAATCGCCCGCGAGTCGCATTTAGCGAATCGCCCGCGAGTCGCATTTAGCGAATCGCCCGCGGGTCGCATTTAGCGAATCGCCCGCGAGTCGCATTTACCGATTTGCCCGCGATACGCGTGTGGCGATTCGCCCGCGAGTCGCATTTAGCGAATCTCCCGCGAGTCGCATTTAGCGATTTGCCCGCGAGTCGCCTAACCATAATTGAATGATCGCACGCGACGTATTACCGCGATTCTACACAACTCCACGACGATTCGCGCGCGATTCATTGGCAGGGTTTGCAGGGTGTCTGTAATGGGATCAAAATAAGGATGACAGAGTATTCATTCATTTTAACAACAATTTTAAATGAATTTCATTAATTAATATTTCAGTTACATTATTAATATTAATAATATTATGTTTTATGGACCAACTTGAAAGTCTCTTTCTTAATTTATTTAAATCACATAAAAGACTTATATTATTTTCCGTAATCTCATCATCTTCTGTATTTACGTTGCAATCAAAACCACTTTCTGAGTTTTCCTCAGTCGGCAACACATTTTCTTCGACAACGTTAACATTTGATTCAACCACATTTTCAACGTTCACCAAACGATGCACTGTTTGGGTAGAACTATTTTCTAAAATATCAATTGTCGCGGCCTCTGCACTAGTTGTTTCTATTTCATTTAAGCTTGAATTTTTCGCTATTAATTTGGATGCTTCCCTCTTACTTTTCAACCGTAAAGCCTTGTTTGACAACATTTTTATTAATTTTTTACACACCCTTCACAGATCACTGTCACTTACTAAATGATAATTTTGCTAATTGCCCTTGAAACCAAATATTCATTTTCCCGTTACCTTAACAAAACAACAAGACAAAAAAAAAATTCCATCGAAACTTATGAAAAAACACTGATGACTCAACTCAAAACGATAAAAAATGCAACAAAAAAAACTATTGTGAGGAAGATTTCCCGCTACTTGTGTGCGCTCGCATATTCATCGCTTAGTTTCAAGGCGTAGGCGATGGCGCGCGATTCACATCGTAAACGTCATCAAAATTGTTTTCACATTTAAGTGTTTTTAGAAAAAAATTTGACTTGCTTGTGTACGCTCGCATATTCATCGCTTAGTTGATAGGCGATGATTGGCGATTTTTATTCCCTGAGAAGGATCGCGTAGTCATCGCCAAACAAATCATCGCCAAAAAATTTCAAAAATGTTTGCAGGGTATTCGTCCGTTCGTCTGTCCATCCGTCCTTCCGTTTTTCTATATCTGTCTGTCCACGTTTAAAAGTTACTTAGTCAAGTGGCAATTACACTCGGTACGCACGCATATAGTTATTATCCACCGATAACCCAGTGAAACTAGTAGGTATGCGATGAGCTTTCAAAGTAGTGGAAACTGCAGGTGTTTTTTTTTGTCATTTTAACTAAAACTACAGAAAGGACTATTTCTGCAATTGTGGTTGTGTTTTATAGAATTTTTTTGTTTCCAATTATTGGTGGTGATTACTAAAATATTATCATTATCAAAAACAGTTTGTTCATTGATACCATTTTTCTCTTTGAGTATAGGCGTAGTTAAAATAAAATTTTTCAAATATTTTTAACTTCATGCGAATCGTTTAATACATTTTGTTTACCTCCTACCATAGGATAGAGGATGTAAATTCACTTTGTCATTTCGTTTGCAACACATTGAAATTCGGGTTGAAACCCCCATACAGTATATATATTCTGAAACGTAGTAAAATTCTGAGATGATCTAGACATGTCCGTCTGTATATCTGTGGAAAGCACAGGTCGGATTATTAAAGCTAGATGGCAGATATGTGTTGATGGTCGGTCCTCTGGAAAAATCACTGTTTTTGTAGTACCGGATCTTTATTGCATAGTTCTAATCGAACTTGAATTTCGCGTTGTGGAAAATATGAGGGTTGCTATATATATTTCTGGCCTAGGCAACCCTAAGTGTTGCCTGGCGCCATCTGCGATTTCCATTGGAAAGTTTGACATTTTTTTAACATAAATGTACTCAGAACATTTTGACTCACGGCTATCATTTGTGTTGTTTACAGTGACTTGAACAAATCAATTTGGCAAAAAAATGGAATTAACTCGTGAACATTTTCGTGCGATCATTTTTCACAACTTTCGACGGGGATTATCGCGACAAGAGTGCATCCATGAACTTAAATCTTTGTATGGCGATGAAGCACCATTCTATAGCACTGTGAAAAACTGGTTTAATGAATTTAATCGTGGCCTACGCTCGCTCAAAGAAAAAGGTCGTGAAGGTCGTCCAAAAATGGCCGTTGTCCCAGAGAACATTGATGCCGTGCGTGAACTGATAATGCAAAATGGTCATGTGACATACCGTGAGATAGAGGCATCCTTGGGCATTTCTTCCACCAGCTTACATTCGATATTGCATGAACACCTGGCCGTAAAAAAGGTTTGTTCTCGTTATATCCCGCACAATTTGACAATCGCCCAAAAAAGGCTCGTGTAGATTGGTGCAAAGAAATTTTGAAAAAATACGATCGCGGTGCCTCATAAGACGTTTACAAGATCGTCACAGTTGACGAATAATGGATCTATGCCTATGAGCCTGAAACAAAACAGCAATCGAACGTGTGGGTCTTCGAAGACGAGCCAAATCCCAGCCAAAACCGAAAGTTGTTTGTGGAAGAAGCACTTCGGAAGAAGCAAATGTTCGCCTGTTTCTTCGCCAAAACTGGTCATGTGGCGACTGTTCCGCTTGAGCAACGAAGGACGGTTAATTCTGAGTGGTACACCACAATTTGTTTGCCTGAAGTCTTCGGAAAAATTCGAAAAACAAACAAGAGAAGACGAATCATTGTACACCATGACAATGCGAGCTCTCACACATCGGCTCAAACCAGCAACTTTTTGACCGTTCAAACGTCAAATTGATGAGTCATCCACCGTACAGCCCTGACTTTGCACCCAATGACTTCTTTTTAATCCCGCACATCAAGAAAAAAAAATGCGTGGTCAACGGTTTTCGTCGCCCGAAGAAGCTAATGAAGCGTTCAAAAACCATGTTTTGGAGGATTCTCAATCGGAGTGCTTCGGCAATTGGTTTGAGCACATGAAAAAGTGTATAAATCATGCTGGAGAATACTTTGAAAAACAATAAAACCATTTTTGATGATAAATATTCGCATTTGCATTCTTAGGCCAGAAATATATGTGACAGCACATAGAGAAAGGGACCTAAGGGTAAAAAAAATCAATTTTAATTTTTTTTTCTTTTTTTGATGTGGACAACATCTGAGCATCGAATGAGACCGATCCCATGCCCCAAAAGTGTTCCCTCACAGAGATATGCGCGTTTTTTGAAAGTGAAGTTGACCATTCTAAGCGCAAATAGAAAGGGACCTAATCTTTAAAATGGCTCTCCTGAACAAAACTTTTCATCAACTTTCCACTTTTTTTGATGTGGACAACATCTGAGCATCGAATGAGACCCAAAAGTGTTCCCTCCCAGAGATATGCGCGTTTTATGAAAGTGAAGTCGACGATTCTAAGTGCAAATAGAAAGGGACATTATCTTTAAAATGGCTCTCCTGAACAAAACTGGTTTTTAACCTTAGGTCCCTTTCTATTTTGGGCGTCACATACGATTTCCTACGATTTGTTTAGTTTTTGCATTTAATGAATAAGGAAACGTTAAAATTTTCTTAAATAGATTACACAATATGGTATAGGTGGGACTCCTTGGTCAAATCTGTTGAAAAACTGGTAAGAGTAAATTATCGTCAATTTCTGTCGGTTATAGAATAATCTCTAAGTCATATAGAAGCTTCCCTTTAAAATGCACACTAGACCGTTGTCAGTGGGTATAAGAATCATATCGTGCACACCGTATGTTCCTCACTAGAATGTTGAGAGGGGTAATTAGATTAGTCGCTGTCGCCTGATTGTATACGTTCTTTTGTTTTAAGTTCAACCCAATTTCTGATTTTCATTAAAATATTTTAAGAAAACCTTTTGCTCTAAAGCAAATGTTGAGTGTCCAGGACCGAATTTAGTCACTAGTGTCGGATTAGATCTCGGTCAAACAGTTTCACAATTACGCTTTTACTTAATATCAATCCTTAGCAAAAAGTTTTACTGGACAATTTTCAAAGCATATAGTGCACTGGGTCTCCTGCGTCCATTGCATTCAGTCTGATTGATATCGTTCAGAAACTCTGGCCAAGTACTCGCACTTTGGTCGAGTGCCAGTTTCATACAAATTTCAATAAAATGCAGGTAATCAAGAGGGGCGCGTGCTACAATAACCAACAACATCATCTGCGACGACAGCAATCGACTGAAATAAAACAAAACAAACAAAAAACAACTGGCAAAACCAACTGCTCGCAGCTAACACGTTGAATAGCGCCGGCATCCGTAGCAGATCAACGACGCTGCGTACAGTGGCTGAAGTACTCGTACGTACCTCTTGCTAACTGCGATTACGATCATAGTCGCCGTCGAATGGTCGGACGCTCGGTTGGTCGCATGGGTACGCATTCGAGTGTATTTTTTTTTTTAAAACGCCGTGTTTAAACAATTGTTTTTAATGTCATTTATTTTCTGTTCGATTGACTCGTAGCTGGATTAAACCCTATCAAAAGCGTTCTTGTTCAGCGCCACCGAACAGAATGGACAGAAAACTCCAACAAAAACAACCACGACAGCTACAAGAATTGTTATGAAATACACGAGTTCAACACATGCCACATGATAATTACACACCTCCTGCTCCTCTGCAGCAAAGCGTCGAGCGACCGAACACAAATGCGCCCAAACAAGTATTCATTGGATATATTTGAGCGAACTGGTATTGATTGAGTCGATGAAGATTCAATTATTCACAATTTGTCACTTATGTTAATTGAAACATCGAATTAGAGCTTAGAGTCATACAATTTGAGAGCATTTTTAAAATACGATACGTTTTGAAAGTGAAATAGGGGCCATTAAATTGGCCCAGTCTTGAGTTTTTGCTTTTGCGTTAAATATCAGCAATTAGCATATTTTCCAGCAGAAATCAGTGCATATTAGCGCGTTTGTCTACGATCAAACAAACTGCCGTGTTTAGGCGTGAATTTTGAGACGACGCTGCGTCCTCAAGAAGTGGCCGTTTGGTGTGTTCAATTGGCCACATTTTCCTACTGCAGCTAACTCCAGAACCACTTGTTTTTTCGGGGCTTGCTCAATAAACAATTTATAAGCTCTACCGTCTAAGGAGTGCTTCGTCCAATTTCCCATGCTAATAATTCTGGCATCGTCCTCCTCTTGGTCTCTCCAACGTCCACGCACACAGAAAAAGTCATTTGCAATTAAAAATCGGTGGATTAGTAAACTCCTTAGCATACACTTTTGGTGTATAAAGATGGATTTTTCGTATAAGACTTAATTTTTCACTTAAACTTTGTCATTAAATAATTTAACACCATCCGATGCGTTTTCGCTTCGCCTAATGGGCTGAAGATTGTTTGGCAGGAGATGAAGAATTTTACCGAAAATTCATGAAAATTCTGATGAAGCTCATTTTCATCTCGGTGGCTACGTCAATAAGCAAAATTGCCGCATATGAGGGTTCAGAGAACCCACACGTGACTATTGAGAAGCCAATGCATCAACAACGAGTCACTGTTTGGTTGGGCCATTTTTCTTTACCGCCAACGGTGAGCGTTACCGCGCCATGCTCAACGAATTTTTGCTTCCAAAAGCCCCTGAAAATGACATGGATGAGACTTGGTTTCAACAAGACGGGGCAACATGTCACATATTGTGTTCCATTATTAAATGACAAAGATCAAACTTTCCAATAAAACGAGAAATTTGAAAGAATTATCAGTACATTTTTTTTTACAGCTAATTCAAATCTAAAATTTTGAATGGCCCACCCTGTAGTAGCATAGTAAAGATAATAAGCCGTGATAGTTTGAAACACGGTTTCAATTCTCTGCCAAACAATTTAGCAATTACCTTATGAGAATTCTGCATTGTGCATGATTCACGTCTTCTACGCCAAAATGTTATCCAAGAAAAGATTCGATTAAAATAGATAAAGAAACCGCCATTTGTGGGTGCGGCATCCAAATGTTCTTCAGGCATACTACGGGTCAACGTAATGACCACATCGAAGAACCATGTTTTGCCAAAGACAAACAACTTAAATTAAATTATATAATTTTTTCTTTAAAATTAATTTCTCAATATTAATTTATTTACTAATATCAATTAATTTCTCAATATCAATATGTATTTTCCTAACTTTAATTTCTCAATTTCAAGTTGTATTTGCTTAATTTCAATTTGCGGTATAATCGTATAAGGCATTTCATAGCAAATGGTACGTTTTTACAACACTAGTACAGGGTGTCCGTCGGAAAGGTATACTACTTAGTTTGTTTATAATTTTTGATTAAATGAAAGAGAATGGATCTTATATTGATTAATTTGTTATTTAATGTCGGCAATTATGTATGGAATACAATATCAGATAAAAATCCGCCTCTTGTAGCCTCACAAATGCAAGCCTTTTTGAGCTAATTTTTCTTGACATTCTCACACATTTCACGCGGTATTTCATTAATTATCACGAATATTTTGTTGGAGTTGCTCAAGCGTTTCTGGTTTGTTTGCATTAACCTTGCTTGTCAGATATGCCCACAAAAAGAAGTCCGAAGCGGTCAAATCTGGCGACCGTGAAGGCCAATCAACATCACCATTTCTTGGAATAACTTGTTGTGGAAAGAGGTCTGGCAGCAAATCCATTGTATTCCTGGCTGTATGTGATGTGGCACCGTCTTGTTGATACCACATGCTAATCAAGCCCAAAGCATGCAGTTCTGGCGTTAAAAAGATTTTAATCATCTCACGATATCGCTCCCCATTGACAGTTTCCGTTACACCGTTTTCATTTTCATAGAAGTAACTCCAATGATTCCTCCTGACTCTCACTTTTATTGGATGCAAAGGTGACTGATGAATAAGTTGAGGATTTTCCATAGCCCAGAACCGACTATTCTGTTTTTTCACATATCCATTCAAATGAAAATGTGCCTCGCCACTCATTATGATTTTTTCGTGAAAATCGGGGTTGTCATGGGCGAGCTGTAACATCCTATTGGCATATGTACGGCGGCGTAAATGGTCTTGTGGAATAAGCTCTTGTGTAAACTGTAGACTTAAATGTAAACAAATTCAAATCCTTGTGCAAAATTGTGGCCAAAGTTGTTCTTTGAAGATTAAGCTCCTGAGCACGGCGTCGAATTGAAGTTGATGGATTGTTTTGAACACTTTCTTGAGCAGTAGTAATGTTTTCAGCCGGTCTTGCAGTACGTTGTGGTCCATGCCTGAGCCTATCAGCTACAGACCCTCTTTCTTCAAAATCATTCACTACACGATAATAGTGCGATTTGTTGGCACATTGTTTCTCCCAAAAAGTTCACCTAACTTTCTCATCGCCACAGTAATCGATGATCGATTTTGATAAAATGTTTTAACGATTACAACACGTCATTTTATCGATTATTTTTCCATAATAAATTTGCCACGTCTCTATTTCACGACTAACAACTATGAACTGTACAGACTAATGTTTACCAAAATGGCGGCAAAACAAAGTAGTATACCTTCCCGGCGGATACCCTGTATTTATTGCTTCGATAGCTTGTTTGGAACCGTTGCCACAACCGATCTTTTTGCCATCCACATGATTTTGGCGGCATGCATTTCAAATATCCAAGTTTTTTTAGTACATGGTACTGCTATTATCGCTCAGTTATAAAATGAATAATTTAAACCTTAAGCGAAGTCAGTGGGGGTTTTGCATATATGCACAATGGAAAAAACTTGTTTACAAATCGAAAGAAATATAATTAAATCAATTAGTTTACATTGTCCTAATTTTAGAGACCGTCTGGCATTGAAGTCCCCCCTTATTCTATTTCATAATAAGTTTGTATATTTTTGGTTTTCTTGTTGGGGTAAGTAAAACTAAAAAACAATTAATTTTGTATAAAAATGGAAAATAAAACAAATTATTCGATTTGTGTTTACACTCGTGTAATTTTAGGGCCCGCAAGGTATAGTTTCCCTCGATTTAACTTATTGTAATATGTACTGCCAATGCCATACTGAAACACAGTCCATGCTGGAGATTATAAAAGCTTCGGTCAGGCAGAACTTAGGAAATGTTCATTTGTTTTTTTACTGTGTACTCGTATGTCACCAAAGTTGATGCAGACTAATCCGGAAACCTCCCAGTAGCTTAAGTAGCTTGACCTTAATTCTACCACTCTACGAAATAAGTAGACCCATTAGACAATTTACCCTTTAGTAGGAAGACCCCTTTTATACATATGTAAGATTGAATATGGCACTTCTTACCGAACGTTTGATGTCCTGAAAGGAAATTTCTACTCACATGTAATTGTTTTTCTAAATGGCCCATAGGTTTTTTTTTCTCCAATTTTATTAATCAATTAGGGGTTTTATTGCTGAATAACGTTTCTTTTGAGAACAGGGGGATCGTCGAAAGTACCGGCTAATAGAAAATGACAAATAAGGGTCAATTAGTGTCACATAAAACTTTCTAATTGCGTGTTTTTCGACATGAAAAGACGTCAGCCAAAGTGAATTGTGCACTCGAATTCAAAAAAAAAATGGTGGACAAAACGGAGAACTCGAAAAGGAAGAAACCCCTCGAGGCAATTGTTTTCGTTTGGTGCTCAAAGCCAAAGTGAGTGGTTAACGCTGTTCCACAAGGAACAAACCCAAACTGTTCGTTTGTGCTTCTCCTTTGTGTGGAGGAGAAAATAGCAACAACAAAAAAGCACAACAGCGCAAATGTAAGTGGGAATGGAGGTTCGTTCATTTGCCGAGGGTTGGGTGTGCATTTTGGCTGTGGAAAATAAGAGAAGGGTTTCAAGTTTCATGTTACGGTGACATTTGAGCCTTGGTGGCTCTAGCAACTACGAATGCGGACGAATACGGACAAGGGAACGGGTGCGGATTCACTTTGTCTTGCATTCAACAGGTGCTAAACGGGGTAAGGAAAAAAAAAACGATACAAGAGGACCACAACCAGAAGTGTCGAGTTGTTGATTTAAGAGTGCAAGGTGGGTTTTTGTCTTTTCCTTTCCTCCTGGCATTTTCATTCTTTTTGTTTTGTTTATTTTCTGTTTGTTTTTGATGTGGTTGCTGTTGTTGCTGCCGCCGTTGACTCTGGTTGCAAACTTTACTTAGCCGAGAGTGAAACATGCAACATTAATGGCTTTCCTGGAAAGGGAGGGGCAACAGGGTTGCGGTGGCAGGGATTAAAATTACAATTACAATGTGAGATACCCTACATCAGCCGTTGCTGTAAACATTTTGAATTGTCTTGGCTTCGTGTTTCAAGGGGTGGTTCTTAAGTGTTTCCTCAGGGAGAGTGGAGCCAGCCAATTAAGAAGTGTACGAGTATAGTGGTGGGGGACTTCAATATTTAACAAATTGCCTCAATTTTAAGTACACGCAGTAAAAAAGTATTGTTGTGGTGACAATATTCAAAGAGGATAATACTATTGTTGGGTATATGGTTGTGGTACAACAATATTTTGATCCTTACAACAATAGTATGATTCAATTACAATACAACCATAGTATGATCCTCACGACCATACCCTGATTTACACTCAAATATGTTATGATCCCTACAACCATAGTATAAGCACACACAATTACACTAGTATCCCCAATATCATTTATTAGAATTTGTTTAAGTTGTCGACAATAGATTTGATCCCCAATATTATTTATTAGAACTGGTTTAAGTTGTCAACAATAGATTTGAATTATGAAAATTAATCAATAATACATTAAATTCAAAATAATAGGGAGTGATTTATTTCACAATAGAAAAAATAAGTTTAAATAAACGTAAGCGTTTTTATTAAAAATATTTCAGTTAAACAAAGCCAAAGCAGCTTGTTTAACAAATTTTAATTTCGATAAAAAAGTACTATTATTGCATTAGATCCGTAACAGTAACATTTGTTCTTAAAAGCATATTTTAATGAAGAAAAATTACAATCATACAGTATGATTGCTGTAATCATTTTATGGTTAACATAAAACGCAACACACAATACTTTTGGCGCACCAACCATATTTTTATTGTTGCTATAACCATATTTTCATTATTAAATTTGGCAATAATACTATTGTTACATTTCAACAATATTAATATTGCAGCAATTATACTATTGTCAAAAATAAATTCAGTTAACAATGCTATGGTTGCGACGAACATACTTTTATTGCGGAGAACATATTATTATTGCCGTGACCATGTAGTAACCATGTTTTTTCTCTGCGTGTAGGTCATGTGACACACTTTTTAAAGAAATTGCTTTATAAAAAAACTCAGGCTAAGTTGTGGTGTAAAGGAACTAATGTTGTTCATGCTACAGGAAAGATCTTCTTAGAGGCCAGTAAATGGAATCGAAAGCCAGTGTTGTCAGTTTAGCCAATTTTCCGGCTAGATCTAGCGGTCTTATTTTCATTTAGCCATAAAAAATGGCTACATTACATTTTGTCGGAAGATTTAACAATTGTTTCTGCTTTTAGCAGTTTTTATTCAACTGCGATATTTAATAACGTGGTCTAAAAATCTGCGGCAAAATGCCGTCTTCACTTACGAGAAGATTTTCTAATGAGCAACCTAAACCTTGTGAATATTTTGTGCACATTAATAATAAGTGGATAAACAGCCACTCAATTCATTTTTCTATATGAACATTTGGTCGATGTAGTTAAATAACGATTAAACCATTATGATTAGGGGAAGATGATTGGAAAGGCCTTGACTTGCAACATCCGAGCTTGTTTGAAATTTTCTTATATCAAATAAAATTTGTTATCTTAAAATAAAAATTTAAATTGATTTATGGTTGATTCTGAGATTATGGGCCACTTTGCTGTCCTTAGTTGTTTCAAGCGGGAAAAATAAAATATATTGTACTTTATTATTTACAATAATAATAATCTTTATAAGACCTTTAAAGTCTTGTTTTTTAAAAAAATGTATTTGTTCTCCCAAATATTTCCTACCAAGGTGTTCAAATATCATTACCCTGGTTGTCCCTAACACTACTTTCAATTGAAATTTTCTCAATTTTTTTACAATAATATTAATTATTTATTTAATAAAACCAGTCCATAGTAAAAAATAATATTCAATTAATGTTGTTGCTATTAATGATTATAATTTTGTATTCAATTTATATTTTTATGGATGTGTATTTTCTGACCCTGAGAATACACAGTATTCCCCTGTAAAATCTAATATTCGCTAAAATTCAAATTTCCAAATCAATCCTGATTTCAAGCAACTCAAATATGATTGAACATTACATGAAGTGGGTGCACATCTAATAGTTTTTTCGTCAACAGTCTTATTTAAATTAAGTAAGTCGTGTGCCAAAAAAATCGAATGCCAAAAAAATCGAATGCCAAAAATGATTGGACAATAATCTCAGAATCACCCTTATATCAAATAGAAATTTTCAATTTTAAATGGAAACAAAAATTTTTTCATCTTGAAAAGAATATCATTTCAACTAGTACGAGTAATTCAAGCTAACATCAATTTTCAATGGGTATTCTAAATTTCAACTGAAAATCCTCAGTTTAAAAAAGAAACTTTTTTATTACAATGGAAAATGGGACCGAGAGCGACTTTCGGTCCCAATGTCAACTTGCCACATACAAGAGGTCTCGACCCGGTAAATCCGTGTTCAATGTGTAAAAGCAACAGAACGAAATAAAGCAAACGAGCTAAACATACGTACATGCACGGCACGGCACACAGGTTGACATAGTCAACTAAACTCTTTTTACAACACACACACGTTGTAAAATAAATCTATTGATGGCTCTCGATGTGGAGTCTCTTTAGAGGTGGCAAGAGAGAGTTGTATTTTCGTGGGCAATTGTGTGAAGAAAACTTGAAAAGTAAGGTTTACAACAGTAGTTCTCATTCGTTTGGGGAGAGCCTGGCCTTATAGAGTTCGGTTTTACTTTCAACTATTGCAGCAAGGCTTTCTGAAGAGGGTTGTCACGGACCCGAAATCATGATAAAAGTAGTGTGCAGCCACGAAAATCAATGTCACTTTGCCATTTTGTTAAAAACTTGTCTTCTATTTAAATATAGAAGCAAGAGGTCTTGAGCCGGTTTAATTCCTGTTCAATATTTATTATCAAAAATGGTTTTATACTTTTCAAAGTATTCTCCAGCATGATTTGTACACTTTTGCATGCGCTCAAACCAATTGTCGCAGCACTTTTTCCACTCCGATTGAGACACCTCCTACATGGTATTTGAACGCATCAACAGCATCTTCTGGCGACGAAAATCGTTGACCACGCATTTTTTTTGATGTGCGGAAATAAAAAAAAGTCATTGTATGCCAAGTCAGGGCTGTACGGCGGATGACCCATTAATTCGACGTTTTGGCCGGTCAAAAAGGAGCTGGTTTGAGCCGATGTGTGAGAGCTCGCATTGTCATGGTGCTCAATGATTCGTCTTCTCTTGTTCTTTTTTCTAATTTCTCCGAAGACTTCAGGCAAACAAATTGTGGTGTACCACTCGGAATTGACCGTCCTACGTTGCTCAAGCGGAACAGTCGCCACATGACCAGTTTTGCCGAAGAAACAGGCGACCATTTACTTCGAAGTGCTTCTTCCACGAATTAACTTTCGGTTAATTTAGCTCGTCTTCGAAGACCCACACGGTCAATTTCTGTTGTGTTTCGGGCTCATACGCATAGATCCATGATTCGTCAACTGTGACGATCTAATAAACGTTTTTTGAAACTTTGCGATCGTATTTTTTTTTCCAAATTTCTTTGCACCAATCGACACGAGCCTTTTTTTGAGCTATTGTCAAATTGTGCAGGATCCAACGAGAACAAACCTTTTTTACGGCCAAGAGTTCATGCAATATCGAATGTATGCTGATGGAAGAAATGCCCAAGGATGCCTCTATCTCACGGTATGTCACATGACGATCTTGCATTATCAGTTTACGCATGCAATCAATGTTCTCTGTCTGGCACAACGGCCGTTTTTGGACGAGCTTCGTCTTTCAGCGAGAGTCGGCCACGATTGAATTCATTTATCCAGTTTTTCACAGTGCAAAAGGATGGTGCTTCATCGCCATACAAAGATTTAGGTTCATTGATGCCCTCTTGTCGAGATAATCCACTTCGAAAGTGGTGAAAAAATGATCGCACGAAAATGTTCACGAGTTAATTCCATTTTAAATGGAAAAAAATGTTAAAGTCTCCAATGGAAATGTCAGATATAGCAACCCCCGTATAATTCAGTTAAAATTGTTCAAGTCCAGGTTGCATACATGTCTGTATTTTCGTAGATATTTACCGCGCACAGGTAAGAAATTTCACAGGTATCCTCCAACTTTGCCTACTTTGACTTATTTTACAAAAATAAGTTTAAAGGGCAGTCTGTAAAAAATAAAGGTGACATAACTCATTAATTACATATCCCAAAAATGAGAATATGTCAAATAATGTTCACCCAAAATCATCACCATGTCAGTAACACACACGCAAAACAAAATAAGAACAGAACACCTCAAAGACAGACTTTCTTATTTGGCCATTTTTAGTACTCAGACGCATACCTTCTGCTGATTGATTAATTTCGATTATTAACAAGACAGAACATCAAACAGCGACCAGACATAAAGATGAAAGACAAACGCGGATGGCTGGCTCATTAATCAATTTCTAATTAGTGTGACATATTTTGAGCTCTTCCTCCATTAAACCCATCCACTTCCACCTCTCCCACTGGCCATATCGGCATGAAACCGTATCAAACCAAAGTAGCAGCATAATTGATTCCACATCGCCCGAAATATCTCAACTCAAAACCAATCCCTCCTCCTACACTTGGAAGCACTCAAAGAAGCACTACTACCAGCCGATGCAATTTATCCGCTCATCCGTAAGACATTACAACGAATTATGAACCAATTAGGGTCTACAAAGTAGTCACAAAGCCGAAACTGACTTCGAGGTAATGATTCAAACATGCAAGTGTGTAGGAAGCCCTGCTTTCCCTACCTTACATCATTAAGTTAATGATTGTAAGCTAAACCAGATTAAATTAATTTTATAATCGAAATAGAAGGGCCCAACGTGGATTAGAAAAACCCTTGTGCGACAAAAGCCCATAGCAAACAAAATGCTAATATTCGAAATATTAAATTCCATACCACAAGCATGATGTAAAAAAAATAGATTTAAGGAGAGATAATGTTGTTGTAACAACAATAGTATTGTAAGTCCAGTTCGTCTATAGGGGATCTGCCTAGGCATCCAGTATTGTAAGTCCAGTTCGTCTCTTGGGGATCTGCCTAGGTATCCAGGTGAAGGAAACGCGCCATTTGAACTAAAGTGACCTGGAGATGCTGAGATGTGCAGCACGCCATGTGGTCCCTGATGGCACGCAGGACAAACGTCCGGTACGTTACCATGAGGCGGCTGTACGATCCAGATCTCAGCGAATATAGATCTCAGCCACGCGCGTCTGCAGAAGGAGCGTATTCTTCTCTGGTCAAATCTCGATTATAAAGTCGGATGGTCTGTTGATTATGCGAAGGTGGTCCGATCCTAACGAGGTGGCGTCCTCACTCACTGTGCAGAACTTAGAGCCATAAATTTGCTTTGCCAAAGCTATGCACCTCTGGTTGTTGACTAGGAGAGTATGCCACAGTTCGCGTGGGCATTGGAGTCTCCTAGGACCGTGCTGTTATTGCCTTCTAGCAAATAACGCGGCCATCTAGAGGTATTTTTTCAGAACAAAAAGAAATATAAAAATTCAAATCCAGTGTGGAATCTTTATTGGTAATTTGAAAGGACATTTTATGGCATTTATTTTTTGAAAATAGTTACCTTCAAATGTTCGCAACTGTATTATGGAAATGAGCGTCGGTGAAAAACGGGAAGATCCGCTGTTTTCGATCAAAATTTTGTTCACTGATGAGGCCCATTTCTGGTTCAACGGCAAAGTCGCCGCATTTTGGTTTGAAGAGGAACCAGAAGAGGTGCCATTATATCCAGATAAAACCATAGTTTGGTGTGGTTTAAAAGCTGGTGGAATCATCAGAGCATATTTTTCAAAAATGATGATGGCCGGAACGTAACCGTGAATGGTGCTCGCTATCGTGCCATGATATCGATCTTTATGCTACCTGAAATTGAAGCCCGTAATTTTGACGACACTTAGTTTCAACAGGACGGTGCCACTTGCCATACAGCTGCTCAAACAATGGGTCTATTGAGAGGTCATTTCTAAAAGCAGCTAATTTCACGTTTTGGACAGGTGAGTTGGCCTCCTAGAGCGAGTGATATCACATCTTTAGTCATTTTTCATTGGGGTTACGGAAAGTCCAAAGTCTATGCTGACAAACCAGCTACTCAGGTTTTGGAAACCGACATTACGCGTGTCATTAAAGCCATACCTGTCGAAATGCTCGAAAGAGTCATCCAAAATTGGACCCCTCAGAATGGAAATCCTGAGTCGTAGTTGCGGCCAACATTTAAAGAAAATTATATTCAAAAATTAAATGGCATAAAATTTCCTTCGAATGAATAAAAAAGATTCCACACTTGATTTGAATTTGCGTACTTTTTTTTTTAATTTGAAAAAAAATACCTCTAGATGGTTCATGTTATATGTTATACAGCTTATCTCCCCCATACATTCCACACATGAATCGCTAGAGTCAAGCTAAGAATAGATAGGTCTGTACAGAACAGAATGGTATAACAGGAAAGCAAGTTACCCACTTCCACTTCTGGAAGTGGGTAAGCATTCTGCTTAGTTTCCTGGATCGTAGCGACCATGATGTTTCCCCGACCCCTCAATACTATCATCTCGCTGATTTTGTTGCGTAGAACATTGCAGAATTGATGCAGAAGTAGGAACATCAATCTGTTCTTATACTGGCTGGATGCTAATGGCGAAAGTGTAGACGGCGACTATTACACCTAATCCAATGACTCACTGCGGACTACGTTGATACAGCAAGAGACAACAAAGTCCGTTTCGCTTTACTCCCTGATGCAGTTCAGCTCCTGAAGTGCTCCCACTCCATGCAACGATTACACCTTACAGACGTAGCACGATGGTCTATCCGTTTCTGACAAACCAAGCAGATCCTAAGTCCGGATTTTTGTTCTATCCAGCCTCGGACAAAAAACTCATTTAGGTTACTGACCCTACACTGAACCGAACATACAATGATTTTTTTAACCATTTTTCATGGTTAATGTTTGATAACGAAGGCAAAATAAAGTTAAATAAGGTCAAATGTGCATACAAAATAGTTGAGTTAACCTTATATAAGGTTGGTTTTTTCAAGAGAGAGGCAGAAAATTGTGACACATAAACAAAAATTTAATGATCATTCGACTCTGTTGTATCGAAGTTTTTGATCTGCTTTGTGTTATACATAGTTCAGAATTACGTAACACGATGTTGCAACGATTGCGACTGTCTTATCCCACCCACTCGCTTTCCTTTCTTCCTCTGCTCTGAACGCGTGTAAAAAGATCATAAGACAATTTATCTCGTTTTTTTCAAAAACCACCACCAAATGCAAATGCCAGCAGTACAAACTTCAGCCAATCAATATGATTGCGCTATGAAGATTGCTTTTCGGACAGTTCGAAGACTATACGCAAAGGGTAATTCTCATTAATCATAATGGGACTCCCGTATTAGTCATTTGATTTGTAGCCGAAGTAATCGTTGCCAAAAACTACTGAAGAAAAACCTTGGCGAGTTTAGTAACAGCTGTACAGTCTGCCGTAGCCAATACATTTCACCAATTTTTTAGTTGATTCTGAAAAAGAAACAACAAAAAGGTTTTGAACCAGAGTAAAAACTGTTCATGTCATAATAATGAAAAAACCGAATGAATGTAATCAAAACAAAAACATAATTAGTAGGTTTATTAAAAATTGTAACAGTAACTATAAATTTTGGCTAAGAAACGTAACCAATAATTAGTTTACCTAACAATAAAAATGATTTCTATAAAAATCTTCAAAGTAACTATTTCATTGTTAAATTGAACATATATTGTTTCAATAAATTAACTTTGAAATTTTAATACTAACAACTTCCATGGTTAAAAACAATGCATTGTTAAAACAACAATAATTAATTTGATAATAACAATTTTAATGGTTAAAAAACTCAACAATGCATTGTTAAAACAACTATAAATATTTTAAAATTGCCAATTTTCATGGTTTAAAAAGTTCAACCACAGAATAGTTAAATTAACTATTATTATTGTAACATACCAGTCAACAAGAAAATGTTCAAATTATCCTTATATAATGTAGACTCCAAATCATGTTTATTTATGGCTAAGTTAACCTTATATAAGTTAGCCAAAAAGTATTTTTTCGGGCCAATCCGGTATTTTGAACCAGTAGTCGTGAGATTAAAGAAAATAACGCGTGATCCATTTCGAGGCTCGCTACTTTTTTAGAGAAAAATACACAGAAAGTTCAAATTTAATGGGCAATGTTTATTATCATTTAAAAGAACATTCTTTGGCATTTATTTTTTGATGATTATGTCTATTAAATGTTGGCCGTTGCTTTGTCTCAGATGGTCTATCCGTTTAGTCCAATTTTCGATGACTCGTTCGAGCATTTCGACTGTTAACTGGCGAATGACACGCGTGATGTTTTGCTCCAAGGTCTGAATCGAAGCGGGTTTGTCCGCATAAACCTTAGACTTTACATATCCCTACAGGAAAAGGTCTAACGGTAACGACCGGCCAAAAACGTTAAATTATCTGCTCAATAAATTCATTGATGAATGCGATGTGTGGGAAGTGGCGCGAGATCACGAGCTTCAATTTCAGGCATCAAATAGTCGGTTATCATGGCACGATAACGGTCGCCATTGACGGTTACGTTCTCACCGGCATCATTTTAGAAGAAATATGGACCGATGATTCCACCGGCCCACAAACCACACCAAACTGTTGTTTTTTCTGGATGAAGTGGCAGCTCTTGAACCTCTTCTGGTTGCTATTCGTCCCAAATGCGGCAATTTTGCTTGTTTACATGCCCATTAAGCCAGAAATGGGCCTCATCGCTGAACAAAATTTGGCTCGGAAACGCACGAAACACATTCCTTACAGAACGTGAATTTTCGTAATAAAGTTGAACGATTTGTAAACCTTGTTCAGGAGTAAGTCTTTTCATGATGAAATGCCAAACAAAAATAACGTGACACGACTCACACGTGATCTGTCAAGAAAAAGGAAAAAAAGTATCTCTACTTGGATCACCCATTATTATCATCAATTCCGTCGGTTTATTTCTATTTTATACAGGGTGGTCGATTTAAAATTTTAACTTGAATCGGCTATTAAAATAATTCTGGTTTTATTGGAAAGATTGAAATTTGTTATTAATACTGGAACACAATATCATTCATTTGACTACCACAAGTGGCTCGGCCGCACCTCATCCCATCAACCCTGAACATTTTCGATGTTTCGGATCGAGTCTCTTCAACAGCAACTTCGATTTCATGCTACGCCAACTTATATTTAAGAATTGGGCTTCATTAAAGTCGCCCCTATATCCGGGGACTATAAAACCTACTTTGACAATTTGGAGACATTTCTTTCTTAGATGCAGATGTTTAAAATCCAAGTGCATGCCATTTTCATTACAACATTCCTCTATACTATCAATGGCATCTTAAAACGACGGTCGAACTTTACACGATTTTTACTGACGACTTGTTCACTCCTTCCCACGTCCCTTCATCCCCAAACAGCGTGATGCATTTGAAAAACGTTTACAAATGGTTTAAATGATTTTCGGAAATTTAATTACCAAGACTAGTTATCCAGCCGACAACACCAACACCCACCCACCGACAAAATCATAATCACCCGCATGAGCATCTGCGGAGCTCATAAAAATTCAAATCAAATAAAAATCAGTTAGTTAATCAGTCAGTAAGTCATTCCCACGGCAACAACAACATTTGTGTTGTCTTGATGAAAACGAGCACAATACAAATTGTGACCAAAAACATAAAACGCCACCGCATTACTGCCATCATCGTGCTGGCACCACCAACGACGTCATCATCATCCCTGCGTCCGTCGCCCTGGTCGTTCGTAGTAGCCCCAAAACAAATCAATCCGAGCCACCGCATCAACGGAAGCACCTTTTAAAGTGTGCAAATTTTTTCGAACAGCCAGCCGCAACAAATTCGTCACAGCCATATTCGGATGTTTTACTATAATTCCCCTCCCCTGTTCGATGGTTACCGACCGACGGTGTGGCACTCTGACTTTTTCTAGCTTTATTGACTTTTATTTTTTGTTTTTGGCATTTTCATTCATTCAGTTTTGGGCATTTTGTAGACAATTTGTTGTTGTTTCGTGTTGGTGTAGAACAAACGTTTGAAACCCACATCTGCCGGACGGAACATGCAAAAGTTAGCAACAACAAACGCCACTAAACCGTCCAGAAGACAGACAGTCAGTCCGCCAGTCATGGCACGCATGGAAGTGGCAAAATATATTAAGCACGTGATGAATACCACCAAACAACCACACTCACGCACCCCCGCACCACTGCGATTCCGGCGATGATAACATTGCAAAAAATGTCATAAATACTATTTTGTGTGAAACGGAGATGGCCAAACGTGGTTGCGGATGATCGATGGGTATATTTTTTCAAAAATAATTCAATATTATAGCTTAAAGGTGGCTTTACAACAGGATCTAGCTAAGACATAAATGGGGAATCACTTTCTAAAGGCCTTCTTCAGTTATTGGCATAAAAGACTGACAGGTTTTCTTTCTAACGAGGCTTTTACCAGAGTCTCGGCGTTCACACTCGGTTAGAATCCCACATACCGCAAATATGAAGTGTTGCCTTCCTATCTTTATTATACCTGATGTAAAGGGTGGTCCAACTAAAACGCACATGTTAATTGATGGATGGATCTATGACAATTATGTGTGAAGCAAAATATCGGCCAAATGCTCAACCTGGTTTGGTTTCCTGATAGCTCTACGTTCTGCATAGTGAACGAGGACGCCCCCACATGGATTATGTGTGGTTGCCACAGTTAGGCAGATACAACTATGGCATCACCTGGAATGATAAACAACGTCACCTGGCAACCCGTCATAAGATTAGAATCTAACCACCTTTCCCACTTCATATTCTCTAAACGCCGTACGTATCTCAATCAAAAAAAGACTGATTAGGATGCCTTCAGATATGTCACTTACCGCAGCTTTCGGGTAGCCCAGAACAAGTTCCGGGCCATCATCAAACCAGCAGCCGCTCGCCATATTCCTGCTGGTCGAATACCAGAGATACGACCAAATTACCCAGCATAGGCAGCAAGACTCGCAGATGAACGTGATGGCATTCGTCGCTCCAACCCTGCTGACCCTAGAATTAAGGATCGGTGGCATACCTCTATCTGAAAATTCATATTTTCAATGACTGAGACATAATGAAGGTTCAATGTCGTTAATGTGTCGAATTATCTCATCCTTTGTTTTTGACCTATTGACGTGCACTTTTTCTTTTAAATATCCCCAAAGAAAGAAGTCCAACAGAGTCAACTCACATCATCGTGGCGGTCAATTAACGTCGCCACGACGTAAGGCAACACACCCTTTGATGATCTCGTGCAAACAGCTTTTGTTTCGTTGGCTGTGTGGCAAGTGTCACCATCCTGTTGGTACCACATTTCGTCCGGGTCCATATCTTCAATTTCTGGCCACAAGAAGTCTGTTATCATTTTGCGATTGCGAACACCATTCAAGGTAACTGCTTAAACGACCTCATTTTCGAAGCAGTTCGGCCCGATGACGCCAACAGCCCATAAACCGCACCAAACAGTCTCTCTTTGGGGATGCATCGGTTTTTCAACAATCACTTTTTGACAAAATGCGGCAATTCTGCTTATTAACGAATCAACTGTGGATACATTTGTTCCATTACGCTGAACAAAATAATCACGAAGTGCACAAAATGCATTTTGATTTGAACGCCCATTTTCGTAAAAGGCTTGCACAATCTTAACGCGCTGCTCAATTGTGTACCTCTGGTTGACTTGCCAAATTTTGAAACAATGAAATGTCAAATTAAGTTGGGCAAAAGACTTGACGTTAAGGTGTGACTCACAATTGACTACATGCATTATGGTTGGACCACCCTTTATAAGTAACAACTTAGCAGTCTTGTGCTGGTACTTTACTATTTACGATTCGCGTTTCAATCTTTGATAACTTGTGATAATCTCAAGAATAAAGATCTCCTAACACTTAAAGGTAAGACTTCCTTCTTCTCTAGATTTGCCGTTCCGTACTTTGATAAGGTATCGTCCTTAAGCGTTTTATTTAGTGGATGGCGTTTTAATAATAATGGGCAGGTTTCAAACAATGAAAATAGTTTAAATACTTTCTGCAATACAACTTGCTGAAGTGGAATGGCGTTGTATGTTTATTATGCCGTTTCATCAAATTGAAAATATTGCCTGACCCTTTTTTTGGAATTTCCATAAGGTGGCTTTAAAGTACGGTGAATTCAGTACTGCAAATGGCTATTCCCTAACAATTTGCGATGCTATGCTTTTTTCATTGAAACCTTTAAAAACGCCTTTATGAGAAAAAAATACTTGAATTGAAAAAAAGATGAATGTTTTTTATATCAACGTTACATTCTAATCTCTTATACAAATTTAAAGTTTGAGTTAAAATTATAGATGATTTATTTAAGCTAATAAATTTCTATACCTGGGAATCGTACCATTCTAACAGAAATCTACCATAATCGGCGATGTATAAAGACACTTTCCAAATTTTGCAAAAAATGATGCAAAAAAATATTTTTATGATCCGACCTAATAACGTGTATAATAAGGTAATTTAATTTAATTTGCAAAAATGCATTCGGCTTGTAGGCAAGAAAAAATTATGATGTACTAGAATGCACTGAACGATAGGAGGATATTGGAAAACGTAAAAGCCTGTTCGCCTGTTTGCTATATACATTTCTGGCCTAATATTGAAAATGCGAATATTTATCATCAAAAATGGTTTTTCAAAGTATTCTCCAGCATGATTTATACACTTTTGCATGCGCTCAAACCAACTGTTGAAGCACTTTTTCCACTTCGATTGAGACACCTCCAAAACATGATTTTTAAACGATTCAACAGCATCGTTTGGGTTTTTAATCCACGCATTTTATTCTTGATGTGCGGTGCCAAGTCAGGGCAGTACGGCGGATGACCCATTAATTCGACGTTTTGGCCGGTCTAAAAGGCGCTGGTTTGAGCCGATGTATGAGAGCCTTGCATTGTCATGGTGCACTATGATTCGTCTTCTCTTGGTTGTTTTTCGAATTTCTCCGAAGACTTCAGGCAAACAAATTGTGGTGTACCACTCAGAATTGACCGCCCTACGTTGCTCAAGCGGAACAGTCGCCACAGGACCAGTTTTGCCGAAGAAACAGGCGACCAATTGCTTCGAAGTGCTTATTCCACGAACAACATTCGTTGGATTTGGCACGTTTTCGAAGACCCACGCGGTCGATTGCTGTTTTTTTCGGGTTCATACGCATAGATCCATGATTCGTCACCTGTAACGATCTTATAAACGTCTTTAGAAGCATCGCGATCGTATCTTTTCAAAATTTCTTTGCACCAATCGACATAAGCGTTTTTTTGAGCGACTGTCAAATTGTGCGGGATCCAACGAGAACAAACCTTTTTTACGGCCAGGTGTTTATCCAACATCGAATGTATGCTGTCGGAAGAAAGGCCCAAGGATGCCTCTATCTCATGACGATCTTGCATTATCAGTTCACGCACGTCATCAATGTTCTCTGGCACAGCGGCTGTTTTTGGACGACCTTCGTCTGTGAGCGAGCGTCGGCCGCGATTAAATTCATTAAACCAGTTTGTCACAGTGCTATAGGATGGTGCTTCATCGCCATACAAAGATTTAAGTTCATCGATGCACTCTTGTCGTGATAATCCAAGTCTAAAGCTGTGATATTACATAATCTAGGCGGCCAACGCACCGGTCTAAAACGTGAAATTAGCTGCTCTTCGTAATGACCTCTCAATAGATCCATTGTTTGAGCAGCTGTATGGCAAGTGACGTCGTCCTGTTGAAACCAAATGTCGTCAAGATTACGGGCTTTAATTTCAGGTAGCAATAAGTCCGATATCATGGCGCGATAGCGAGTACCATTCACGGTTACGTTGCGGCCATCATCATTTTTGAATAAATATGGATCGATGATTCCACCAGCCTGTAAACCGCACCAAACCCTGTTGTTCTCTGGGTACCTTGAACCTCTTCTGGTTGCTCTGCAGTCCAAATGTGTCAATTCTGGTTATTGACGCTGCCGTTGAGCCAGAAATGGACCTAACCAAAATTTTGGCCGAAAACAGTTCCTCACCGAACGCTCATTTCCATAATACAATGGCACAATTTTGAGACGTTGTTTTCGTGTAAGTCTTTCCATGATGAAATGGCAAACAATACCGAAAAGAAAAAAAAATAAAGTAGAACACAACCCAATTTAAGCAAATACGTAGTGGTAACCCATCGCTAAATTTTTTTTTAGATTTTCTTACCCGAAGTCGAACTTAAATTAACTTTTATGGTGGCCCAATTAAAACTCGAAGGCCCACAAAGAATCCATTAATTACTTTATCCTGGGATTGTGTAACTTTTGCTGAATGTAGGGGTTACAATGCTATTGATTTTAATGATCCAATCTAATTGGAGGTACTAGTCTTCTTTGGCCAAATGTTACACCAATTGTTTAAGATACCTGTTTATCCACATTGCTTGTAGCATGAACAACAGCATGAGATCATGAAATGCATAGCCTATCAATGTTCAAAACGGAAGAGTAAAAAACTGTGTTAATAACAAATATTGTATTAGACATTGTTCTTTTCCGGAGGCGCACTAGGCTGGTGATCACTACAGTCAGATTACCCCTAACCTTTTTATGTATCTTTTACAATACCCATTTAAAGAGGCTTTCTTTTCTCAATCATTCTGCTAACATTTCTTTTATTTTCTTTCCCTCTTACGAGTAATATCTAATCAGGTCACAAGTGAAGTTTAGAATAAGTTTATTTAATGTAATACAACCACTATGGACTTAGCAGGACATGCTTGAAGTGGAGAGACGTCTTGGAACACTTAGGCTAAACGTATGTATTTATCCTTATTACTCTAATTTTTTTTTATATGTTTTTCTTCCTATCTTTCCATAATATACCAGGCCAAAACAATATGTGACAGAGAAAGGGACTGAAGGGAAAAAAAATCTGAGCATCGAATGAGACCGATCCCATGCCCCAAAAGTGTTCCCTCCCAGAGATGCGCGTTTTATGAAAGTAATGGTACACCAAAGATACACATATTTAAATCTTTAAAATGGCTCTCCTGAACAAAACTGGTTTTTACCCTTAGGTCCCTTTCTATTTTGCTCGTCACATATAGAGATCAATCTCAATATACTGATCACAGAGTGCAGGGTGGTAGCTACTTGTCTTTCAAGATGATTACCTAGCCATTTTATGTCCTCTATATTCCTATATTTCGACTATATCGACTCTCATAGTAATGCTTGTTTTTCCAATTTACAGATTTCCGAGCCTTTCAAAGATGCCAATGTCATCCTGCGGTCAAAATATTCAGGACTTTCTGCTAACTAAGCGCTTGTCTAACGTGTGGAAATTATTTATAACAGTACGTCGCATGGAGGGAAAGATTTAGCATGAGTACACTCTTTTGGACTCTAAGGTACCAAACCACACCGGCCATCGAAGAAGACACAGAAGGTAGTGAAGTTGGTCGTCATCATGGTGCAATTCGTGGAAAAGTCTTGGTACGAGAAGACTCCCAACGAATTTTGAATAAGATTTTGGAGATGCAAGCATTAAACCTGAATGGGGCTTGACAGCGCCGTTATTGAAGCAGCACAATCTATAAGTTTTTGACTAGACATCACTAAATCCACTAGGATTGACCATTTGATGCGGTTTATGGCATGGCGGTATCATCCTAGCTCTTTTTAAAATATTGACCCTCGGCATATGGCGATATTAACTGACACTTTTTGGTCAGAATTCGACAACATCGATTCTGCTCAAAGACAAGAGATTATACCTATACAAGATAATTTTTTTCTCTCTCTGGGGCAACGTCAAGCCCTTTGTTTATGCTAGCAGTCAACCACTTTCGAGACCTCGGGGCCAAGATGCGAATATAATATTACCGAGACAATGCCGCACATATTGGACGGACCCCTCGACGCACTACCAACTACACCGAGTCATGCATTTGAACGACGTGCTATTCATCAGTGGCCTGAATGCAGCTTCATAATAAAGTAAGTATCAACGTGAAATCTCGAATCGATGATTTTGAATTTATATTTTCTTCTCTTACTTTTCTAGCTGGTCTCCATTAAAAGAAATCCATTTAACCGGACCCTTTTTCGAGATAACACGTTCACCGAATTTGCCGTTTAGTAAATCGATTGTAAGGCGTGCTGTGTGGCTAGTGGCACCGTCTTGTTGAAACCACATATCGGCGATGTCAAACTCAACCAATTCTGGCCAAAAATAATTTTCTAACATGGCACAATAGCGCTCTTCATTGGCGGTAACATGACGATTGTGTTTATTGACGAAAAAATATGGCCCAATCACACCTCTGGCATGAAATCCACAGTAATTTTTTGCGGATGCAATTGTGTCTCTTGAATCACATGTGGGTTCGTTGCTGTCCGATAACGTTTATTTTGTTTATTGACAAAACCACTAAGCCAGAAAACGGTTTCATCGCTGAAGACGATTTTTCGATGAAATTCTAGATTTTCGTGTAACTTTGCCAGAGCCCAATCGCAGAAGTTTCGGCGTTTCAAATGATCAAGAGCCTTTTTTTCTTAAGTCAGTTTGATCTTACAAGGATTAAGGTCACGATCTTTTCGCAAAATAAGCCACAGTGTGGTTTGAGAGATGACCAATTCCTAAGAACGATACGAAATCTACTGATTAGGCTCATTTTGAATGTATACTCTTTCGGTTGCGATATTTTTGTACGGCGTCTCTTTGGCTCCGGAACATCTAAAAGTGAAAATTTGGATCAAAATGTATTCACTATAGGACGCAGAGCCTGTCGGGTGGGACGAATATTACAACGGACAGTTGGAGTAAGTGCTCTCAAGGTTGCGACCATCGACTCAGAATTTCGGTAGTAATTTTTAAACTTCATGTCTGAACTTTACCAGACATACATTTAAATGGCGTCAGAATCAACGTGATACCACAAATCGTTGATTTCGAATTTAAATGTTGTTCTCTTGTCTGAATTAACTGGTCTCCTGTCCAATTTGCTTGGATCACCATTAACCAATGACATGTACCGCACTATTTTTATTTACCACCTAGGGCCACCACTTGCTCCACCCTGAAGAGCTAAGCGCTTAGCCAGATGCGTGGTTGTTCGTTCTTCGGTATTGAATGAATAATTTCATCATTTATACAAAGTGGAGTAGGAATCCAAACTCCGAATTTGTAAAATTTAGTGGACGAAGGGGAGAGAATCGGTGAATAATGTTTTGTTGTAGCTGTTTTTGCACATTATTCATAGAGAGTACGTCTCGTCAGTGGGACAACGGCAACAACACTAGCTACAACAAGAATGAAATGATGAAAAAAAAGTTCCCACAATAGGCCGGTGGTTTGAGGTGAGTGAGAGTAAATGAATGAAAGAAAACAAACCAAAACAAAAGCCCACACCAGCAATGACCCAATGATAGTTATCGTATAGGAATACAACAACAATAAAAAATATAAATACAAGCGTTTGATGTCATCATCATCGTCATCCAGTCAGCGCCCTGATGATTATATTGCTGATGACTGACTGACTGGCGCGGTTAATGATCATTAAGACATCAGCGCTTTCAGTTTATTGTAAATATTTGGTTATGGGTTACTCAACTCGATCTGAGTGTCAGTCTGTCGCACCCCACGTCTAAAATAGAGTTCACCCAGCGGATGAATGGCCAAACTGAGGACGGACGGAAGGGGAATAGCAAAATTGAAAACCGCAAAAGTAACACCCAGAAAGCGATCACATCTCTTCGCATCAGAGCGCAGCGCATCACGGCACCGCCGTGTCAATGAAATTACCCACTCGACTGGCGGCAGACTGGCAGTCAAACGCACATATGCACGGCCATTCAATTATTTGTTTCATGTGCTCATTGGTTTACTCAGTCACTGGTTCATTGTATTCATCACATCCAACGCCAGAGTTGTCAGGTGTAGTGACTGACTACACGCCCAAAGTGGCCAGTTTGTTAACGGTGGTATTAAACATAATTTTTGTCATGATTTCTGAAAATCATTTTTATGAAGAACTTCCAACGGCTAGTGCATTTTATAGAGAAACTTTCTAGATGTTAAATCTCCAGATGTTCCCACTGGACTTTTACCCATCACACCGAACTCTACCATATATAGGGTGATCCATCTAGAGGTTTTTTTTAGAACAAAATAAATTCAAATCAAGAGTGGAATCTTTATTGGTAATTTGAAAGGACATTTTATGGCATTTATTTTTTGAATACGAATATAATTTCCTTTAAATGTTGGCCGCAACTACGCCTCAGGGTTTCCATTCTGAGGGTCCAATTTTGATGACTCGTTTGAGCATTTGGACCGGTATGGCTTTAATGACACGCGTAATGTTGGCTTCAAAAACCTGAATCGTAGCTGGTTTGTCAGCATAGACTTTGGACTTTTCGTAACCCTAAAGAAAAATGTCTAAAGGTGTGATATCTAGCCGGCCAACTCACCTGTCCAAAACGTGAAATTAGCTGCTTTTCGAAATGACCTTTCAATAGATCTATTGTTTCAGCACCTGTATGGCAAGTGGCACCGCCCTGTTGAAACCAAGTGTCGTCAAGATTACAGGCTTCAATTTCAGGTAGCAAAAAGATCGATATCATGGCGCGATAGGGAGCACCATTCACGGTTACGTTCCAGCCATCATCATTTTTTAAAAAAATATGCACCGATGATTCCACCAGCTTATAAACCGCACCAAACCGTGGTTTTCTCTGAGTATAATGACACCTCTGGAACCTCTTCTTGTTGCTTTTCAGTCCAAATGCGGCAATTATTGACTTTGCCGTTGAGCCAGAAATGGGCCCCATCACTAAACAAAATTTTGTTCGAAAACAGCTGATCTTCCCGTTTCTTACCAAACGCTCATTTCCATAATACAGTTGCCAACATTTGAAGGTAATTATTATCAAAAAATTAATGCCATAAAATATCCTTTTAAATAACCAATTAAGACTCCTCACTTGATTTGAATTTTTATATTTTTTGTTTGTTCTAAACAAATACCTCTAGAAGGATCACCATATACTACGTGGGTAAACATATGGTCGATGTCGCTGGGCCGGCTATATATGAAAGGGAGGTTCTAATGGGTACAGCGCTGTCTGTAAAGTGTACTAGTCGTTAACAAGTCAAAACGTTGATTAGTTCTTATCTTATATACCTCCACCGTGGATTCGCTATTGAATTTACCCATTTATGAGAACCCTTCGATCAATTAGTCTTGGCCTTAATTAGTCAAATCTTCAACAAAAAAATCCTTATTTGGATTTGCTTAAACTGAGTACCCGCCTGTTCATATTTATTATTGATCACTCGTTTTAACCATAAGGGTCCATGATCAAATCTCAGTCAAATCTTTTAAATAAATCCATATTTTAGTAAAGTTAGTTTATTTTGGATTATCCATGTTCCATATTAAATATATCAATCGGAATTTTCATAAGCAGAACTGTTTTTCAACTAACCTGCCTCTTTGTGTAGGCGATCTTACCGCAGTTGACAAAGTATCAATCCAATCGGCTTTGAACTTTAAAAATTTCAAAGGATACTTGCTAGCGGAGATTGAGTTAATGCCGCCTTTTCTCCAAACAGCGGCTTGTATCTGGCTTGTTCTTTATTTATTTTAGTCTGCTTTAAACTTTAAAAATTCCGAAGGATACTTGCAAAGGGAGATTGATTTCATGCCGCCTTTTCACCAAACTTCGGCTTGTACCTGGCTTGTTCTTTTAAATAGAATCCATTATCTAATGATGCTGTCATTAATTTATCTACTAAATATCTTTAGAATGGCAGCTGAGTAAAAATTATTATTATTATTTCAGCAAAGTAATTTACATTGGCGCCCGTGTTGACAATTTGGATATGCAGAAAGTGAGTAATGCGAATCCCTTCAAGAAAATGTGTAAACGCTTAAAATCTATATTTTGTTTCTTTACCAAGAATTCCGTAGCGATTAAATGGACAAGAATAAAAATATTCATTGCACTACAAGTTGATGTTTGTTACCGCAAAGCCCATCCAAATAAAATCTAATTCACTCAAATAGGTCCGACGCTGCCCAGCTTTAAAGTTATTGTTTGTGAGTCAAATCTTTAGGTCGAATTTTTTGTCCAATTTAAATTAACATTTCTTTGTTTCAGTGATTGACAAATTCAACCATGGAGAGTTACAAAATTGAGAGGTACACGCGCGAATGGGCGTTCAAATCAAAATGCAATTTGTGCACTTCGTGACATTTTTGGTCAGCATAATCGACCAAATCTGTCCATAATCAGGAGAATTTTGCACAAATTTCAGCAAAAACACCTGAGTATGCTCACTCAGTTCTTTCTATCGTCGGCCTACTTCTGCGAAAATAAGGAAGGCCCAGCAATTACCGTAAATGGTGTTTGCTATCGCGAGATGATAACGAACTTCTTGTGGCCAAAAATTGAGGATATGGACCTGGGCGATATGTGGTTCCAATAGGATGGTAACACTTGCCAACGAAACAATGGCTCTTTTGCGCGAGAAATTCAATGGTCGTGTTATTTTACGTCGTGGTGATGTTTATTGGCCGCCACGATCATGTGATTCGACACCGTTGGACTTCCCTCTTAGGGGGTATTTAAAAGAAAAGTTGTACGTCAATAAGCCAAGAACAATCAAGAGCTAAGAATGAGGTTATTCTTTCTGAACATCAACGACATTGAACCTCTATTATGTCTCAGAGCCATTGAAAATAAGGACCATCGGAAACAGGTATTCCACCAAAGTCACACATATGAGGGTTGCTATATATAAGTCTGGCCTAGGCAACACTAAGTGTTGTCTGGCGCCATCTGACATTTCCATTGGAAAGTTTGACATTTTTTAGCATAAACGTACTCAGAACGTTTTGACGTACGACCATCATTTGTGTTGTTTACAGTGACTTGAAAAAATCAATTTGGCAAATAAATGGAAATAACTCGTGAACATTTTCGTGTGATCATTTTTCTAAACTTTCGACGTGGATTATCACGACAAAAGTGCATCGATGAACTGAAATCTTGTATGGCGATGAAGCACCATCCTATAGCACTGTGAAAAACTGGTTTAAAGAACTAATCGTGGCCGATGCTCGCTCAAAGACGAAGGTCGTGAAGTTCGTCAAAATGCTCGTGTCGATTGGTGCAAAGAAATTTTGAAAAAATACGATCGCGTTGCTTCAAAAGACTTTTATTAGATCGTCACTGGAGACGAATCATGGATCTATGCGTATGAGCCCGAAACAAAACAGCAAACGACCGTGTGGTTCTTCGAAGACGTGTCAAATCCAACGAAAGTTGTTCGTGGAAGAAACACTTGGAAGCAAATGGTCGCCTGTTTCTTCGGCAAAACTGGACATGTGGCGACTGTTCCGCTTGAGCAACGTAGGAGGTCAATTCTGAGCGGTACACCACAATTTGTTTGCCTGAAGTCTTCGGAGAAATTCGTAAAACGAACAAGAGAACACGAATCATTGTGCACCATGACAATGCGAGTTCTCACACATCGGCTCAAACCAGCGCCTTTTTGACCGTCCAAAACGTCGAATTGGTGGGTCATCTGCCGTACAGCCCTGATTTGGCCCCCATTGGCTTCTTTTTATTCCTGCACATCAAGAAAAAATAAGTGGTCAACGATTTTCGTCACCAGAAGATGGTGTTAAAGCGTTTAAAAACCATGTTTTGGAGGTGTCCCAATCGCAGTGGAAAAAGTGCTGCGTCAATTGGTTTGAGCGCATGCAAAAGTGTATTATTCATGCTGGAGACTACTTTGAAAAACAAAACAAAAAACATTTTTAATGATAAATATTCGCATTTTTATTATTAGGCCAGAAATATATATAGCAGCCCTCGTAATTACCATAAATCCTTCTATAATTATTAAAAAGCATTAAGATAATTTTCTGAAAACTTTTTGTTTTATCTCATGAATGTATGTAGAACCACTCTTTATAACGATTTTAAAATATTTCCCAGGCACAATTGTTGTATTGTAAATATTTTATTAAAGCATTTTTTTTTTTGAAAAAATTATTATTTTATAAAAGGAAATAACATTTTTGTTTTAACAAAACATTAGTTAAAATTAGCTATATAAGGTAGTTGTAATAGTTATTTTTAATTTTAGGTTCCATAAAGAAACATGTTCGGTCACTAGTTTGGATATGCCATGTGCTCATTGGTTTACTCAGTCACTGGTTCATTGTATTCATCACATCCAACGCCTGAGTTGTCAGGTGTAGTGACTACACGCCCAAAGTGGCCAGTTTGATTTAAGTTAATTTTTGTCATGATTTCTATAAAATCACATTAAAGAGAAGCTTTTCTAGATGGCTTTCAGATTAACTGAGTTTAGTTTCAACAACTGAGTTAAATTGTTGCCGTAACCAAATATATTTGAACTTTTGTGAGTACTCCAAATTGTTTTGTGATGACTTGTGTTTTTTTTAGTTTGGAATAAGGAGTGAAATGTTAAACTTATAAAACTGATACTTCAACTATTTGTTCGTTTAAAAGTTGTTGAACATTTTTAAGTAATATTTTAGTTTTGATAGATTTTTTCTACAAATAATCCTAAAGAAGTTGAAGTAAAGCCAACGAACAAACGTTGAGAAAAAATGAAAAAAGTTTAAATTCATTTAAATTTAAATTCACCAAACTGATCAAACAAGCGAACCATCATTCTCATTTGATATTACTGCAAGGAACAAGTAGTTACTACAACTGAAAAGTGGGATATTACATGGCACTGCCAAAATTCAATTGATGTCAAATTCGGTTGCAGTAATGATTCAGTATTCTGTGTTTAACAGCAAAGGTAGATGATCTATCGATCCACCAACTGATTCCTAGTGTGGCAAACTGCTTTTAATTAAAGCAGTTTCGTACCAGATTTGGACTCTATAGCGCGTAGCCGCAATAGAGTCCAAATCCGGGTATATATGGTAGCAGGTAGCTACCCAGTTATCCAAATTTGACGACAATG
Source organism: Hydrotaea diabolus (assembly GCA_963513945.1). Taxonomy (NCBI): domain Eukaryota; kingdom Metazoa; phylum Arthropoda; class Insecta; order Diptera; family Muscidae; genus Hydrotaea; species Hydrotaea diabolus. The sequence goes on along the minus strand of OY740718.1, from coordinate 101,336,471 downwards.
TCTGATATCAGACAATTCTGAACAATATCTGAACTCTAGCGAGAATTATAACGGAAATCGTTACGAATTCTGTTCGATTTGTCTGAGGATTTTTTATTTATTATGTTCCGAAATATCTGAACGAATTCGGCCCGAATTCTGTTAGACTTGTCAGTGGGATTTTTATTAATTTTTTGATCAGACTTCTCTTAATGAACTCGCAACGAATTCTAAACGATTTATCTGTTCGTAGTCGTAGTCTGTTCGTTTAAAATTTTTGTTATTTGCTTCATATTTTACAGTTAATTCTAACTAATTCATTACTGTTTGTCTGAGGTATTTTTATATTTCAAATTCTTGTTTCTGTTTGTTTACATTCAAAATTTACCAAGACATTAGCCCAGAATTCGTTCAGGAATTGGTTCGAAATGTCGGCAAATACATCAGAGTTTCCTTAGAGAAGTAGTTCAGAATTCATGTCAACCCTCCAATATGTTTGTCGTAACGAACTCTATAAGAATTCTAATCCGAAATCGTAAAATGTTTCCGATTGTCGTACAGAATTCTAACCGAATTCTGAACGTTTGGTTGGCTGGGCTGTGTGAGGGATTTTTATTGTGTTCGAAGGAAAACTCTAATGCCGGCAGTTCTCGTTAAATGCCCTTAAGTGTATAGCCACTAAACATACTTATAGTTACAGCACAATTATTGCTTGCGTTATTATTATAGGAAAGTGGCGCTCTCTGATACTGCAGACACCCCTGCTCGCAACTAAAAGTCTTTGCGAACGCTTTTTGAAATTGTTTTACAACTTTTTTTTGTCAAGCAAAAATATTTTCTTCTTTTTGATTGTTTACATTCAGAATTTACCATGACTTAAGCTCAGAATTCGGTTCGAAATGTCGGTAAAAATATCAGAATTTTATAAGACTTACTGCCAGAATTCTGACCGAAGTCCTTTAGAATTCGAAACGACAAATCAAAATTTCCTTTCGAATTTCTCAAGACTAATGTTCAGAATTCGGTTCGAAATGTTGGCAAAAACATCAGAATTCCCTCAGAGAAGTAGTTCAGAATTCGTGTCAACCCTCTCATATGTTTTTCGTTACGAACTCGCTAAGAATTCTGATCCGAAATCGGAACATTTTGCCAATTGTCGTACAGATTTGGACTCTATAGCGCGTAGCCGCAATAGAGTCCAAATCCGGGTATATATGGTAGCAGGTAGCTACCCAGTTATCCAAATTTGACGACAATGTCTGATATCAGACAATTCTGAACAATATCTGAACTCTAGCGAGAATTATAACGGAAATCGTTACGAATTCTGTTCGATTTGTCTGAGGATTTTTTATTTATTATGTTCCGAAATATCTGAACGAATTCGGCCCGAATTCTGTTAGACTTGTCAGTGGGATTTTTATTAATTTTTTGATCAGACTTCTCTTAACGAACTCGCAACGAATTCTAAACGATTTATCTGTTCGTAGTCGTAGTCTGTTCGTTTAAAATTTTTGTTATTTGCTTCATATTTTACAGTTAATTCTAACTAATTTTGAACTAATTCTTAACTGTTTGTCTGAGCTATTTTTATATTTCAAATTCTTGTTTCTGTTTGTTTACATTCAAAATTTACCAAGACATTAGCCCAGAACTCGTTCAGAAATCGGTTAGAAATGTCGGCAAATACATCAGAGTTTCCTTAGAGAAGTAGTTCAGAATTCATGTCAACCCTCCAATATGTTTGTCGTAACGAACTCGATAAGAATTCTAATCCGAAATCGTAAAATGTTTCCGATTGTCGTACAGAATTCTAACCGAATTCTGAACGTTTGGTTACCTGGGCTGTGTGAGGGATTTTTATTGTTTTCGAAGGAAAACTCTAATGCCGGCAGTTCTCGTTAAATGCAAAGTGGTTGCCCTTAAGTGTATAGCCACTAAACATACTTATAGTTACAGCACAATTATTGCTTGCGGTATTATTATAGGAAAGTGGCGCTCTCTGATACTGCAGACACCCCTGCTCGCAACTAAAAGTCTTTGCGAACGCTTTTTGAAATTGTTTTACAACTTTTTTTTATCAAGCAAAAATATTTTCTTCTTTTTGATTGTTTACATTCAGAATTTACCATGGCATAAGCTCAGAATTCGGTTCAAAATGTCGGTAAAAGTATCAGAATTTAATAAGACTTAATGCCAGAATTCTGACCGAAGTCCTTCAGAATTCGAAACGACAAATCAAAATTTCCTTTCGAATTTATCAAGACTTATGTTCAGAAATCGGTTCGAAATGTTGGCAAAAACATCAGAATTCCCTCAGAGAAGTAGTTCAGAATTCGTGTCAACCCTCTCCGAAATCGGATCATTTTGCCGATTGTCGTACAGAATTCTGAAGGTTTGGGTTGCTGGGCTAATAAAAGAACCCCAGCAAGTCGTCGACTTCGGGGTTTACGACTACAATAACTAGAATACGGTTGATAGGTTCACTACGACGACAGTGGGTCTTGAATTAGCGCAGACGGAACTATAAAAAGGAGCGCCAGACAAAGATAGCATTTTAGTGAAGTACTACCTAACAGCAGTCGCACACGAGAAAAAGCGGTTGAAGTAAGTGGGTGGTTTAATTAGTACGAAGGCCCCAAAAATATTGAATCCTACAGCCAATAGTAAGGTCCACTTCTATCAATGAAGATTATCCGCTTTTCAACAAACACAAAAAAGGCGTTGACCCACAAGAGTTATTGCACAAATGAACTTAACTTCAACCTAGTGAAACACCAAAATTGATATTCTTTTTTAAATTTACGGGATGGAAAACAATTGTGGCCACCCCAGTCACAACATACACGTTTACACGGCCTCTCACGCGTCTGTCATGTGCTCGCCTTTGTACTTTGTGGGGGTGGTTGATCTGTTTGGCGTTACACGTAGAATATCGGAGTTAACTTCGGCAGTTTAACGTACTCGTCTTTATGTGTGAGCATTTGTTTACACGCTTTTTTCACTACAGAACACAACGCCATTCATTGTTACGCAAAACAATGAACGAGACTGGGGTAAAGCAAATATGAATGGCATGTGCATAAGTATGTATGTGTGTGCTGAAATATCTATTGATAAAATCTCACAACTATGTACATATGTGTAAATACAAACTGTAAATAAAGATGAATTTATAAATGAATGAATGTGAATACCCTGCGCCATGATGTACTTATAGTTGTAAAGGTTATCTCAATCACGCTACAAATATCAGTCCATGTTACCTCAGAGGTCTAACACAATCTTGAAAGGATATACAAGGAAAGGAAATGTTCGTTCTCATCGGGACATTTTTAGATTTTTTCATGATTGTCCTGATTCCACTTTACAGAATCCACAAATAAGGTTTTTCCAATCCTTTTTACCTTGTAATGTATCAAAACGAAATAATGCGATATCAATGTACATAATTAAATAGTTACAATTGCTGAAATATCCTGGAGATAAAACTCAAACATATGTAACGTGTCTTGTGTAAGATGTATATATAATAATGGATTAATAAATAAATAAAATAAAAAAAAAAACAAAAAAAACTTTACAGAATCCACAAAACGTTTTTATTGACTGCTTCATAAACCGCTTAATTTACATGGATCGGCATAAACTGAGCTTGTAGAGTTGTTTTACTATTCTGAGCAGTTGAAAGCAGTAATCGAAGTTTCACCTAAAACAAACCGAAAGTTAACCTATAGCGGGAACCACCCTCATAGCTGAAGGAAGAACTGCACAAGGACTCGTTAGTTTACAACCTTGTTTTTAATTTGCCTAAGTATGTGGGGTCATTTTACCACTCTATTTATGTTGATATTTCGTATTTTTTTCTCGACGGGGCCCCCATAAACTAAGCTTTTGGAAACCACATTTAATATTGATCGTTCGTTTTGACCTAATTTGCGTATTTTTTCGGTCCCAATGGTTAACACGTCATGCATATTATTAGTAAACGTTTCATAGGACATTTGGACCACAGTATAGAAAAGGTCCAACAACAACAATGTACATTTTTGTTGCGTTTCGACTAAAGATTATCGTGAATGCCATGATTTGTCCACAAACAATATATTGAACAAATGCGCAAAAAAGTGAACTGATCCCGAACTACATTTAGTCCCTTAAGAGCAAAGTTCTTTCCCATTGAGAAGTCAGCATTTCGAGAGCCCAGCAAGATTATAAAAGAAAGATTGCTATAGTTAAAAACTGAACTTTTTCCGAAGTACATTTAGTCCCTTAAGGACAAAGTTCTTTCCCATTGAAAAGCCAGCATTTCGAGAACCCAGCCAGAGTATACTTACATATGTATAATGTTAAGTAGTTAAATTGAAAAAAGTATTATTATGTACTTCGAAATCATAAAATTGAAAATTATATGCTTCTATTGTATTATTACACATAATACAAGTATTGGCATACATATATATTTTCCAAATATATTTGAATTTTACTAACTTTTTCACAAAAAAGTTTACCTACTATTCCTTTAAAAATTTTAAAATTCTCAAAAACTGTGATAATACATATACACGCAGAAAGAAAACATGGTAACTATATGGTCGCGGCAATAATAACATGTTCTCCGCAATAAAAGTATGTTCGTCGCAACCATAGTATTGTTTACTGAATTAAATTTTGACAATAGCATGATTGCCGCAATATTAATATTGTTAAAATGTAACAATAGTTTTATTGGCAAATTTAAAAATAAAAATATGGTTGTAGCAACAATATTAATATGGTTGGTGCGACAAAAGTATTGTTTTTTGGTATTTATGTTAACAATAATATGATTACGGCAATCATGATTGTAATTTTTCTTCATTTGAATATGGTTTTGAGAACAATGTTATTGTTACGGATCTAATGCAACAATAGAACTTTTTATATGGAAATTAAAATCTTTCAAGCAAACTGCTTTGGCTTTGTTTAACTGAAATATTTAAAAAAAATGTTTATGTTTGTTTAAAGTAGTTTTTTCTACCGTTGAATAAATCACTCCTGTTATTTTGAATTTAAAGTATTTTTAAATTGTCATAATTCAAATATATTTTTGACAAGTTATTGTTGTACCACAACCAAACAATAGTAAGTATGATGCTCTTGGAATAACGTTATCCCAACCATACTTTTCTTCTACGTGTATCTTACTTGCTGTAATATCTTTTGATTAAAGCTCAAACCTGTACATACTATGTAGATAAAAACAAAAATTATAAATAAAGATGAATTACTTAATAAAAGTAAATAAAATAGTAAAACAAGCATTTGCATTTTACAAACTGTTTTAAAAACTAATTAAAATAAATAATTAGAATTTAATAAAATAATTCAGTACAACATCGTTATAATAAACAGTGGTTTAGGTTGAATTGTTGTAATATTTTTTTTTTGACGACCTACTAGCAATGTTTGCCTAACTTCCTTCAATTCGCAAATAAATATAAAAGGGTTAACATGTCACTTTACACATGTGGTTCATTCTCTTGGTGACATCGTGCATGGACTTGTCCAAATATTCTTAATTTTTGTTGGTTACACCAGTCATTTATATTCGGACGCTCCTGGTCTAATGACGTCCATTCGCGATTATGTTACTCTTTTATGTTGAGCGAACACCTATGATATGATCAACCAACATATTTCAGCCATTCACCACCTCTTTGTTGGCACATTTTTTGGTAAAAGTGCCGACAAGTTGATATTTTAGCAAAACTTTTCGAAAAACACTATTCAAAATCAAAATTAATACTGTTTGTACCGACTAAATCAGTGAACGCGGGACTAACCAAGCCTTGGTTGACGAAATTGTTGCCCGAACCACCACCTTCATATTGTTGCATCACACTGCCAATGTTAAGGTAACACAGTTTGTTCTTCTCCCATTACACTCTTACCGGTGCAGGCCTCTATAATTCAAGTATTCTGGCCCAAACCCTCTAAAGTTTCTCTAGACGGATCACTAAAACCAACCTCATTACTAATGGCTGTAAGTTTTCCCCTGGTTTCTTAGTCGGCAAATAAAAAGTATACTCTGAAAAGACGGTAAAAAAATGTTCTTAAAGAAAGTGTGAAGGTAATATTTTATAACTGCCACAAATTCATTTTTCAATAAATTCTCGTTTCATTTACTAAAGATCTTCTTTATTGTGTTATCCAAAAGATAGCGTTAAATAGTGTTTTACCCCCTAAAACACCACTTACAGTGAAGGAATAAGGTCAACGTACACCTTACGATTTTAAGATTTTGGCCAACAGGTACCTGAGATTAAAACAATTTTTTTGTGAATATTTAAAGCATTAAAAAACAAGTTTATTTGAAGAAAATATTATGTGAAAAAATATATAGCATTACAAGGATTATTACTATAATAATAAATGGCAGGAAAAGTCTACATACAATATGACAACTCCTACAAATATGAACGAATGCAAACGTAATAAAAGGGGAAGCCCGTTTTTAGCTGCCTTTAGAAGCATTTTAGTGTGCAAAGTGTTCTCCAAAACTTAAATTCGTTTAATCATTTGTCTCTAAAAATGGACAATTGAAAGGAAACACAGATTTCCATTAGAAATCTAATAATAAAGCTTTGAAAAAAATTAAGTCTTACGGAGAAATCGCCAAAACTTGTAATTTAAGCCGTTCAACTGTACAAACTATATTAAGAAATTAGACTAGAAATAGAGATCGATCTGGCAGACCAAAAAAGTTGTCCAGGCGAGATTTTAGCAGTATTCTTAAGAAAGTAAGACAGGATCCAAAAATGAGTGCTCCATTTGGCAGAACATGTGGCAAAATGTTCAAAATGATAATGGATTTAGAAACAGAGTAGCACGTAAAAAACCGCTAATTTCGGAGAAAAATCGAAAACTTCGCCTAGAGTTTGCCCAATCACATACTGCTCACGTAGTCCAAGACGGGTTATTTTTTATTATGCTCCAAGACAACTTAATGCGCCTTTTAGAAAAAAATAGAAAATATGATATTACTAGCCGTCAAACCCTAAAAACAGCCCTAATTGGATCATGGTCTGAAATAACGGCCGATAAAATAGAAAGTTTAATGTCTTCGATGCCTAGACGTCTAGCAGCTGGTACGACAACTGCTAGACGACCGACAAAATATTAAAAGTGAAAAAATATAAAAGTTTATAGTAAAAAATTTAATCAATAAATTTGTTCCTATTATATCTGTTTGTATTTATTTTTCAGTGAATTCTTGTTTATGAATTATAATTTCTCTATGTGAAGAAACATATTTATCGATTACCTAATTATTCTCATAACCACTTTTTTCAATATCGTCACTACGTCTCAAAAACAACATTATGGTAGGTTGACTTTATTCCTTCACCGTAATTGTTTTTAGTACCATGTGAATCAAGAAAGTACATATTACATAGTACGAAATCCTAAATCGCATTTTGCATCCCTGATTTAATTTACCCATTCTTTCTTTTTCATTCCAATTGGCCGAAGAAATATGAAAATACATTAGGAAGCCCAGTTGTCTTTCATACACACAACAAGAGTGTGTAAATAGCAATAGAACAACTACAAAGAACCATCTGGCCACCTCACATACATTCGCTTTTGCGCTCATTTCCTTATTGTCTTTACTCCGCACGGACAGCTGATTACTTTATTCTTTTCTCACCCTCACAAAGTGCAAAGTGTTGGTCACTGCGTGTGGTTGGCTTTAAATTAAAATTGTCGGTGTTTTAAGCGAAATAATTAAAATATTGTTTGTGATTCGTAAAGAATAATACTACTTAAAGTATCATTTACTGCTTTTTTGCGATCTACCGGTATCAACAAAACAAAATTGAAATTGGCAAAAGTTTGAGGGCGAAATTATTGGTGCAAACTAAATGCAAGTAAGTACGAAAACAATAATAACAAAAGCACAGAAAAAAACGTGCCTAGCTGTAGAAAGACAGAACTAAACATGCAGATTCAGTGGTGCCCAAATTAGAGTTTTAGTAGTAGGATAAGAGTTTATGGGCAATAAACCGAAAGGTAGTAAAAATTCAGGGTTAGTCAACAAGTCAAGTGTCGTAAAGAACTCCAAGGTCATACAAAATCGCGAAACCAAATTGAGTGCATTCTACTAGTGTGGGATCCTCTGAAATTTGGAATCATAAATGACAAATTAAATCTTTATAAACAATTTAGTCTTACTGCGCTTCTTATTAATTATTTTTTTTAATAAAAAAACTAAAAAAAATATTTTTTAACAAGACTAGGCAATTCAGCCGTAGTTTACGATCAATGGCATAACTTTTTCAGTTTCTTTTGCATTAATAGGTGTCAATGTAAAGCATATCCGATTCATATTACCCTAATCAGTAAAAAACACTGTGGAACGGATGATAATCCATTTTGTTACCGGAGGTATTTTTTCAATACAAAAAAATATAAAAATTCTAATCAAGTGTGGAATCTTTATTGGTAATTTGAAAGAACATTTTATGGCATTTATTTTTTGAAAATAATTACCTTCAAATGTTGGCAACTGTATTATGGAAATGAGCGTTCGGTGAGAAACGGGAAGACCAAATTTTTTTTCAGTGATGAGGCCCATTTCTGGCTCAACGGCAAAGTTAATAAACAAAATTGACGCATTTGGACTGAAGTGCCACAAGAAGAGGTTCAAGAGGTGCCATTATACCCAGAGAAAACCACGTTTGGTGCGTTTTATAAGCTGGTTGAATTATCGGTGCATATTTTTTTTTATCAAAAATGATGATGGCCGGAACGAAACCGTGAATGGTGCTCGCTATCGCGCCATGATATCGATCTTTATGCTACCTGAAATTGAAGACCGTAATCTGACCACACTTGGTTTCAATAGGGCGGTGCCACTTGTCATACAGCTGCTCAAACAATGGATCTATTGAGAGGTATTTCGAAAAGCAGCTAATTTAACGTGAGTTGGCCGCCTAGATCGAGTGATATCACACGCTTAGACATTTTTCTTTGGGGTTACGTAAAGTCCAAAGTCTATGCTGACAAATCAGCTACGATTCAGGTTTTGGAAGCCAAAATTACGCGTATCATTAAAGCCATACCGGTCGAAATGCTCGAATTTTTATTGACAATTTGAAAGGACATTTTATGACATTTATTTTTTGAATATAATTTCCTTCAAATGTTATCCGCAACTACGCCTTAGGTTTAAATTCTGAGGGTCTAATTTTGGATGACTCGTTCGAGCATTTCGACCGGCATGGCTTTAATGACACGCGTAATGTTGGCTTCCAAAACCTGACTCGCAGCTGGTTTGTCAGCATTGATTTTGGACTTTACGTAAAGGTGTAATATCACTCGATCTAGGCCAACTCACCTGTTCAAAACGTGAAATTAGCTGCTTTTCGAAATGATCTCTCAATAGATCCATTGTTTGATCAGCTTTATGGGAAGAGCACCGTCCTGTTGAAACCAAGTGTCGTCAAGATTACGGGCTTCAATTTCAGGTAGCAGAAAGATCGATATCATGACGCGATAGCGTGAACCATTCACGGTTACGTTCCGGCCATCATCATTTTTGAAAAAATATGCACCGACGATTCCACCAGCTTATAAACCGCACCAAACCGTGGTTTTCTCTGGGTATAATGGCGCCTCTTGTTGCTCTTCAGCCCAAATGCGGCAATTTTGTTTATGGACTTTGTCATTGAGCCAGAAATGGGCCTCATCACTGAACAAAGTTTGGTCGAAAACAGCGGTTCTTACCGTTTCTCACCGAACGCTCATTACCATAATACTGTTGCCAACATTTGAAGGAAATTATTTTGAAAAAATAAATTCCATAAAATGTCCTTTCAAATTACCAATAAAGATTCCGCACTTGATTTGAATTTTTATATTTTTTTTGTTCTGAATTAATGGATTATCCTATATTTCATTTCATTGGTTTTCAGCCTTTATAAATTTCCAAAGAATATAAACAAAATAGAAAAATAATGACACATTTCGCAAAATAGGGAGGACGGGAAGGCACATGGTAACCATGTATATACATTATCAAACTCTTGACTTTTTGATAACAAGTGGCAACTATTGAGGCAGTGCTATCCAGTCGTAAGTCATCAGGACTTAACCAAAAGGAAGGAATCGAGAAAGTGCATATTTCAAAAGCAAATAGTACAAAATTCGAAATCGCATGCTTGATGTAATAAACAAGATTTTTTTATTCCAATTCCAAAAATTAAAACGCATTAGGAAGCCCAGTTGTCACTTTAAACACACAAGTGTTTGCAAATCGAAATATAACAACTACAAACACTGTTTGGCCACCTTACATTCTCTCATTGCCCAATTGCCTTCACTCCGTAGGAACAGCTGATTGTGTCATATTTTATTATTTTTCATAATTTTCTTTCACACTTCCGTGCAAAGTGATTGGTCATTGCGCGTGATTTGTTTAAAATTAAACTTGTTAATAGTTTAACGCGGAAAAATTATAATTAAAGAAATGATTTGTAAAGAGTAATACTGCGTAAAGTACCATTTATTGTTAATTCGGGTTCTATCGATATTGGGAAAACAAAAGTGCTAAGAAATTGGCCAAAGTTTTGATGGCGAAACTATTGGTGCCGACCTTTATGCAAGTGAGTACAATAACAACGACAGCAAAATCAAACAAGAAAAGTGCACAGCAGTAAAAAGACAAAAGTAGACTCAAAAAGATTTAAGCTACAAGAGGTGTCATCGGCAAATTTAATTTCATGTGCATGAGATGGAGTTTTCGTCAATAGTATACATAAAATCATTGAATGGAAATAATAATAGTATAAGCGGAATATATTAAATCACTGTATCGCTCCATTTCTGCATAGAAACACTTGGAAAATTTCTTTGAACTATCAGTGAGAGTTGATTTAAATATGTGTTGACATTTCCCCTTCTGGTGCATATAAACCTCAAGAATATAACTTAAAGAATCTCCTTATGAAATTAAAACTTTTTGGTGAGATATGAAGTTCCTGTGGTCTACAAATTAGAGGTTTTTGAAGAAGGCTGAGTGTTTCGGTCCAGATGTTAAACCGGCATGCATTATTATGCAAAGACGCCGATGAATTTGTGCCATACAAGATAATCTATTACATAATATCCTGTTAATGGAATACAGGAGTGGTTTAATTGTGGTTTAGCTATCCTGTCTTAGTTATTACGGCTTAAGTCACCATTATTGATATGTTGTACTTATTGAGTCTGGTAGTACAATTGTACAATAATAGGTACTAAAAATGTACAAGTGTATCAACTTTTGCATTACTGCTGTCCAGCAACAGCTGATTTCGTTTATTTTTAGTCATTGTATTACATATTTCTTTCCTTCAACGGGTTTGATTGCTGCGTGAGATATGTGGTAAATAAAAATTGTCGGTGTTTTACAAGGCATACTTAAAATATTTTCATTGATTTTGCTGCGTAAGTGTCATTTATTGTTTTTTTTCGGGATCTACCGGTACCGACTACACAAAATTGGCGTTGGAGTTGGCCAAGTTCTGATTGCGAAATTATTGGTGCCATTCAGTGCAAGTGAGTATAATAACAATAACAGCAACAAAGTCATGCACGAAATCGTGCACAGCAGCGGAAGGCAAACCAAAACATACAGTGGTGTATCAATTAGAGGTTTTGTACAGGGAGAGCGATTTTAGATTTTAATTTGAATCGGCTTTAAAAAAAAAATTTTGATAACTTTTACAAATTTCTGGTTTTATTGGTATTGGTATTATATTCATATGGCAATTACAACTGGCTCGGCAGTTCCTCAACCTCACCTAAATTTTCAGTACACTTTCGATTGTTTCGGGTCGAATCCCTTCAACGGCAACTTCGATTTTATGTTCAACGGTTTAATTTAACAACATTTTTTTTTTTAGTTTTTAGGTAAAAACCTTAATTTCACTTACTGTCTGTCTTTAATCAAGGTAAATTACATCAAGAAAAAAAGTTTTTTCTACGATTTTTGTGCCAATTTAAAGCCAAGCCAAAACCATGCTTCAAGTGTAACTAAGCCAATTCAAAAAACCGAACCAGTGATTCGGACCTTTTCTAAGGTTAAGGCTCCAATTTTTTGTCAGTTAGTGTATTTCATAGTTTTCGAATAACTAATTTTTAACATAACCGCATTAATAGAACAATCTTTTTTAATTATATGAATAAATTTTTAAGAAATTCGTATTACCAAAACTGTAGCGAAATGGTACATTTGAGTGAGAGTAACCAGTAGGGCTGGGTTAACATGGTCTGTTACTTCTGTAGCGGGCAAGGTTTTAATGTCTTAAAAAGTCAATAAGCAGATTTAGTCAAAAGATATGTGGGATCTAAACATGTTTTCTATGCGTTACATGTAGTGGCACTACCAAATGTTCTGACGCTAATCTATTCATAAATTAAATGAAAAGCAAACGGGTGTCAATAGATCTGTCAGATTTGGAGAACTTTTTTCTTCTTAGTCCAGCGGAAAGTTTGCAAAGATTTCTCTTACTGTTTGAAACAAAATCCTAAATAGTTTTCAGCACTCCGCTCCATTTTATAGGCTTCAATCAATTTTAGTGCCCATGCGTGATTTGGAATGTTAATGATTTATACAATTGGTGATATAGAATAAGAATTGTTGTCTCATTTTCCTTTGGCACCACCCAGGGTGATGTCCCACATCGCCCCATCGTTTCTTGCTCTAACAAGGTCAAAAAGAACCGACTGCATTTTTTTTTTGTAAATATTCATATATTTTCTTAAATTTTTCCTAAATTATTTTCTGAAAATAATATGGGTCACATTTTCAATAAGTCTAGTAATCTTGTCATATATTTTCATATAGGAAAAGTCCTAAGAATAAATTCTAGGATGGTCGATTCAGTGAGGGCAAAGTGAATAGCCAAAGTTTCATATTCACACTAAGTCCACCTTCACAAAAAAGTGTTTGTTTCTACAAACACCCATTATGACTACGCTTAGTCTTTACCATCCACGTACTTAATAAGGATATCTCTTACTTGAAGGCACCTGAAATGTCGATAAATCATTATAAACGTGACAGCGCATAGAGAAAGAGTAAAAAAATCAATTTTCATTTTTTTTGATGAGGACAACATCTGAGCATCGAATGAGACCGATCCCATGCCCTAAAAGTGTTCCATCCCAGAGATATGCGCGTTTTATGAAAGTGATGGTACACCAAAGTTACAAGATAAGATATTTAAATCTTTTAAATGGCTCTCCTGAACAAAACTGGTTTTTACCTTTAGGTCCCTTTCTATTTTGCGCGTCACATATACTTAAAATATTTGCGGGGGTCGCCAGCATTGAGGACAGTCGCCTCATTTGTATTATAATTACTTCTTACCTACAATAATATAGATCAATTCAATAGTCACTAACAAGTGGAAACCACACTCGAACTAAACAAACAGAACAGAGTCCATGAAAGTCTAACCTTTGTTACCACAAAAATGTCAAAACATCTGCCAAATGTGACACTTGCCTAAGACACTGAGTGAGAGGCGTGTCTGAAAACTTGAACAGAAAATCAACCACAAACGAAAAAATCCACATTGAACGGAAGTTGTCAAAACAATTTGTGTTTGGTTTTTTCCGCCTCTGCTGTAATTTTTAGTCACTGGTGTGTATTGACATTTTAATTACTCGTATAATCGAAGCAAACAGTATCCGAACTCATTCGGATACAAACAACTATCGACGGCCAAGTCTACGACAATCGACTTGTGCTGCTTGTGTCGCTTGACTATGTGGAACCAATTGTTTTTGAAAAGGCCAGTTTTTTGTGCTAATTTGCTGGTTGTTGGTTTTTTAGTAACAGACACAGTCAAAGCGATTTGATTTGTTTTAAAATAACAAAAGGCCTAAAGTACACATTTTGTCCAGCTGAATTGGTTAATTAATATGGACACTTTTCGGTGCCCTACATATGCAATGCTTAATTATGTCACACATTTTTCATCGCTTTTGATTAATTTTGGTTTATCCTACGAAAAAGGTATCCGTTTTGAAATCAACGTATTGAAATGAGTTTCTTCGAAATCGGCTCATATTTGCCGACTTTTACTATGACTACAATAACAGATGAAAAAACTTACTGGCGGACATCAATTATGAAATAAGATAGCGATCGGTATAATAACAAGCAAGCAAATTTTAGTCTTTAGTCTCAGACGTACATACAACCTAAAGGTTTTCCCGGCCGTTTTCATTTCCCGGAAATGTGGGGAAAGTTTTCTTTGGCAGTAAAATATTTTAAATTGGCTTGTTGTTGAACCACGTTTTATTAGCAATAGTAAAGAATACTACCCATGTGGCAAGTAAATAAACTTAGTAAATAACTCCGAAAATATTAGGCTCTAACAAATTTAGCGTCATACGACCAAATCTTAAAATTTAAATTAAAGATATCCTGCCTTTCTTGTATGACACTAAAGAGCAATTAACAATGTAAACCTGTTGATTTCAAAACGCACATTTTTATACCTTTTAAAACAATATGTGACGCGCAAAATAGAAAGGGACCTAAGGGTAAAAACCAGTTTTGTTCAGGAGAGCCATTTTAAAGATTTAAATACGTGTATCTTTGGTGTACCATCACTTTCATGAAACGCGCATATCTCTGGGAGGAAACACTTTTGGGGCATGGAATCGTTCTCATTCTATGCTCAGATGTTGTCCATATCAAAAAAAGTGAAAATTGATTTTTTTTACCCTTAGGTCCTTTTCTCTATGCGCTGTCACATATATATCAAAAATAGTGTAGTTTCTTCAGTTTTGGGAAAATACGAATTTTCGACTATTCTTGCCTAAGAATATCAATAATTCCGTGACTTTTCAAATAAAACCCAGTTTTTTTTTTTGCAAAAAAAGTATATTTCAAAATAACCTATTTTAAGCTCAATACAATTAGTCCAACGTTCCAATTTGTGTATCCCTTCCAAAAATAGGATTTTTCGAGGTCCATAAACAAGGCATTTGTTTGATCAATAATTATATCGTTGGAGCTGAATATTTTCTTTACGTTTGGAAATAGAAAAAAGTCACTGCGGGCCAAATCCGGAGAATATAGCGGATAAGATACCAAATCGTAACCCAATTCAAACAATTATGCCAGTGAGACTGCACACGTGTGCACCGTGCATTATCTTGATGTAATAGAACTTTTTTCTTGGTCATATGGGGTCGTTTTATTTATATCCTCGTTTAATCGGTCCAATAAGTTGGCACCATATTCGCCGTTTATTGTTTTCCCTTTTGAAGATAATCGATGTTGATTATAGCGCGTGCATCCCAAAAAACTGTTGCCATCACCTTTTTGGCCGACAAAGTCACCTTGGCTTTCTTCGGAGCTGGTTCACCCGGAGAAACCCATTGTTTAGACTGCTGCTTGGTCTCCGGAGTGTTGTTATGGATCCATGTTTCACCCACAGTTACAGAAGGCCGCGAAAACTCATCCGAATTGCGGATTTTTGGGTGTATTCACCTCAATTGGGCGTTCAGAACGTTCAGCGTCATTTGTATAGGGCATAGAGGTATTTTTTCAGAAAAAAATATAAAAATTCAAATCAAGTGTGGAATCTCTATTGGTAATTTGAAAGGACATTTAAAGTATTTATTTTTTAAAAATAATATCCTTCAAATGTTGGCAACTGTATTATGGAAATAAGCGTTCGATGAGAAAGGGGAAGATCCGCTGTTTTCGACCAAAATTTTGTTCAATGATGAGGCCCATTTCTGGCTCAACGGCAAATTCAATAAACAAAATTGCCGCATTTGGGCCGAAGAGCAACAAGAAGAGGTTCAAGAGGTACCATTATACCCAGAGAAAACCACGGTTTGGTGCGGTTTATAAGCTGGTGGAATCATCGATACATATTTTTTCAAAAATGATGATGGCCGGAACGCAACCGTGAATGGTGCTCGCTATTGCGCCATGACATCGATCTTTATGCTACCTGAAATTGAAGCCCGTAATTATGACGACATTTGGTTTCAACAAGACGGTGCCACTTGCCATACAGATGCTCAAACAATGGATCTATTGAGAGGTCATTTCGAAAAGCAGCTAATTTCACGTTTCGGACAGGTGAGTTGGCCTCCTAGATCGAGTGATATCACGCCTTTAGACATTTTTCTTTGGGGTTACGTAAAGTCCAAAGTCTATGCTGACAAACCACTTACGATTCAGGTTTTTGAAGCCAACATTACGCATGTCATTAAAGCCATGCCGGTCGAAATGCTCGAACGAGTCATCCTAAATTGGAGCCTCAGAATAGAAACCTTGAGGCGTAGTTGCGGCCAACATTTGAAGGAAATTATATTCAAACAATAAATGCCATACAATTTCCTTTCAAATTACCAATAAATATTCCTCACTTGATTTGAATTTGAAAAATTATGAAAAAATACTACTAGATGGATCACCCTATACTTGTGCGACCTTAACGAAAGTCAGTAAACAAATTTTTTTACCATTGAAATCGATGTTGCAGAGTCACCATTTTATTTATCAAGCTTTTCCTTGGTCTGATTGACGGCTTTTTCCGCAAAAAATAATGTTTAATGAGCACTCGAAATTCACTTTTTTCTATTCCACGAGGTTTTATGTTTTGAATAGCAGTTCAACAAAAACTACATGATGGAACTCTCAAAATTTGACAGTAGTCTATTTACAGATGATACTTGATGGGAGCAGTGCTGTACTTCATATAACCACAAGGGAAGTTGGAAAAGACACGAAATTATTGATATGCCCTCGTATTTTCATTTCTAAATTTTACAATAATTCTTTTGTTACATTTTAACAATATAAGTATTGCCGCAATCATACTAATGTCAAAATTAAATTCAAAACACAATACTATGGTTGCAACAAGCATTTTTTTTATCGCTGAGAACATATTATGGTTGTAATGAACATGTAGTAACTAGTTATATATCATTTCTCAGCTCCGTATTAATCCTTTAAACACCAAAAATTGTCCACTGGTGGACAATTAAGGTCCAATTCCAACGAGTTACAATATCTACTATAAAATTCAGTTAAGTTTTCATTCGCCCACTAAGCATTTGCGAAGCATTAAAGGTTTTTTAAAATATTCCGTGATCTCTGTTGACCTCTCTCCAAGCCTTGGAAATATGTGACTATAGCAGGCCTGCAACAAACCGTGCGTATCCATGGTAGAACAGTGTCCCATGAGTAAAGCCCGGGGCCTGCCAGTTAAAAAAGCTAAAATGATCTTAGTTTTTCCTAGTCCATGGTAGATTTGATGACCTCGTCGTAGCAGTTTTTTCGCTTCTTAAACCTCGCAACAGCGAAAGCAGCTTCTTGACTATTCTCCGTGATCACTCGTTTTTAATCGTTCTACTTTCAAGTAGGCGTAATTTAGTTCTGTGGAACGTGCTTGGCTAACGGATTATAATCCGTTTCGATTTAAAACCCACCGAAAACGAGCGGCAGTACTTTTTGATGGCTAGGGCTTCCCATATGTCTCCTCACACAATGAGACTTCTGCACGGCAGGAACAAAGTGACTATTCCAACAATGCATTTTGAAATTTCTTGGAGTTTTTTTTTTGTAAGCAAAATGAGTACGGATAAATTCGAATGATGTATTGTGTGGATTGTACAAGGCCTCTAAAAGGAAGACCTATCGAATAAATTCAGTTGCTGGATGTGAATGAAGTAAAGAATTTGGTTATATTGTTTTCGTTAATACTCGTATACAGATGTGTGTATGTTTGTTCATATTCATAATGTACATTCATACATCCATATGTACTTTTCATATGTGTGTTTAGTCTAATGCGCATTAGATATTAAAAATCATTAAAAACTATTTTTGTTTCCATAATGCCAACACGTGTCTAAGTGGCCAAAAAAAGATGTTCCCAGCAGCGCCTTTTCCGTCTGTTGCTCTTGTGCCTACCACCACCAGCACCACTCGCTCGTTCACTTACTATCGCAACGCGTCGTACCTTCGTCGTACCCATCACCTCACATCCATGGTGGTCGTTGTTGTTGGTGGTGTCGCTGGTGGTGCTG
This sequence comes from Hydrotaea diabolus, assembly GCA_963513945.1. NCBI lineage: Eukaryota > Metazoa > Arthropoda > Insecta > Diptera > Muscidae > Hydrotaea > Hydrotaea diabolus. Next base: position 101,318,393 of record OY740718.1, on the reverse strand, counting down.
ATTTAAAATTCCGTCGGTGGTTGTTGCAGCCATCCATGGCTCTTCAGTTTCTGGAAATCTGCTGTTGCCGTTTGTTTTAAATGAAAACCAAACGGAAGGAAATTGTTATTATAATAATTATTATTATCGTTATTGTTTTTATGACTTTTCGCCCGAAAAAAAGAGTTATTACAAAATGTTTGAAAAGAAAACTAAAAGCTGTCGCTGGCTGGCTGCTCTGAAGTGGCATTTTTTTAGAACTCGTACAACAGAGAACTACTCTAACACACACGCCGCTTCAAACCACTTAAATAAAATTTTCGAACTACAGAAAAGGTTAAAGATCTCATTCCACCAAACGCTCTTTAAGGTTAGGCATAATAAAATCACATTTCCAAGTAAATTTAACTAAAAACTAGAGAAATTCGAAAATTTCACTTGCAGTGCGATTTCAGTCTTGCCACACCACACGGTGACATTCGTCGTTTTCCATATCACCAGCTATCAGAAAAGATTTAAAGATCTTGTAAGTAATAAAGCTTTTTAGTTGCGTTTTTAGTGCTTCCGGCTTTGATGGAGCATCGCTTCTGCCTCTAAATTTAAATTCGTTTTTTTTTCAAAGGAAAAAATCGCTTGTCGTTCGGTAAAGGAATGATATAAACTAAGACGGGTCACAAAACAGTTGCAGGAGTCACCCCTTTGTTTTGAAGCCCATAGAAGGAGTATTTCCGAAATGGGAAAAAACAATTTTCCGCGAAAGTTATATACCACCAAAATGGATTTTATTGTACAGTTTCTTTGTTTGAATCGGATCGTGTCGCACTAAAAGGCGATTATTTATAAAAAAAAAGTGGCACAAAAAGGGTATTTTTTAATAAAAAAAAGGCGCAAACTTTTTTTTAAGTTCATTTCATTAAAACAATACATTTAAATTGAATAAGAAAAGTAACAAACAACACATTAAAACTCAGTTCCATGAAATGAGAGGTAAAATACAAATTCAAACTAAAAAACAATTCACTATACGATAATAAAGAGCAAAAATGTAGCAAAATTTGCTTTACTTGTAGTACCCATATGTCCATATTGACTATTAATTGCCCGTTTTTGATCATGTGGGATGTGTTTTGGGCACTTGTGCCTAACCTTTCAGCAGCTTTGCTGTTTTTTGAGGTATTTAGAGCGTCCCAACTAACAGTACCCATTGCCCATTCACGAAAAACTCTGGTTTGTTAAGCAAAAAAGAGTACTTTTTGTCGAGGTAAAAACTATTTCCCTCTGGGCCGATTTCGCCCATTTACAATCCCAAACAGCTTGTGACCATAAGCCTGCATCATGCAACATGTCTGAATAATAAGTTGATCCGTTTGAACGATATCGGGCTTTCAACAGACACGCGGATAGTGTTAGAATTTTACAACAATCAAGATTATTGTACTTTCTAGGGTCTCCGAACAATATTTCATAGTGCTGCAAACAGAATGACAAATTTAATATTCTCCTTCGTGAAGGGTACGAGTATAAGAAATCCAAACATCAAAATTCGGGCTCCTTGAAGTAATGAACCGGGTTCTTAATATACCCAGATTTTAAAAATAATTTCATATGGATTCGTTGGGTTTGTGGTAAACTTTTATTTTTTGGTACCCATATGTCCTTGATTGATTGGACCGGGGTTGCTTACTTGTTACATTTTACAAATGTTCCGATATGTTGGTATTTTTACCCTAAAGCACACTGTTGTGCAGGCTGTGCCAAATATCCTCAAGATTGGATGTAATATGTGCGTTTCAGAGCTGCGCGGCGGGTCTGTTTGAAGGTTGTCTTCGCAGTCCGTGTGCAATACACATAGTATATAGGGTGATCCACGTAGAGATACTTTTTTCAATAGCCATTTTTTAACAGATCACGTGTGAGTCGTGTCATGCTGTCATGTTAAAGACTTACGCCTGAACAATGTTTACAAATCGTTCAACTTTTTTACGAAAATTCATGCACTTCATTCAACTTATGGTCAACATAATCGGCCAACATTACTGGCTCAATGGGTATGTAAACAAGCAAAATTGCCGCATTTGGGACGAAGAGCCACCAGAAGAGGTTCAAGAGCTGCCACTTCACTTCATCCAGAAAAAACAACGGTTTGGTGTGGTTTGTGGGCCGGTGGAATCATCGGTTTATATTTCTTCAAAAATGATCGTGCCATGATAACCGACTATTTGATGCCTGAAATTGACGCTCGTGATCTCGGCGACATTTGGTTTCAACAAGACGGCGCCACTTCCCACACATCGCATCAATCAATGGGTTTATTGAGAGAGAGTACTTCGGTGAGCAGATAATTTCACGTTTTGGGCCGGTCGATTGGCCACCAAAATCGTGTGATATCACATCGTTAGACTTTTTTCTTTGGGGCTACGTAATGTCCAAAGTCTATGCTGACAAATCAGCTACGATTCTGGTTTTGGAAGCCAGCGTTGTGCGTGTTATTAACGCCATACCTGACGAAATGCTCGAAGGAGTCATCAAAAATTGGACTCGGATGGAACATTTGAGACGAAGCCGCGACCAACATTTGATAGACATAATCTTCATAAATGCCAAAGAATCCTCTTTCTAATGATAATAAACATTCCCCATTCAATTTGAATTTCTGTGTTTTTTTCTTTAAAAAAGTAGAAAACCTCACAATTAATCACCCATTAGATGCTCTGACACACTACTACGAGTACCCACAATGCCTAGTGTAAGCACCGGGTTATAACCAAATAAATTATAGTACTTTTTCCCCGGAGCAACCCTGAACCCAAGAGATAAGAATACGCGTATCTTTTCAAAGAAATACACACATTTTGAGTTGTAGAATGTAGCAAAAATTTAATAAAGTGGCAAAAAAAAGAGGATTTGTGAAAAAGAGGCAGTAAAAGTCGTATGGCTTTCAAAACGGGCCAAATTGCCACTTTAGTCGCACAACGGTAACGCCGATCGTAACGTTCAGTACATCGTTGATTTTGTGTCTACAAGAGATATATTTGCTTCATTAGTCATTTTTGACTCCGACTTAAAATTTGGTCTAGTTACCTCGGGTACCCGATTTTCAACTATCATATTTGGAACATGTTATGCAACAAACTTAAAGATATTAAGAATTCCTAAAAAACTTGCTGTTTGATGAAATTACTTATTTATATTCACAAACAATAAGTTACTTGAGGATCTTTTTTCTCTGTTAAAATTATATTAAAATTCCATGAAGTTTTAAGGCGAGTCACGATAGGATGTTGGAGGATTCACGCCCTAGTTTTAAAGTCTATAAGAGCGATCATTTTATAAATGCAAAAAATACTTTTTTCATGGAAAATTAAATGCCGCCAAAATGGTTTTTATTACACTGTTCCTACGTTTGAATCGTAAAGTCTGACATATCGTTAGTTTTGTCTCGTCAAAAGCTATATTCCTTTCATTAGTACATTTTGACTCCGAGTTCAATTTCGAGGAGCTACCTCGGGTAACCGATTTTTAACTACCATATTTGGAACAGAACGCAGAACAAAACAAAAAACAACAAAAAATGTTATTACAATTTTATGAACTTTTTAGACTGCGATTCATAACATCCCAACAAAGCAAACTTTCAGAATCGATCAGAATTCTTTACGACAATCGGCAAATGTTCCGATTTCGGTTCAGAGTTCTTACCGAGTTCGTAACGAAAAACATATGAGAGGGTTGACACGAATTCTGAATTACTTCTCAGAAAAAACCTTAGACAAACCGAACAGAATTCGTAACGATTTCGGTAAGAATTCACGATAGAGTTCAGATTTTGTTCAGAATTGTCTGATATCAAACATTGCCGGCAAATTTTGTTCACTGGGATATTTCATATGAATGCAAATAGAATACATATTATATTTCAATAATAAGTAACCTTTTTCCAAAGTCCTGGCGAGACTCCAGGTAGTTGTTGTCTTTACGGTTTTTTTTTATTTTGGCAAGAATGTGGCTCAGGCGGTTTTCATCAGTAACCACTAGTACTGATTCGTTCAGTACTTTGCGATTGGCATGGAAAATCAATGTTCGCAGAATATATTAATAAAGCATATTTTTTATATTTATTTGACACTTTACCCGGTTTTGAAATTATTGCGTTTCTTGAATATTGATAATGAATTAACTGCTGAACCGTATAAAATTGCAAGCGGCTCTGATACTTTTAATTTGTCTCAATGTATCTTTTAAGCGAGTCCCAATGTATCTTTCACTATTAAAGTTTATGCAATTTTTTATGCAATATCTATCGCGAGCCTTAGATATTGTTTCATTCCTGGCAGTTCCTATTATTTCAAAAGCGTGGTATCGTGTTGCCAGGTCGGGGTCTGTAATCATTGCCAATGAAATATTTTCAGGGTAAAAATAGTAGATGTATTGGATAGTCAGTCGATCGAATTATAATTTGTATTTTCATTGGCAATTAAAATATTCAGCAGATGCAATTAAAAACATGACGACTACCATGGACTGCTTGAAGTTTGCTTTTGATTGAAAACGAGAAAGGCGCATAGGCTTTGATTATTGGCTAATACTAGTGTCGGACTTATAAACCTTTAGCTACTAACTTCTCTATAAAATTAATTCGGAGGCGAACTTAATCTAAAGATCTCGATCTCGGTTGGCGCTGAAACTGTATGGGGTCCAGCTTGCTCAATAGTAAACCACGTACTTCTACGCTCTAATATCGCAGAGCTAACAAACATCCTTAATTAGACGTGAATAAGCGGAGGTCTATCAGTCCCATTGTGCAACAGTAAAGGCGTAGGGAATCGCATTCTTTATCCTGTTGACATACATTTGGTCAGTTTTTGTACACACGATACTCGCTTGTCCGACTTATGCACGGCTCTATGAGTTAAATTTCTTAGAATTTTCTCGATTATTGCTTAATGTAAATGCGCCCTCTTTAAGCGTAAATCGCCTAGTCATCACCCTCTCCAATCTTAGAAGTTGTCCATTCGAAATTGACGCTACTCCATGTATTAAATGAAAGATTTACGCCCGTTTATTTGTTTTGTTGTCATCGCCGTCAGCGTTGTTAATATGATTTGTCAGATTTCCTTTCGTCCGCATGTGTGTTAGTAGTTTGTTCTCCTTCCTCTTCGTTGCGTTCCAAGTGATTTATGTGGAAATTGATGATAAAAATCTTTCGGTGTTGCAGTTCTTGCTGTTGTTGCCAGTGACACTATATTTTTTTTGATAATGTTGTTACCTTTTCATGTAATGCTGATGTTGTTGTTGCTGTTGTAGTTCTCTCTCTCTCTCTCTCTCTCTCTCTTTCTCCCTATCTCTTTCTTCTTTCATTGTAATAAAGTGCTATTACGTGACTTTAAGCTAATAAAGTTCTTTATATCTCAGCCAACAGAAGAACCCAAACGCACAAGTCAAAACAGTGAAAAGTGTAGAAAAACAGTAACAACTCCGACAGACTGAGTTTTACCCCATTGTGATCTCTTCAAACTGCCGGTGAGCGTCGAGGAGGGCTTTGATGGACGGACGTGCGCTGCGTCCGACTGATAGACAGACTGACTTGGGTATATTACAAACAAAAACAAAACTTGATAATCATTTTTCAGATTGCTTTAACAACAGCAACAATCGTCATCGTTATTATCACCATTGTCAGACGGACCGACAGTCACTAGCTCTGTTTGTAATTATCTGAAATTTTGTACGAGGGCACCTTCCAAATATTAAGAATTGTAATCTGTTATACCAAAGCGTTTCCATTGTTTGTTCCTAAAGGGCCTAATTAAAATTTTACGGCGAACGTAGTAAACGTTTTAGACAAAAAGTAAACTCTTTCCTACAATTACAAAAGCAATCGCAACATTTAAGAAAATTGAGCGCACAAACTTTTAAGCTTCACCGTAGTCATATAGCAAATGTAGCTTACAACGCGAAATAATTCTCGTTTACATTGAATTGGTTCTTCGCCTGACACCTAGACACAATATGGGTAGGGCTTTATGATCCAATAGTGAAAACACATTGTGAATTTTGGTGGCGTTAGACAAAGTGGATGCGTACGTAAAGCATCCATTTATAACTTGAAAAATTAAAGCGTGGCCACGAAAAACTTTTAGTGTGTCATTAGCCAACATAATAGCCATTTACCAAAAAAAAAAATTAAAAACATCGAAGGTACGTCTCTTCAAAATCGGGAAATTTTGTTTAAAAAAAAATGTTTAAAGATTTTTTTTTAAATGCAATGGGTTCACCTTACTACAACTTTTCCTTCTCTTAATGTTTATTTATGGCTCTTTGTTGCTATTTGTAATATAAGGTGATCCATCTAGAGGTATTTTTTCAGAACAAAAAAAAATATAAAAATTCAAATGAAGTGTGGAATATTTATTGGTAATTTGAAAGTACATTTTATGGCATTTATTTTTCGAATATTAAATACTTCAAATGTTGGCCGCAACTACGCCTCAGGGTTTCGATTTCCTCGTTCGAGCATTTCGACCGGAATGGCTTTAATGACACTCGTAATGTTGGCTTCCAAAACCTGAATCGTAGCTGGTTTGTCAACATAGACTTTGGTCTTTAGATCCATTGTTTGAGCAGCTGTATGACAAGTGGCACCGCCCTGTTAAAACCAAGTGTCGTCAAGATAACGGGCTTGAATTTCAGGTAGCATAAAGTAATTCTTCGCCAAAAGTCAAACTTTTGTCTCACGCTGAAAATCGTAAAATATCATCGCATGAACATTTTCACGGGTTAATTCCATTTTTCGACCGATATAAATTTTTCAACATACTGTAATGAAAAATAAATCGTGCTCAAATGACAAAATTTCTAAAAATATCAAGCTTTCCAATTAAAGTTTCAGTTTGCATCTGGCAACACTAGTATGGCCAGGACCCCAAATATAAATAGCAACCCTAGTATGTTTTATAGAGCGTCTGCTTCGATTGATTTTGAGTTCAATAAATACAAATCAGAATTCCGAATCACTCTATTTGCAATTTGACGTGTGATTACCGAAGGGTATGGGATACGGATTTTTGCAGTATTTAAAGGTACGAGTATACGTGGGCGACCGCAAAAGTAACTGGCCTAACATAAAAAGAACTGTTTTTTTGGAATTATTAATATTTATTTTTCAACATAATCTTCCAACTCAATACACTTCATCAAACGTTTTTCAAATTTTTTAATTCCATCCGAAAAATAAGATTCTTCAAAATATGCCTCAGTTTCAGCAATAACCTCGCTATTGACGAACATTTTTTGCCACCGAGAAATTTTTTTAGATTTGGAAACAAGAAATAATCAGAAGGAGCTAAAACTGGACTAAATATGGTGGATGCGGAGCAATTTCAAATCGTGATTCGGCCAGTTTTTGTTGAGTTAAAATTGATGAAAAATAACTTTTTTTTTCTAAATGCGGTCGTTTTATCTTGATTTCTTCACTCAACCGATCCAATAATGCACAGTAATATTCACTATTTTTAGTTTTTTCTTTCTCAAGATAATCAATAAATATTGCATCCCAAAATACTGTGGCCATTACTTTTCCTGCTGACTTAACAGTTTTCGCCTTCTTGGGACAACTTTTACCAGCTTCTATCCATTGATTTGACTGTTCTTTGCATTCTGGGATGTAGTGATGGATCCATGTTTCATCAACAGTTATGAATCGGTGCAAGAACTCTATTGGATTACGCTGATAAATCGCTAAAAGCTCCTCGGAATTGGTCCAACGGACGATTTTTTGGGGCAAAGTCAACAAACGCGGCAGCGTTCTTGCGAATAGCTTTTTCATGTGGAGTTCATCATGTAAAATACTCCAAACTTGTTTTTCGTGTATTTTAACAATATCAGCAAGTTCTCTGAGCTTTATTCGTCTATCTTTAGTCACTTCGTTAAATATTTTTCTAATGTTTTCAGTAGTAGCAGTTTTAAATTATTGAATCCAGGATTTGGTGCACTATCACCATGAACAGAATCCAATTCATCTTTGATTAATTGTGGCGTATAACCTTTCATATAAAAGTGTTTAATTACCGCACGAAACTCTTTATTTTCCAATTTTCAAAAATTATAAAACTTGTTTACTTCAATCACCTGTAACAAAGAAAATAGTCATTAAATATTTCGGAAATATTGACAGATGGCTTATAAAAGATTGCTTTTAAAAAACAAAAACAAAAAAAGTTGCTAGAAAAACAGAAAATGTGCCAGGCCAGTTAGTTTTGCGGTCGCCCTCGTATTAAGGATATTGATTTTCGCAGTATTTTAAGGTATGCTGCCTCACCCAGAATACATTTTTGGAAGATTTCTAAACATGGTCTCTAAAACCAAACCTCATCCTTCCTTGGTCGCACACACATATTTTAAGGTGAATGCATCTTCAATCCTATGATACGAGTAAGCAGAGCATAAAAATGGGATTCATTTACTTCTGTTGCAATCCTCGTAAATGTGTGGTATTTTCTCAGTTTTTTTTTTTTAATATTTTGTCAACGTCATTAACCATTATTGTTGTTAAGGTTTTCTTACATTTAAACAAAAGTACCTTTTATCATTTGCCTTAAATAGTTAGGTACATTTGACTTGCTCAATTCAGTTGTTGTTTTCGTTTCTTTCATAATGTGTGTTAGTTTGTTTTTCTTTTCACAACAGCTACGGATAGATAAATAGTAGCACAGACATTTCGGATGCACTTTTTTTTCTTTGGACTTGACAGGGGCATTAATCAACAAAAAGAAAAGTGTACTTACGAGGAGAAGAAAGAAATGAATTTGACACTGTCACCATGCAGTTGAAAAAGGTGCTTAGAGAAATATTTTGAAAAATTGTGTTACTTTTGAGCTGCTACATAACGTGGCACAGGTGTAACCACTGCACACGTTGATAATGCGAGGAGCGAGTGTGTTTGTTTGGCTGTAGTTTTGGTTTTGTTTAATTTAATTTAAAACAATTCTTGGAATTCGTTGTTGTTGCCGTGATAATGATATGTTACTTTGAGATACGACGGTACACAGTAGGGTAATGTACTGCAGCACTTATACTTGCTCAGTTGCGTATGAGCATTCATTCATGTGAATTCATAAAGTCATGTGTGGCAGATTGTTCATTGTTTGGTCATATCTTGGCTTCAAGATCAATACCATTCAATGTTTGCCAACATGCAGACCACCCGACCCGTAAGCAAAAAGCAGTGTTTAAAAAACACAACAATTTTCGACTTTTAGATTACACTTTTGTAGTACGAGGGTTGCTATTTATATTTCGGGTCCGGCAATACTACTAATGCCCAAGGATGCCTCAATCTCACGGTGTGTCACATGTCGGTCTTTCTTAATCAGTTCACGTACAGCATCGATGGTTTCTGGCAAAGTGACCGAAGTTGGACGTCCTTCATGATATTCATTCTGGAGCGAACGGCGTCCGAGACTGAACTCTTGGTACCGGCGATTAACAGTGGTTTCTGATGGTGCTTCATCGCCAAAAGTCGAAGCAAGTTGATCTTGTCTCGATATACCAAGCCGAAAATCGTAAAAAATCTTCGCACGAAAATGTTCACGGGATAATTCCATTTTTTGACTGAGATGAATTCTTCAACACACTGTAAACAAAACAATTCGCCCTCAAATGACAAAACGTTCTGAGTAAATTTATGCTAAAAAAATGTCAAAGTTTCCAATGAAGGTTTCAGTTTGCATCTAGAACACTAGTATTGTCAGGACCCGAAATATAAATAGCAACCCTAGTACTTCAGGCCAAACGAATTACTTTTGTTAAACTGCAAGTATTGAGCAGTTTTCTAAATTTGGGTTGAAAAAATTTTGGCCTGCTTAATTTTTTTTATATTAAGCACAGACATTGCTAATCCAGAGAAGAAACTTCTAGCAATGTAGTCGCAGAAATCATATACCTATACATTGAAAAATTCACATTACGTTAATGACAGAAAAACGTTACGTGCAACGTGTCCACGAATGGTCTCCAGCCAGTTCCATCTCCCGGCATATGCCGTACTTTTGGTCATGTAAGTCCCTGTAAGTCTAGCCATCTTCTACGTGTTGTTTTCTGGCGGCCAACATTCCGTCTTTCTTGAGGATTCCACTGTTGTTTTGTTGATATGGACTCAGTTACTTTTTACGTTTCACATCCACAGAGAAGAACTGGATGAACGCTGGAGTTGAAGAGGTTAATTTTTTGAAGCTTTGATATTTGGGAACAATTTCAAACTTTGCTTAAGGTGGCATATACGCTTCGAGCTCGATTTATTCAATTTTTTACATCTTCGTCCGCCCCAGCATCTTTAGTTATTACTACAGGTAGTCTGTCCGTTTAAATATCGCATTCGCAACGTGTGTCAATCTTACAGACTAAAGCTATTTATGAAGTTATGAAGTGAAATAAAATTGAAATAGCATCTTGTCACTGGCCTAAAGTTTTAGAAGATCCATTTCGTTCAAGAATAGCGCGAGCCACATTAGAGCGTCCGAAAACGGTTTAACCCGGTTATTTTTCGTTTTCCGTCGGTCGGTTTTTACGAAATTATGATTTTTGTTTAAACGAGGACACCTGGTTATTTTTAAAGGGGTAAAATATCTACTAAGTAGGGACATAAATACTGTTACACACGTTTTATGCTGTAAAATAAAAAGTACTGCATGTTTTTGGACCAAATATTTTTTAATATATTTATTGATGTATATTGTATCCAAAAAGAATCTACTTATTCGAAATGTCCGCCTTTTGCCTTTACACACGCCTTAAGTCGCACTGGCCAATCGTCAATAGCTGCACGAAGCTCGTCCATTGGAAAATTGGCCACAGCTCGAACCAAAGCAGTCTTGAGAGATCCAATGTTGGGGTATCTTTTGTGACAAACCTTGTCCTCTAAACCCGTCCACAATTTGTAATCCAATGGGTTCAAATCTGGACTGCCTGAGGGCCATTCTTCAGAGGAAATGAACGCTGGCAAATTGTTTCGAAGCCAGGCCTGGGACGTTTAGACTTATGGGCCGGCGCAGAATCCTGCTGGAAAGTCCATGGATGGTTTTGGAACAGGGAATTGTTAAGAGGCTTCACAACAGCTTCCAAAACGGTTTCTTGGTAAACTTTTGCCGATGTTTTGACTCCTTGTTCGCAGAAATGCAGGTCAGTGACCCCATCGTAAGAGACACCCCACCAAACCATGACTGAAGCTGGGTGATGACCCTTTTCCACCCTTGGGATCAGTTCAGATGCTTCCTCAGATGACCGGTACACATTTTTTTATCGGTGAACAAAATTTTTCTGTGCAAGTTATCAGCGTGCTTCACCAAAAGAAGTTTGCATTTTTCAATCCTGTTTTTTTTAAAGCTGCAGTCAAAAAATCTCCGGTACGTCGTTTGAAAGCCCCAAGTCCCAACTCTTTTTATTGATTCGACTCATGGACTTTTGCGTGATATTCATCTCACGGGACATGATTTTCTTTTTTTCGAGCGGATTTCTGTGAATTCTTGATTTAACGGCTTTGATGACATGCGGTGTTCGAACAGAGCGTGGGCGGCCCGGCCCGACCGGTGGCGGTCTTTTACATCTCCAGTCTCCTCAAACAGTTTTATTCATCGGTAGACGAACATGCGGTTAATCCCTAGTGGCCGGGGCGTTTTGAAAATATCGCTTTTTTCATTTCACACTTGAAAAGCACATTTACAGCGATACGGTGGTTCTCATTATCTGACCACTCCATGATGAAAGTTGAAACAATTTTAAAATCCCGTTACAGCCTAACGCTATTGAGGTTAGCTTTCAAACCCCATATGACATTAACGGGGTACGTTCAGTTCTACTATTGAAATGGGTGTGTTCAATGTTGTAACAGTATTTATGTCCCTACTATGAAAATATGCATAAAAAATGACCAACAAAATTATGTTTTCAAAGGATAACAAAAATACGGAAAGACTTCGTCACTTTTAATGTGCTTAATCTCTTGTTTACCACTAATCTCGAGTCCATATGTGACGCGCATAATAGGAAGGGACCTAAGGTTAAAAACCAGTTTTGTTCAGGAGAGCCATTTTAAAGATTTAAATACGTGTATCTTTGGTGTACCACCACTTTCATAAAACGCGTATATCTCTGGGAGGGAACACGTTTGGGACATGGGATCGGTCTCATTCGATGCGCAGATGTTGTCCACATCAAAAAAAAAGAAAAGTGAAAATTAATTTTTTTACCCTTAGGTCCCTTTCTCTATGCGCTGTCACATATACTGTTTTAATCCATGTTCAGGTCGCAAATAAAAAATGTCTACAAAACTAGGAACATTGTTTAGGCTGGACGAACTCAGTTGAAATTGGTTTTGAAATAGCCTCATACTTATGTAGTAGAAGACACACTAAATAAAAAAATGCTTAAATATTACTTTTAATTTACGAGGGCTGCTATATATATTTCTGGCCTAATAAATGCGAATATTTATCATCAAAAAAGGTTTTATTTTTTTTGCAAAGTATTCTCCAGCATGATTTATACAATTTTGTATGCGCTCAAACCAATTGTCGAAGCACTTTTTCCACTCCGATTGAGAGAGACACCTCCAAATCATGTTTTTTTTAACGTTTCAACAGCATCTGCTGGCGACGAAAATCGTTGACCACCCATTTTTTCTTGATGTGCGGGAATAAAAAGTCATTGGGTGCCAAGTCAGAGCTGTACGGTAGATGACCCATCAACTCGACGTTTTGGCCGGTCAAAAATGCGCTGGTTTGAGCCGATGTGTGAGAGCTCGCATTGTCATGATGCACAATGATTCGTCTTCTCTTGCTCGTTTTTCGAATTTCTCCGAAGGCTTCAAGCAAACAAATTGTTGTGTACCACTCAGAATTGACTGTCCTACGTTGCTCAAGCAAAACAGTCGCCACATGACCAGTTTTGCTGAAGAAACAGGCGACCATTTGCTTCGAAGTGCATCCTCCAGGAACAACTTTCGTTGGATTGGGCTCGTCTTCGCAGACCCACGCGGTCGATTGCTGTTTTGTTTCGGGCTCATACGCATAGATCCATGATTCGTCACCTGTGACGATCTTATAAAAGTGCTTTGTAGCACCGCGATCGTATTTTTCAAAATTTCTTTGCACCAATCGACACAAGCCTTTGTTTGAGCGATTGTCAAATTGTGCGGGATCCAACAAGAACAAACCTTTTTTACGTGGAAGAAATGCCCAAGGACGCCTCTATCTCACGGTATGTCACATGACGATCTTGCATTATCAGTTCACGCACGTCATCAATGTTCTCTGAAACAACGGCCGTTTTTGGACGACCTTCGTCTTTAAGCGAGCGTCGGCCACGATTGAATTCATTGAATGAGTTTTTCACAGTGCCATAGGATGGTGCTTCATCGCCATACAAAGACTTAAGTTCGTCGATGCACTCTTGTCGTGATAATTCAAGTCGAAAGTTGTGAAAAATGATCGCACGAGTTAATTCCATTTTTGTTGCCAAATTGATTTTTTCAAGTTACTGTAAACAACACAAATGATGGTCGTACGTCAAAACGTTCTGAGTACGTTTTTGCAAAAAAATGTCAAACTTTCCAATGGAAATTTCAGATGGGGCCAGACAACAATTAGTGTTGCCTAGGTATATGTACAAAGTATTCTGCTGTTTAATCCTTACATTCCTGTAAAATGTCCTTGAATAATATGGACATTTTTTTCAACTTCTGTTTGACTTATTTTACAGAAGTCATTCCATAGAAACCTGCAATATTCGACTAAAAAGTTCACAAGCGAATTTTTTAAATGCCCTAACCAAAATATTTTCAAATAACGAAGCGATAAAAAAAACACTACTCAATTAAAATATTAAGATTTATCAAACGTAGCTAAAACCGAAACCGAATTTTAACACCGCCACCAAAATGTTGGAAAGGACTAAAATTTGATGAATATTGTTTTTTCATTGAACAAAAAAAAGGCCCAACAAGTGTTTTCAGAAACAACTGTTTAATGTGATTTATGTGGGAAAGAAAGTGGACATATTTTCCCCAGATACCGTTGAGACAAATTTAAGCGTAAAAACACTTACTATTGACTTGTCATTCCTATTTGAACCGGATAATGGCAAATCAATCAGAGTTCAAGGCATTCATTCAACACAAAAACATATAAATTAAAATTCACTATAGAAAATTCTAATGGTTTTTCCTACACACACACACACCCACTAAAGCGGACATTTATTTTACTGAGATTTTTCACTTTCCCTTGATTGCTTCACAATTCATTAACAACGGCGACAAACGCTCACTCAACAAAGCCGGACAGGCCGACTTGACGAGTTGTTGCCCGTAATGCAAAAGGATATTTACTTGACAATTTGTCACACGACAGGACACAAATGAGGACGGGTCAATATATCACCACTCTTAACAGGACGACGGACGACACTCATACACACTTACACCTAGACTGACTCTTGCTTACACCAACACACCTCTGCCGGTGTGACAAAGCTGGAAACCTGAAATCCAACGACTGAATTCGGGATGTGTTGAAAGTATTACGAGCGGACAGAATAAAAAGACCATGACATCCAGACCAACAATCACTGCTGGTTTGAAGTTTCACAAAAAAATGGAATGCCTGATGTAACACATGATGTATGTACTACGGGGAAACGAGGATGGTATGATCAGGTTGACTGTAGATGAATTAACACGCTCGAAGTTTTGCAAGCAATATTTATAGGCATAAAGCTTAAATTTCGAGATCAACGAAAGGCATGCTAAATATTGTGGGGACACTGCACCTTTATGTTTTTGAAGCTACGAGTGCGGTCTTAAAACTGGGAACACATGAAAAGTGGTAACATTTTTTTAATTAGGTTTTACCTTTCAGCATACTGCGTCTTTTAGTATTCGGTTGGTAGCCATAATGTCCACTTTCATTTAAATATTCTCAGGACTATCGATATAAATGATTATGATATTCCAAAGGTCCTCCTTCTTTAAAAGCGGTTTTTCAGAGCGTTTTAAGTAAATTTCGCTATGTAAGGAGGTTTTTTGGAGGTGTCTCAATCGGAGTGGAAAAAAGTGCTTCGACAAATGGTTTGAGCGCATGCAAAAGTGTATAAATCATGCTGGAGAATACTTTGAAACAAACAATAAAACCATTTGTGATGATATTCGCATTTTCATTGTTAGGCCAGAAATATATATAGCAGCCCTCGAACCGGACACTCTCTAATACATTTCGTTTTAACTTTATAATTAAAATATACCTTCTGTAAATCTAAATTATAAATTTTGTTTTCTTTTTCAGAAATTGTTGCCCAAATTTGTTTGACTCCTAATCCGGCCCCAAACACCAAGTCCAAAGCCAAGGATAAAACTACGTCCATGGCTTTCAGGTCCTGATGTCCTCTTGAAGTGGTCAGTATCACAACCCCAAATAAAAACCGAATTACTTTTGTACAAATTAACATAAGGAATAAACCTATATCTCATCCAGCTCCGCTCGATGGAGTTCCTCACAGACTTTCATCAAGAGCTCATGGTATTCTGGGGCGCGCCTACTTTCCGCTCCCTTAACAGGGGTTGTGTCCACCTACAGGTATGTACACGCATTTTATGTTACTGTTTTGATAGCCTTTGTTGACTTTTAAAATTAAATGTAAGTAAGTTGACCATTATTGGTTCGACTTCATAGTCGAAATTGCCCACATTTTGCAACTACCTTCGCTTTGTAACTCCAGCTGTTTAATGCATAAGCTAATGTCAGGTGAAATAAAGCAAAGTAATAATTCAAATGTCACCAGACATGATTTGCCAAGAAATTTCTAAGACTATCGCCAGCCATTGGCATTGCCACCAACCAACACAGCGGAACCAACCCCTCAACTCTGCAGTCGTCTTCTTTCATGTTTCAGTCCGGTTAACACGAAATGTGAACAAAAGGCGCAAAGAAAGGACTTCATCATGACAAGTACATTTTTCATTCCTCTTTTTCTCGTTTTTCTTTCATTTGTGTTTTTTTCTCTTTTTTTGGTGGATGTCGTCCCTTTTTTTGGCCGATGTTGAATGTGAACATGATTTGACGTTTTATTTGCTTTTGTATTTCAATTTTAGTTTTTCTGCTTTTTTCGGGTTTGGGTATGAGAGTGTGGAGGGAAAAGGTGACGAGATAGCGATAAAAACTACATTTGTCAGAAGGTAAAAATTTGCCAAAAAGTTTTCTTTCTTAAAGATAAAAAGACATTGTATGTGATTGTCTATAATCTGCTAGGGAATTGAAACCGAGAATAGCAGCTCTAACCCCACAGCTTAGTCGATGTTAAGTTCTTTATGTGACTAGGATTTCTAGGGATAAATTTAGACTTTTTAAACGGGTCAAGTCGACATTGGAAATGATAAACAGAAAGAGATTGATTTGTACTGGAAAATAAATCACGCTAAAAAAAATCGACATCAGAGTAAATGCAAGGAATTTATTTGCCAGAAGTAGCACAAGAGGAGGAGAGGCTACCCCGATAAACTAGAGTGGTATTTTCTCAACTGAGATCCGGAAATGATTTAAAACCCTATCTGCGTGTACTAGTGACGTTCAAATCATATGCACCATTGGAACTGACCTTAATTCCTACTAGAGGTTTCAAGCTGGGTGACTGATTCTCGTGTAACTTCCTTCACATCCTTCATATAAAGAAAATCAAATAAGGGTACAATTTACTAAGGGACCCATCTTTCTCGAGTCGTCAGCCGAATTTTATTTTTTTGGGAGGAAACTGTAGCTTTGTAAAAGATTGAATTAGACTCGTCTAAAATGCGTATGAGGGAGGACAAGACCAAAATTGTGCTTGCAGCTGCTGGAAAGGCAATTCGACGATAGAAATGCGATATCGTTTCGGCTGGCAGTTGCAACCCTGATCCACCATTAATCCAGAGAAAGAAAAAGTAGGTCTATATAAGTACACTGTCATATGAAATACGTATGTCATCAACCATCTCACGAACTTTTACTCTTCGATCGGCCAAAATTATTTCGTTGATTTTTTCGACATTTTCGGGTGTAGATATTGACCTCAGTTGGCCGCCCAGAAGGTTCAGCGTCATTTGTATTAAAATAATGTTTAATGAGCACTCGAATTAACTTTTTTTTCAATTTTTAACAAAATCCTAGAGTTTCTATGTTTGGAACAGCTGTTAAACACAAACTAAATGACGAAACTCTCTAAAAATTTGACAGTCATCTATTAACAGGTGGTACTTGATGGAAGCAGTGTTGCATTTTATATAACTACGGGATAAGTTGGAAAAGTCACGGAATTATTGATATACTTCGTATTTAATCTGTTTTTTTTTATTGTAGCACAGTGCGTTATGAAAGATCTATAGGGCGATCCATCTAGAGGTATATTTTTTTTCAAAATAAAAAAAATACTCAAATTCAAATCTTGTGGAATTCTAAGAATATTTTTTGAAAATAATTTCCTTCAAATGTTGACAACTGTAATATGGAAATGAGCGTTCGTCGAAAACCAAAAAGATCCGCTGTTTTCGACTAAAATTGTGTTCAGTGATAAGGCCCATTTCTGGCGAAACGGCATCGTAAATGAACAAAATTGTTCATCCCACGACAGCCGGTTCTATGGCCCGAAAAACAATTCTTCGGCCAGGGGCTGTCCCTCCGGCACACAGTTGCCGCTACAACAACAACAAAATTGGCGCATTTGGGCTGAAGAGGAACCATAAGAGGTTCAAGAGGTGCCATTATATCTAGAGAAAACCACGGTTTGGTTTTTTTAAAAATGATGATGGTCGAAACGTAATTTTCAATGGTGTTCGCTATTGCTCTATCATATTGGACTTTTTACTATCTGAAATTGAAACCCATGCAACTGCTCAAACAATGGATCTAGTGAGAGATAATTTCGAAGAGCAGCTAATTTCACATTTTGGACCGGTGAATTGGCCGCCTAGATCTTGTGATATCACACCTTTAGACTTTTTTCTTTGGAGCTACGGAAAGTCCAAAGTCTATGCTGACAAACCAGCTATGATTCAGGTCTTGGAAGCCAACATTACGCGTGTCATTCACGCCATACCGGTCGAAATTCTCGAATGAGTCATCCAAAATTGCACCCTCGGAATGGACACCCTGAGGCGTAGTTCCGGCCAACATTTGAAGGAAATTATATTTAAAAAATTAACGGCATAAAATTTTCTTCGAATGAATAAAAAAGATTCCACACTTGATTTGAATTTTAGTATTTTTTTTATTTTGAAAAAAAATACCTCTAGATGGATCACTCTATATAAATACGGGGAAGTTGGAAAAGTCACGGAATTATTGATATACCCTCGTATTAAATTAATTTTTCCTTTTTGTAGCACAGTGCGTTAGGAAATATCTATTAGCAATCCTAGAGAAATTGGGCCGTATCGGTCTATACCCGTACGCACTGCCTCCCGTTTTTTTAAGTCTGTATTTATTTTAAGTCTGTATCCTCTAAAGTTTATTTAACATTTCTTAACTTAGCACAGTCTTAAGGTGGATTAAAGTTGGACCTGTCCCTGACTTCTTATTTGATTGTAAGGTTGGGGTAAAATCGTTTGCTTTTTATTAATTTGTTTAAATAAACCTAACTAAACCTTCCAAGGTTGTGTATTGTCCATCACAACAACCAGCCTCAAAGCCCAGAGCCTATTTAGGCTGAAGAAAACTGGTAGTTTTCCATACAAATCCCTACATTTTTGTGTGTACAAAACGAGCACACAAACTTCTAGTCTTCACTTTCCAAAATGCCCTTTAACACGTTTAAATGTTAGGCCAAGGACAAGAAGATTATATCCATACGCTAAGTAATCGTTCTTTTTTTGTTGTAAACAGGACGATGGTTGTTCGGTAGTGACCAGCCCTTTTGCAGTGTTACGCAAGCATTACAACATACGACGATTATTTTAAACATTTTCTATTTATTTATTTAATAGTTTAGAACTTTACAAAACTTTTTTTATTACCGACATACATCAACGCAATGACCATTTACGAGAAGGAGAAAAACTTCTTAAATAAAACAACTTTTCAACATTACGCAGACAAAAAATAAAAACCAAGAACCTTCCAACTTAAAACATCCAGTGGATTAGGACATCAAAGTGTACTGACAGGGCGTAGAGAGATTGCTTGAAGCTTTTAGCCCACAAAAATGGACACGCTAAAGGACAATGACTCATAGTGGTATGCTTAAGTTTACGTTCGTAGTAAAACCAAAGGTCAAGTTAACAACGACTTGTTGCAACACTAAATGTAAGAATTTCAACTGAACGATGTATGGTTTGAAGTGTAGGGTATCGTCGTGGTTAACTTAACCCTGAGCAGTCTTTAATAAAAACGTCAAAGTAAACGTGACCACGTACTGGGAGAATCCTTCGGTGAACTTTTATTTTTTCTTCGTAAGACGCCGTATACGTCCATACTCGGCAGCAACTCTCCTCTTGTTCAACAGTGGAAGGGCACACGGGCGGGCTGGCGATGCAGATGATTTTTTATGAGTTTCTGTCAATGATTAATGGTTATACGCGTTATGAAAGATAAAGCACTTTTTCTGAAAACTTTGTCTTATTTTTTTCTGTTTAGCTTCTCCTCCAGTTCCTTTTCTCCTTGGATAAATGGAAGGATTCTTCCTGAGAAGAAACCACAAAACCAAGGAAGAACTTTGGATGGCTTGAAATGCGATGATGACAGACAGACAAATATTCCTTTTTTTTGCAACCTAAGCAGACAGGGAAATTCCAAGAAATTGAAAACAAAATAAAACAAAGCATAAAACTCGAAAGAAATTTTAATATAAAGAATCTACAACATAACGACATGATTTGAAGATTAATAGCTGTTTAAGCATAAAATAATAAAAATACTACAACAGCAACAACCACAAAAAGGTCATCAAACCAAAGACATTTAAATGAATATCAATGAATGTGTGTCTGTGTGTGATTGAAAATACATATTCGAACAACCATTGCAAAACCCGGGGGTTTCCCTTGCAAAATATCCACAAATTTAATGACATCCTATAACAGAGGCCTACTACAGACAGGATGAATGTGCCGGCACTTTTGCAAAGGGATGTTTATGATCTTCGTTTGAGTTTTGTTGTGTCATTGGGCACAGTGCGTCCTTGCTCGATTTGCTGGCAAGTAATGGCGAATTTTGAAAACATTTCAAAATTTTATTGTTATTTATGAGAATGGAATCGGTTCCGACAGTTTAAAAATGCCTGCAATAAGTTGAGTTATTATTATATGAGTATCGACTTTTACAGGGTGATTTGATAAAATTTGGACCTTGGGATAATAATTTTAATCAGTTTAGAAGTAGGCTATGTTGTGACAAACAGGATGCCAACTTAAAGAGATGCCACCACTTTAGTATCGATACCAAATAATTCAAAACAAGTAGGAACGTTGCTAAGTTCGAGAGTACCACCACTTTAGTATCGATAACAAATAATTCAAAACAATTAGGAACGTTGCTAGGTTCGGCCAGACTATATCTTGTATGCATGCAACCATATTTGAATTTTTAATGAAATTGAGTTTGAGAACCCATACAGCCACGCACAAATAAATTGGGTCAAAAATTATTTGCACAAAATTTTCAAAAACTTACGTTTGATGGGAACCTGTTCCTAACGAGTTCAGATTACTTTCAACAATTGCTGCGAAGCTTTCTAATAAAGGTCGTCATGGACCCGAAATCGCGATAAAAGCAGTGTGCAGCCACGAAAATCGATGTCACTTTGCCCGTTTGTAAAAAAACTTTGTCTTCAATTAAAATGTAGATGCAAGAGGTCTCGAATCGGTTAATCCCTGTACAATTTGGATAGATTTATAATGTTATTTCAATATTATTGCTTCGAATTATAGCGAATCGGTAGTGTTTTCAAAAATTATAATCTGGCCACTCTTTACAATTTTCGACAATGTGGTACATCAACTCAAATGAGAAAAGTCAACCAACCATAGGTGCTGACAAAATAATAGGGTAGATTACAATTATAATAATACTTATTAACAAGAATAATAACTTTTTTCGCAAAAACTTCTTTGTAAATGATAATTTGATAATGAAAATAAAAAAATCTGTAAAATATCTTATTAAAATGCGTTAAAAGACAACAAAAGATACGAGTTTCTTTTAC
Source organism: Hydrotaea diabolus (assembly GCA_963513945.1). Taxonomy (NCBI): domain Eukaryota; kingdom Metazoa; phylum Arthropoda; class Insecta; order Diptera; family Muscidae; genus Hydrotaea; species Hydrotaea diabolus. Next base: position 101,297,198 of record OY740718.1, on the reverse strand, counting down.
AAGGTGGACCGAAAACTTCTGTTAAAAGGATTCTCAAATTAATTTAAAGTCAACTAGGGGTCCTTCAAGTTTTCTATAGTGGTTACAACTGAACTTAGAGTTGAAATTTTCACTGTAAGAAGTAAATTAGTAAAAAAAACGCAATTAGGGGAACATGGATAAAGTTCTATACTGCCATATTCTAAGCAATTTCATTCTGCCCCACACTGAATGGGAAAATGCTCTTGACATTTGTACAGGGTGTCCGCCGGGAAGCTATACTACTTTGTTTTGCCGCCATTTTGGTAAACATTAGTCTTGACAGTTCATATTTGGCAGACGTGTTCATTCATAATCAATAAACCTGACAACTATTTTTTTTTGATCTTCTTCTATTTCGGGGCGGTGCCCATTACAATTCCACATAGGTTAAAGGTATCATCGTGCAATCATATTTCGTTTGACCGCTATCGTGCTTGCAGCCGTCGCACAGGTGGCTAGAGGGAATTTAGAATTTTACGACACACAATAATATAAATTTATTATAGGAAGAATTTAGTATACCCTCCATTTTACGGAAGAGGGTACAAAAATATCCTCTTTTCTTTAAACTTTCGCCCAATTTTTGAAATACCGTTTTTAAAGCTGTCAAAAGATGTTGCCATATAAAAATGGTTTTAAGATTTTTTCTTTGCAGACTACGAGGCTGCTAAATATATTGCTGGCCTAATAATGAAAATGCGAATATTTATCATCAAAAAAGGTTTTATTGTGTTTCAAAGTATTCTCCAGCATGATTTATACACTTTTGCACGCGCTCAAACCAATTGTCGACGCACTTTTTTCACTCCGATTGAAACACCTCCAAAACATGGTTTTGAAAGCATGGCGACGAAATCGTTGACCACGCAATTTTTTCTTGATGTGCGGGATGAAAAAGAAGTCATTGGGTGCCAAGTCAGGGCTGTACGGCGGATGACCCATCAATTTGAAGTATTGGCCAGTCAAAAAGGCGCCGGTTTGAGCCGATGCGTGAGAGCTCGAATTGTCATGGTGCACAATGATTCGCCTTTACTTGTTTGTTTTTCGAATTTCTCCGAAGACTTCAGGCAAACAAATTGTGGTGTACCACTCAGAATTGTCCGTCCTACGTTGATCAAGCGGAACAGTCGCCACATGACCAGTTTTGCCGACGAATCAGGCAACCATTTGCTTCAAAGTGCTTCTTCCACGAACATCTTTCGTTGGATTTGGCCTGTCTTCGAAGACCCACACGGTCGATTGCTGTTTTGTGTCGGGCTCATACGCATAGATCCATGATTCGTCACCTGTGACAGTCTTATAAACGTCTTTTGAAGCACCGCGATCGTATTTTTTCAAAATTTCTTTGCACCAATCGACACGAGCCTTTTTTTGAGCGATTGTTAAATTGTGCGGGATCGAACGAGAACAAACCTTTTTTACGGTCAGGTTAAGACCATGCAATATAGAATGAATGCTGGTGGAAGAAATGCTCAAGGATGCCTCTATCTCACGGTGTGTCACATGACAATCTTGCATTATCAGTTCACGCACAGCATCAATGTTCGCTGGCACAGCGGCCGTTTTTGGATGACCTTCACGACCTTCGTCTTTAAGCGAGCGTCGGCCACGTTTGAATTCATTTAATCAGTTCTTCACAGTGCTATAGAATGGTGTTTCATCGCCGTACAAAGATTTAAGTTCATCGATGCACTCTTGTCGTGATAATCCACGTCGAAAGTTGTAAAAAATGATCGCACGAAAATGTTCACGAGTTAATTCCATTTTTTTGCCAAATTGATTTTTGTAAGTCACTGTTAACAACACAAATGATGGTCGCACTTCAAAACGTTCTGAGTACGTTTATACTAAAAAATGTCGAGCTTTCCCATGGAAATGTGAGATGGAAGATGGGCTATCGGCTGACGTAATATTTAATATCGACAACAGGTAGCAAATTGATTTTATTTATTTTGTTGTTGTAGGCCAACACTTACACTATACAGTGAATTGTGCTGAATTGTGTTATGGAAAGTTAGTTAAGTTAGAAAAGAAAGCGGAGAAATTATTTTTGAACATTTGTTCATTTCGTACGTGCCAAAAAACACCTCTGCCAGAAGTCTGTTCCACAAACGGACTACAAGGTTGATTTCACGAATTCGTCCTGTAAAGCGTCGGGCTATCTTTAGGCTAATCAAGCAATGAATGTAAAATAACTTACGGGCTAGCGGGATTTACGGGTAAACACTGTGACCTCCGGGATACTGTCACGTATCTCAAAAGAGTATGTCCCTTTCAAGTACTTATAAAATAGGGATACGCAACTATATTCCGCCGATGCTCTAGAGAGCTCTAATAAAATTGCCAACACTGCTATTCCTGACCGCTTTAGCGCTCTCCCTTGTACCAGGACTTTAAAGCACCCACCGAGATGTGGTAGTTGTACTCCATTTTCGGCCGAATATAGGTGACGTAAATGTTAAGGATGTTGGAAGGTGTAAAGTATTTCTTGCTCCGCTTAGGAATGCCCAGCCCACTGAATATTTATGCTCTGTACAAAATATAGCGTGCAACTCCTCGACAACTATTCTGTAGGGTGATCCCTTTATAGGTATTTTTTCAGAACAAAAAAAATATAAAAATTCAAATCAAGTGTGAAATCTTTATTGGTAATTTGAAAGGACATTTTATGGCATTTATTTTTTTGCCTCATCGCCTCCAAATCAGGAAGGTCTGGCCAACGGTGTATTGAATATATACAGTCGTAAGTGATGCTGGTGTCAGCAAAGGAACTAAAAGGCTTTTTAGTTCGACACAGAATGTCCATTGAGAAATATAGGAAAAACTACACTAATGCCATTGTGCATCACGTATCACATTGCTCAAACGACGGCATCGCTGGGAGTGCTTAAAGTGGTCGTTGTAATTTTTAATTACTTGTACAGCATTTTTCCGTCAATAACAACTCGAACGTTGGCCTCAAGTGAGGTTACCTCCATAGCGTAGACTTATGACTTGATGCAGCTCTAGTCAAATTAAGCTGGGGGCTGTCGGCATCCATTCTTAAGTCGTCCGCCGTAAGATAACCCATTCGTAAAAATGTTTAGCTACAATTTGCTGCGTCGTGTCGCTTGTAAGGCAAAATTCGCCATATTGTTGAAGCCGCAGAAGAAAGTAGTTAAACCTTGCCAAATTCTTGCCGTATCTTAATAAATAAGATGTGATGATGCCACCACACCAAACAGTCAGTCTCTTCGGATGCAGCAGCATTTGGTCGTTCTGTTAATGGCAAAACCTGGCCTTGTCTGGGGAAATGATTTTTTTGTCCGTTAATCTCTGTCTTAAATTTCCAGCACCAACTTGCGAACTCAAGGCGTTCCCTATGATCGTCTGGGTCATATTCAGATATCAGCACAAACTTCTTCGGATGTAGGTAAAAGTTCAAGCACAAATAAGACCAGTTGACTCTTTTACCAACTAAGCTGATCGGTGTCCCATCGATAATTTTTGATCTGCTTCGACAAATTTTACTTCACTTAGCACCAATATTCACGATAAAATTGTACCACTGTGTGACAAATTGCCTGCGTATTTACAACAGAAACGAAATTCCGGTAATATTTTTTCAAAATGTCCACATGTTCGGCTGTTACGATGCAAGAAAAATAGCATGAATAAGTTTGACAATGTTACATTAGAAAAAATTAATATTGAATAAAAATTATATAAAAATATATATACGGTTCACACAGAAATGACAAACATTACTGAATATTTTAAAGGTATGGGTTGCTTTGACTGCTTCAGAAATATAACAACTAATATATTTTGTACCGCAATTTGTCACCATTGAAAATAAAATTTGGAGAAAAAATATCTGCTCATATTCCGATCGACACATGAGCATCTGCCACTTTTGCTTTATGCCAATTCACGCAAAAACAAAAATTGATTGTGGGATTGCAACACACATCTCGACCCACTCTTATACTCATATGTTTAAATGTGTAGGTAATATTTGGACTCTGTTTTAGAGACAAATCACATTTACCAACCCCACCCCACCAAATACACACGGACACGTGTATATAAGCACAGCGCCCGCAACTAAAATTCACAGTCGAGCATCTCGCACTTCGCTCCTCAGGAACATGAGCAAACGCAGCCATATTAGCAGTAAAAGTGATGAATTTATGGCAAATGTCTATTTAGTAAAAGAACTACATAGTAAAACTAAAATAATCCGAAGATACATGATGTATACATGCATATACAGACAGACAAAAGATATTAGATTCATATCTATAGATATGCATAGATGCGAACGCAGATACATACCCACACATAGATTGAGCGCATAGTGGGGGAGAAATGCCTAGGTCTTGGAAAATAATTCTAGCACTTCCGTAGTCCTAGTGTTTGGATCTAACTGCATTTTTGCGAAGCTATAGCTGACGATTTAGTGTCAGTGGATCTGCAGTGACGGTCTAAACATACAAAACAAAACCCAAAAAAAGATATTAATGAATCAAGTCTGACTTCCTTGAGCTGACTCTACTTAACAAAAGTTTTCAAAGCTCTTTAGTCTTGTGCGTTCCCTTTTCAACTAGAAATACTTAGCGTTTTCTTATCTTCTTCTACTTGATACTTCCACCGAAGTTTTAGTATTCCCTGTCGGCGCTTTACGTGATAGCAACATTCAACCTTACTGGAGATTTCCCTTCGTCCGAAATGTCCTAAAGTTTTGTGCCGGGAACATCAAGAGTACCGGATTCCTCAATGACTTACATTTATCGAAACTACCGATGATTTTTTTTTTATTTTTTTTTATTTACCAACTCTCAGGGAGCTTTCCCTTTTATGCAGAACCATTGCGTTGGTGAGTGGAATGTAAGGGATCAGATAGGAGAAAGAGGAAGTAATGTTTATTAACATTTGTCGTGAATTTCTGGATGTCGTAATTGGTGGGAAATACATTTGCCGAAAGTCGATTCCACATACGGACAGTACGGGCAGCAAACTAATTCGATCAGTAGCGTATAGTGCGGTCAACTGGCCAATCGATAACAAACGGGTGTGAATTCCTGGAAAGTCGCGTATTCCTGTCGAACATCCTAACGTCAGGAATAAGTCGACGAATGTTTGAAGAACACACACCGTGAAAGTAACGATAGACAGCGACACACATTCCACATTCGGACAATGCTCGAGGGAGACAATTGAGTTGGATACACGCAGAGAAAAGATATGGTTACTATATGGTCGCGGCAACAATAGTATGTTCTCTGCAGTAAAAGTATGGTCGTCGCAACCATAGTATTGTTTTTTGAATTTCATTTTGACAATAGTATAATTGCGGCAATATTAATAATGTTGAAATGTAACAAATGTGTTGTTGCCAAATTTAAAAATAAAAATATGGTTGAAGCAACAATATAAATATGGTTTGTGGGACAAAAGTATTGTTTTCATGGGTTTTATGTTAACAATAACATAATTACGGCAATCATACCGACAAAACCTTATTTTTTTTTTAAATATAATTTTTATTACTATTATTGCGTAAGAATTGTAAAAATAATACATTGTCAAATTAAAAAAAACTACGGATTAGTATTTATAACTAAAATATTTTTAATAAATGATTTTTTTTACTGTTAAATAAATCACTCCTATTGTTACATAACTTACTTAATAAAATTCTTTATTGTTGAATAACAACGTGTTCCAGTCTACAAACAATTTTGTCGAAATTAGTATGGTTGTGCGTAAGTCATACTATGGTTGTGAGGATCATACTATGGTTGTACGTTAAACAAATTATGGTTATGAGGATCATAATATGGTTGTGGGGATCATAGTATGGTTGAATGTGAATAATAATAAGGTTGTGGGGATCATAGTATGGTTGTGTGTGAATGAGTCCATTGTTGTGAGGACCATAATATTGTTATGGGGATCATAGTATGGTTGTGTGTGAACCATACTATTGTTGTGATGATCATAATATTGTTGTGCCACAACCATATGACCAACACTAGTATGGTGCTCTTCGAATATTGTTACCCCAACCATACTTTTTCTGCGTGTACCCTACTGTCAGCTATCAGCACCATCGCTCTTCTTTGAACACGGTCATGTAGCTCCAAAAATGATTTTAGAGCACCTACCCATATATTGGCGTTGTATTCCATCTTAGGCCTGATGTAGGTGGGATAAGTGTTGAAAAAAAACAGAAGGAGTGAAATATTTCTTACACCGCTTTAGAAAGCCTATACACATGAGTGATTTTTTCCTTGCTATCCTTAGCACATTCTTCTCCTGTTGCTGCACTTCAGCGTTTTCTTCTTCAGTTATCGTCAAAAACGCGACACTAAACATTTTATTTAGTTTTTTTGTTCGTTCGGTTTGTATTTATGTACGTTTAACGATTAAAATTTCTAAAAATGTTCGAATCTTCGAATATTTGAAATGTTTTCACCCTACTTCTAGCTGATTATGGTATGCTGAACCGAATTGCTGTTCTGATAATTCCCGTATAGCCTTTTTCTCTGTGTGCACTAGTATTGTGTCTGTTGTTTTTCTTTTTATTTCCACCACCGAAAGGTGGATGGTATATTAAATGTGTCATTCCTTTATTAAATGTGTCATTCCCTGTAAAGAATATATACTTTTGATCGTCGTAAAATTCGAAGACGATTTAGTCATATCCTTACGTCTGTTAAAAGCACGATTCCGTTCGAACGAATCAACCAGGATCGTGAAACTTTGCATGATGTTGGCTTATGGACCTAAAGTTGTTTGGGATTGTTAATGGGCGAAATCGACCCTGGGGAAAAAATTGTTCACTTTAAGGGACTAAAGGTACCTCGGTAAAAGGTTCACTTTTTCGAGTATTTGCTGTTAGTAACACACCTACATACCCCAAAAAAGTGTATAGTTGCTGAACATTTTGGCTCATGTTTCCCAAAAAACGTACCGCGTGGTCAAAACTGGCGATAAGAAGTAGTCAATATTTATATAAGGATGGAGGATATATAAGGTCCGGACAGCTTAACGACGTTTTTACTTGTTTATGTTAAAATTGTATGCTATATCACCCACTGTGCAACTTCAAGCATAGACGCGCGGAAACTTTGTTGAGTTTAAGTTGAGACATTTCATAGTTTATGATCGGTGGCAGCAAAAACAACAACAGCAGCATCGGCCAACAAAAACATAAATAATTAAATTTATTTTAATCTTAAACGCACACACACACTTACGCACTCACACACGGATAGGAAATCATTGGGGCGACCAAAGAAAGAAAGAACGCATCAGTGAATACTTTTTGTTCGTCTTCATCTCAGATGAGATATTTTTGGTTCTACAATTTAATCGCACACCAAATGTCGGCCTTTCAATTTAGATCGTCGTCGAGCGTCATCGGAATCCGCTTGAATTCCGTGGACCGACGAAAGGGGGCTGGTCGTCCGGGGAACAACGAACGATCACAAATCTATTTTATTCTATTTAAATTATAGAAAATATTCTTAAAATGTATTTCATGATGTTTTTTTTTTGTGAAATATTCTCGAGTTTCTGTTGATGCCCGACCGTCGTAAATGTGTCCATCCCAGAGTTGACGCATTCTTTGGCTGATGTTGAAGCGGGAGGAGGGATAAAGGTGAGAGCGTGGGGAAACTAAAAATACTTTTACTCTCAACATTTGCTTCTTCTAATTCGAGAGGATGAAAATGGGGGGATGCTTGCAGACTTGTTGATAAGCTACAAGAAATTGTATACAAATAAAGTTAATCCTCGGCCTGCAACCCCGTATTTGGCTTATAATCACTCTATGTTGTTGGCGTTTCGGGGAGGTGGCAAGACGGACCGACCAGCCACTCGGAGCCATTTTTTTTCTCTATGTACACGTTGGATGTATGTACGTGCGTACATAGTCGTCGTTCCAAATGTGATAAAAACACAAACTATCTGCTAATAGCATCGGCTGCTACATTTTCTTTTTCATTTCTTTTGTTTTTTTTGCAACAAACACTTGTGAAGTCTCTGGTGTAGTTAACTGGGTCAATTTATTTTTGGTGATCCTGCTGCTTGAGTTGAATTGGCTTGGCGTTGAAAACGTAGTGACGTAAGATCAGCATGTGGGACGTCGGCTGCGCTGGCTCCATCCGTATACAACGCGCTTTATGCTTGTACAATTTTAGGAAACATCCGATCGGAGACCCCATAAAGTAAATAAATAGTTGATCGTCGTAAAATTCTAAGAAGATCTAGCCATATCCGTCCGTCCTTGTGTTCGGTGAAAGCACGATAGCGGCCAAACGAAACATACATCCTAGGATCTTACAAACTAGGCAAAATCGGCCCATGACTAAAAGTTGTACACTCTTTGAGTATTTGCTTAACAAACAAATCATAATTTGTTTGTGGACGGACAATGATAAAAATGGGTACCGTTAGCTGGTTCGCACTAAATACCTCAAAATAGAGCATAGTTGCTGGACAATTTGGCTAATGTGGCCCAAAAAATGTCCTGCATGATAAGCGGGCGATAAAATAACAATAATAAAAATCAAAAAATAGAATAATTTTGAATTTTTCACTAAGTTTAGGGACAAAAACAACGAAAAAAAAACGAGCCATTTGTTTCGCCTAAGTAGCAGCGTAGGGATGATGGAGGGTATATAAGGTTCGGCCTGGCTTTTTGACTTGTTAAGAAGTAGTTTTGAGCGCAATAAATACCTATCGCGATTGCGCAAAAGTCTCGTGAGACTGTCATGATTGAAAGTGGACAACACTTACGATCTCCGAGGTCATACAGTGCGCACTGACGAGGATGTGGCAGCCGTAGCCAAGTGTGTGCAACTCAGTTCTGGCACATCGTTTGACCTCGATCTCAACAGCTCAACATGTTACGCACCTGCCTGATGGGAATATTGTTAAATTGAATCGCTTTGTTTACGTTTGTTTTCTTTGGGCGTGAGTATGTGTCTTTGCAAGGCTTTGTTATATAGGGTGATCCATCTAGAGGTATTTTTTTAGAACAAAAAAATTATAAAAATTCAAATCAAGTGTGGACTCTTTATTGTTCATACGAAAGGACATTTTATGCCATTTATTTTTTGAATATAATTTCCTTCAAATGTTGGCAACTGTAATATGAAAATGAGCGTGCGGCGAAAAACAAGATGATACGCTGTTTTCGACTTAAATTGTGTTCAGTGATTAGGTGCAACGGCAACGTCAATAAACAAAATTGCCGCATTTGGGCTGAAGAGCAACAAGAAGAGGTTCAAGAGGTGCCAATATACCCAGAGAAAACCACGGTTTGGTACGGTTTATAGGCTGGTGGAATCATCGGTGCATTTTTTTCCAAAAATTATGCACCGAAGTTATGATTTCATGGATTTCTTCCTACATGCAGAGAAAAGATATGGTTACTATATGGTCTCGGCAACAATAATATGTTCTTTACAATAAAAGCATGTTCTTCGCAACCATATTATTGTGTTGTGAATTTTATTTTGATTTCGGTGGCGATATTAATGTTTTTGAAATGTAACAATATTAGTATTGCTTAATTTAGAAATGAAAACATGGTTGTAGCAACCATATAAATATTGTTGGTGCAACAACAGTATTGTTGTTAAAGACAAAAAACGTACACACACCCCAGCACAGCAAACGTTCGGAATTCGGTAAAGAATCGGCAAAATGTTCCAATTTCGGTTCAGAATTCTTACCGAGTTCGTAACGATGAACATGTGAGGGGGTTGACACAAGTTCTGAACTACTTCTCTAAAAAAAACCCTCATACAAACCGAACAGAATTCGTAACGATTTCAGTAAGAATTCTCGATAGAGTTCAGACATTGTTCAGAATTGTCTGATATCAGACATTGTCGGCAAATTTGGTTTACTGGTGCATAAAATGGTTTTGGGGATAATAGTATAGTTGAGTGTGACTCATAATATGGTTTTGGGTATAATACTTATAGTATGGTTGAGTGTGACTCATACTATTGTTGTAAGGATCATAATATTGTTGTGCCACAACCATATATTCAACATTAGTATGATCCTCTTCGAATATTGTCACCACAACCATATTTTTCTGCTTGTATATTCAATTAGGATTTATTATTGAAGCATGATATTTCTTCTACTCAATACATCCAGATTTAAACAAATGCAAATGCTGGACAGTATTTAAAAAAAAAGAATTTTCAGAAAGCAGACGAAAAGATAGCTATGCAAAGGATTTTGTGATGTATTGACTTTTTTGGGCAGAAGTTCTCGCTTAATTCGTAGCTGCCTGCCCTCGAGTGAAGACCGATTAATCATGATCACATTTGTTGGTTGGGGTTCGACGATGGTGAAGTAGTGTTAACCGAAACTGCTTGCAAATATAAGTATTTTCGACTGCTTTTTATGAAATGTTTTTCCTCAATATAATCTGACTATAAATTTTAGGTTAGGACTAACGTTTGCGGAATGAAATCGCAACAAATTTTCCAACGCTGGGTACAAAGTAAAATTAAAAATGTAAACAAAGTACAGTTATTTTTATTTACCACATGTTTTGTGATATTGCTATTCGATTTTTGCTGAAGTTGATCATTTATTTTGTGTGCAATGTCGTCAAAAGAAGAAAAACGTCGAAAAACCATTTGTAATTTTTTCGACCAACATCCTGATTGGAAGAAATCCGATATCGTTTCTCATTTTGTAGAGCAAGGAGAAAATCGAAGTTCGGTATATAGAACACTGGCGATATATGAGAAAAGACAAACCTCAGAAAGAAAAAGTGGTTCTGGAAAAACGTGTAGTTTAAACGACTCTTCTATGAGAAGCCGACTTCGAAAAATTACCGATGGTAAAGTCGCTAAATCCTATAGGGAGCTTGGGAAAAAGTTCCAATGTGACGGAAAAACAGTGAAAAAGTATCTGAGTGATATGGGAATTTAGAGAAAGTCCAGAAAAACAAGGCAAAAGCGTCAGAAGCTCAAGAAGTTACCAAAAGTCTCGACTTAGAAGTTTGGTCAAAAATACATTCAAAGCCAAGAGCGACATTGTATGCATCATGAAAGATGAGTCATATTTCACATTGGATGGAAACGAATGGCAAGGAAAACATTTTTTTGAAGGAAAAAACACGTAGACGATAAAATAAAGTATGTGGAGCATTCAAAATTTCCTAAAAAAGTTTTATTGTGGCTTGGAATTAATCAGCATGGAATGTCAGAACCAGTTTTTTTGAGTCCGGTTTGGCCGTCAATTCTGAAAGATATATTAATTTCTGCTTACCAAATGTTGAAGAATTTATGAATTAGAAGCATAGAAACTTAAATGTAATCTTCTGGCCCGACTTAGCATTAAGTCATTAGAAAGCCATGGACACCCTTCAAATTCCATATGTATGTAAAGAAGAAAATCCACCCAATGTACCCCAATTACGCCCAATTTTTGGGCAAATTTAAAACGAAAAGTATATGCAAATAACTTCAGACCCAAAACTACCAAAAACTTGATTCAAAAATTCGAAAGAAGCTTCAAAACATGCCAACATCGACATTTTCAACAGCCATGGAAAAAGTTCCTAAAAATTGCCGCAAAGCAGCTCGAATGGGACCAAATATTTACATTATTTTACATTAAACTAGTACAATGTATTATCTTGAAAAAAAATTGAAATAAAATTTTTGTTTTTGTTTAAAAGAAAAAAAATGTTTTTTTTTTGTTGCGATTTCATTCCGCATACGTTACTTATAGATAACTAAGACAGGATAGCAAATCAGTGAATGATAATTGTATTTGGTATCACATCCTTCAATATATTTTAATAATTAATTTGTAAAATTCCTGGGGTAATTTAGACTTAATTGAAATTAATTTTTTCTTGCAAGAAAAATTATTATTAAAAAAAACCTTTTCGTATTGATACTGCAAACGGATAATTGATGGCCGGCCAATCATATTCTGATTACAGCAAGTTACATTATCTAATATTAAATTAACGTAATTTCATGTTCGTTCACTACGCAGTTTTAAAGAAAATCGGCTTTGTATGCTTTTTCAAATTTGCCGGGAAATGTAAATAACTGAAATTCCCGGAAAAACCCCGAACCGCTAATGATCAATACTCTCCATTAGTCTTTATCGCTTCCAGTTTACTTGTGTCTTTATTGCGTTTGAAGGTGTGTTTATTAAGTTTGGCGAACATAACGAATTTTGTTAAGCTTCTTATCCAGGTTGCGCAAAACTATAAAAGATTTTTGATCAGAACTACCAAAGTTTCATATTTGAAAAAATTTTCACTACGAGAATTTAACGAACTTTCGTGCATTTACGATTTTGAGTATGACAGCCAAGCAAAACGATGACGATAGGAGTGCGATGCGATGATGTCAACAATCGTTCGTTTTTAATATTGAATATTCACTTGAATGTTGTCAATTTCCGATCATAAAACGATGATGATGGCAACCATGGTGTTCACGTTGGGGGAGTATTAATCCAACCATTTTTAAATAATGATCTATAAACAGTCCATCCCATTCGTCCGTACAGCAGTTCGATGGCACTTAACATTTTTTTTGCTTCTTTTATTATTATTTTGTACTGGTTTCCTCGTTTTCGGGGTTAGTGGGTTTTTTGTGTTTCTGTTGCACAAATCATTTAAGATTTCGAAATGTTTTCGTAGCGAAACAGAAACTTCTAATTATTTCATTAGACCGCAATGAGAGAAAATACTCGCACATACATTCGTGCGTACAGCTGCTACACCACAAATTCCTCTATAAACACGGGCGTTATGGTTTGACGTAACTAACCCCAAAGTTTTTTTATGTTCGTAACTTATTCCGTAAATGTGGTTGTTGTTATTGTATGAGGGAATTTTGTAGTTTTTCTCTTTGAGCATCGACAGGCCGACGTCTGGTGATTACGATGCGGGTAACCCTCGAAAACCCACCCAAAGATGACGATGACCGCATAAACGACTTGCACTCGAAACCAAAAGTAGGAATTCCATTGGCGAGCGAACGCTTCAATGCTTCCGATAAGTGATAACGATCTCGTTGTTGATCTTGTAATGAACGAACAACATTTATTTACTCTTAAAATGTTTAGCGACAATTGATTTGTTGCTATGCTTATATTTGGTTGTTGTTGGGTAGTTATGCTCATTAGCACCATTGTAACAGCGAGCCACACTACTTAAGAACAAGGAATAGCCTTGGAGTATCCTTTCGAAGATGACTATTGAAAAACCTTAAGTAGTTCTCTCACAGCTTGAAATCAGGGCGTTAATTGCTAATAGCCCTGGGAAAATGTTGCAAAATAGTTGTTTGTATATTTTTCGCCGGCACAGTGGGCCTGAACAGTTAAATCCGTGGTCACGAGTGTTTCGGGGTGATCCAAAACCTAGTTACTTTTTGAAAATTAAAAAACAATAATAATTGTTTGGCCTTTTATTCGTTTATTCGAATGCGAAGACATGTCCTTTATATACGAGGGCGACCGCAAAAGTAACTGGCCTAACATAAAAAGGACCGTTTTTTGGAATTATTATTATTTATTTTTCAACATAATTTCCTTCCAACTCAATACACTTCAGCAAACGTTTTTCAAGTTTTTTAATTCCATCCGAAAAATAAGATTTTTTAAGACCTTCAAAATATGCCTCAGTTTCGGCAATAACCTCGCTATTGGACGAAAATTTTTTGCCACCGAGAAATTTTTTTTTAAATTTGGAAACAAGAAATAATCAGAAGGAGCTAAATCTGGAATATATGGTGGATGCGGAGCATTTTCAAATCTTAATTCGGCCAGTTTTTGTTGAGTTAGAAATGCAGTGTGTGAAGGAGCATTATCTTGATGAAAAATAACTTTTTTTTCTAATTGCGGTCGTTTTATCTTGATTTCTTCACTCAACCGATCCAATAATGCACAATAATAGTCACTATTTATAGTTTTTCCTTTCTCAAGATAATCAATAAATAGTATACCTCTTGCATCTCAAAATGCTGTGGTCATTACTTTTACTGCTGACTTAACAGTTTTCGCCTTCTTAGGACCACTTTTACCAGCTTCTATCCATTGACTGTTCTTTGCATTCTGGGATGTAGTGATGGATCCATGTTTTATCAACAGTTACGAATCGGCGCAAGAACTCTATTGGATTACGCTGATAAATCGCTAAAAGCTCCTCGGAATTGGTCCAACGGACGATTTTTTGGGGCAAAGTCAACAAACGCGGCACCCATCTTGCGGATAGCTTTTTCATGTGGAGTTCAGCATGTGAAATACTCCAAACTTGTTTTTCGTGTATTTTAACAATATCAGGAAGTTCTCTGAGCTTTATTCAGCTATCTTTAGTCACTTCATTAAATATTTTTCTAATGTTTTCAATAGTAGTAGCAGTTTTCGGTCTTCCAGAGCGTTGTTCATCTTCCGTACTTGAACGACCCATTTTAAATTGTTGAACCCAGGATTTCACGGTGGAGTATGATGGTGCATTATCACCATGAACAGAATCCAATTCATCTTTTATTAATTATGGCCTATAACCTTTCATATAAAAGTGTTTAATTACCGCACGAAACTCTTTACTTTACATTTTTCAAAAATTATAAAACTTGTTTACTTCAATTACCTGTAACAAAGAAAATAATCATTAAATTTTTCGGAAATTTTGACAGATGGCTTATAAAAGACTGCTTTTAAAAAACAAAAAAAAGTTGCTAGTAAAACAGAAAATGTGCCTGGCCAGTTAGTTAGTAGCGCATCCTGTCAGCCCAATTTTCTGGCTCTAAGAATGGCTTGATTGGTGCTCCATCGAAAAAGCCATCGTTAGATCGCCGAGGTGTACAGTGAACATCGGTGAGACGGCTGATAGTACAATTTCCAATCTTGAACGCCAAAAGATCGAATGTGGCTTTGTGGACTTTGTGGCATGAAGCATAATCCTGCTGAAACCATTACCATTCTGGTTCAGACTCATGTCGTCAATCTTTGGGTTTATCATGCCCTTGTAGCGCTCAACGAAATGGTTTTTCCTTCCGCTCCCAAATCCGCACCAATCTCTAGCTGAGAATACATTGGCTTCTCGATGATCACGTGCTGATTTTTCCAAACCCAGCAACGACAATTTAGAGAGTTATCTTATCGAGATTAAACTTCCAGTTGTGATAAAAGAAGATTTTTGAACAAAATCGTTGTACATTTCAAGCTGCTCTAAGGTCCAAATTGAGAAGCGATAGCGTGCCTACGTGCCGTCTTCACTTGCGAAGTCAATTGGACATTGTTAGGAAATAATGCGAGTGCGTAAAATATTAAAGTCTTGGCGAATCGATATTCCAGGTGCCACACTTTAGACTACAGCAGCCACATTCTTGCCAATGCGCATCGTACGTCGATGGGGATCATGGATGTTTCCTCTAGCATGCCACTTTAACGAAAATTTAGCACAAACTTGCATACAGCAGGCCCTGTGGGGTCCTCGTTTCGACCATTGCCTCACAGCAATGACTTCGGAAAAATGATTGCATTATTTCCTAGGGTGTTGTTCAAGCGTAAATCGATTCATTTCGTTCCATGGACATACGATACTGACTTTATATCAAATTTTGAGCGGGATAGAGCTATCTTGCCATCTTCATTTGCTTGCTCATGACTACTAAAAAGCTATTATGGCGGGGCGTAGGAGGATGGAAGCGTTAAACACCTCATATACTGAAACACAGCTCTGTGTCTCAAATATTTTAGGCGCATACTTCTTTCGAACCTCGAAAGTAATCTTAGAGGGTTTCTGTGTAGCACGAGTTGGTTGGGAGCCTCCTGGTCACAACATTGACCCCTATGCTGAAGGAAGTGAAAAGGTTGTTGTTGTAACTGTTCACCGGGCGACGACAGCTTTTTCCTGAAGAATATAAAAAAATAAATTAATTGTGTATCGAATTAGATGTTGGAAAAAGGAGAAATTGTGCCACCACAGTTGGACGCGACCACAGATCAATGGGTCGTAGGTCGGTGCGTTTGGACGAGCAGTTTAATAAGTGCGGAGTGTCATGAGGGCTTTGTAGCCAGGAAGGCCATATGTGTTTAAAGTGCCGGGAACAATGCGCTCTCTATAGCAAGTAAGAACTTTGTTCCAGCCGTCTCTCAGTTGTGCTAAAATTGAACGGGGTTACTCAGGAAGTAGCCGCTCGTGTTTCCGAAATTGCAGGAGAATGTTGGTTAAGGACTTTATTGCATCTATAGCCGTTGATGGCTTTGGAAACTGCTGATTAAAGCACAGTTTTTATTAAGTTCGATATTGACAAACGGTTGACTTCAGATGAAATGATGCTATAGCAACTGAAATCATTACGGATGTGTCGATGAGGTGAATCTACCATCAGATTTTGATAGTTGTGGTGACTTGGCAGGTGAATGCCAGCAGAAACTATCTAGTCAGCAAAATATAATGTTTTCCGACTGGCAGCATACTAGTCTCCTCATGGAAATGATCCACACTCTTTGGTGGACACATCTGATAACAAACGGAGTTCACTATTTTGTTTTTCCATTGCGTGTCGTTGATGAAGGTGCGACTGGTGCGGCATAGTTAAAGATGGAGCGACCGATGGATTATAAGGTCTCCACTAATGTCTTCTTATCTTTGCCCCAGGAGGTGCCAGCTAACGCTTTAAGTACCTTGTACTCGTTTTTTTTTACTTTTTGTTGATGTAGGTGGCGTAGGAAGAAAAGTGGAGGAGTTTAGCGAAGATTATTATTAGTTGTTTAGGACGCCTGCCTTCGACAACGATGTTAAGCTCCATGTTAACATATTTAGTCTTGGAAGTAAAGAGGGACAATGTGGACAACTCAAGTTTACGCTCTTCAAAGAAGTTAGTGGAAAAAGTCGGATTTTTCAGCACTTACGTCGTCAACGTTAACGCCTAAGTAAGTGATGGAACGAACAATAATCGGCGTACTACACCACCGAAACATCTGCTGGAAGAGCAAGGAGTGTGGTAAGATAGATGTTAAATAAAATTGGTGATTGGTCTCCTCCTTATGGAACACCCATTTTGATCTTGCGGTATTTAGATTTTTGTTCTCGGAATTCTACCAAGGCTTGCCTGTCATTAAGGTAATTGTCAATCCATCGTTTGACATCATTTGGAAGGCTGGAATTTATGATGGCGGAAATCAGAATGGAGTGATTAACCTTATCGAAAGCTTTGGACTGATTGAGAGCCGCCACAATAGTTTGCTTAGCCGGCCGTTGCTGATTGAGGCCGTTTGTTATCTTGGAAGTTATTTCCTGCAAAGCCCTCGTTGTGCTATGCCCTTCCCTAAAGCCTTGGTGGCAAGCGGCAATCTGAAAATGCCCTTTCAGGGATGCAACTATAGGGACTCTGAAACCTTTGCTACAGGTGAAGGCAAGGAAATCGGGCTGTAGGATTCCCCTTTGGTAGCGGATTTGTCTGGCTTTAGAAAAGGAATTATGCAGGAACATCTCATCAAATTAGTAAGCTGTGCGCGATATAGTTCTTATATTCAGTGACTGGTACCTACTGTTTACCGGGCTAATGCGTTTAATAGAGAAGTTTTTACGTGACATAGAGATAAATCTCTTACTCGTAAAGTCTCTGACATTTTCGAGGTGGAAACGCTTCGCTAAAAATAGATGTTCTTCCCCGGAATTGAACCTGGGTTTTCTGGCATGATAGTCGTGCACACTCGCATCACACCATAGCTTCGAGTATACTCCGACAATCAACATGAATCGATTCCATTTAAATCAGTTATCGATTCGTGCAATTTATAGATGACTTTGTGACTTTTATGACGCACATTATCGTCCAAATGCACGTAATCATTTGCAAATGTTAAGACCATGTACGAGTATTAATATGAGTTGTTCAAATACCCAATTTCTTTTATTACAACTTTATCCTCTTGTTTTATTTTTTACAATTTCAATTTCTATGTACTAAACTTACACATTGAAAATCAGCCATCGATTTGGCAGCTTAAATGTTATTCGTGATTATTATTATCTCGAATCTTTCGAATATTTTTTTTAATTGCTATTTTTTCTGTTGGTTTTTATTAATTTCTATCGGGCTTAAAAAATACACCCAATATAATTTTTTGGATGGAATATTTTAATATCGAATATATTAAAAATGTCAATTTTTATTAAGTCACTAATAGTGCATTACACAGACCGACAGCAACATCGCCTTAGAGATGTAAGAGATGTACTTACAGAGTCCTGTCAGTATTTTAAGGTGTTGCACAATATTTTAGTAAGAACTCCATCTTATCATGGAGTGAGTGCTATAAAAATTTATTACTAGGGTTGCTATATATATTTCCGGCCTAGGCAACACTAAGTGTTGCCTGGCGCCATCTGACATTTCCATTATAAAGTTTGACATTTTTTAGCATAAACGTACTCAGAACGTTTTGACGTACGACCATCATTTGTGTGGTTTACAGTGACTTACAAAAATAAATTCGGCAAAAAAAAATGGAATTAACTCGTGAACATTTTCAAGCCATCATTTTTCACAACTTTCGACGTGGAAAATCACGACAACAGTGCATCGATGAACTTAAATCTTTGTACGGCAACGAAGCACCATCCTATAGCACTGTGAAAAACTGGTTTAATGAATTCAGTCGTGGACGACGCTAGCTTAAAGACGAAGGTCGTCCAAAAACGACCGTTGTGCCAGAGAACATTAATGCCGTGCTTGAAATGATAATGCAAGATCGTCATGTGACAAACCCTAATATAGAGGCATCCTTGGGCATTTCTTCACCAGCATACATTCGATATTGCATGAACACCTGGCCTTAAAAAAGATTTGCTTTCCTTGGATCCCGCAAAATTTAACAATCGCTTAAAAAAAGCTCGTGTTGATTGGTGCAAAAACATTTTGAAAAAATACGATCGCGGTGCTTCAAAAGACGTTTATAAGATCGTTACAGGTGACGAATCATGGATCTATGCGTATGAGCCCGAAACAAAACAGCAATCGATCGTGTGGGTCTTCGAAGACGAGCAAAATCCAACGAAAGTTGTTCGTGGAAGAAGCACTTCGAAGCAAATGGTCGCCTGTTTGTTAGTCAAAACTGCTCATGTGACGACTGGTCCGCTTGAGCAACGTAGGACGATTAATTCTGAGTGGTACACCACAATTTGTTTGACTGAAATCTTCGGAGAAATTCGAAAAACGAACAAGAGAAGACGAATTATTGTACACCATGACAATGCGAGCTCTCACACATCGGCTCAAACCAGCGCCTATTTGACCGGCCAAAACGTCGAATTGATGGATCATCCGCCGTAAAGCCCTGACGTGGCACCCAATGACTTCTTTTTATTCCCGCACATCAAGAAAAAAATGAGTGGTCAAGGATTTTCGACGCCAGCAGATGCTGTTGAAGCGTTCAAAAACCATGTTTTGGAGGTGTCTCAATCGGAGTGGAAAAAGTGCAACGACAATTGGTTTGAGCGCATGCAAAATTGTATAAATCATGCTGGAGAATACTTTGAAAAACAATAAAATTATTTTTGATGATAAATATTCGCATTTCCATTATTAGGCCAGAAATATATATAGCAGCCCTCGTAGAATAACAAAAGTGTCATCGATATATGTGACGCGCAAAACAGAAAGGGACCTAAGGGTAAAAACCAGTTTTGTCAGGAGAGCCATTTTAAAGATTTAAATACGTGTATCTTTGGTGTACCATCACTTTCATAAAACGCGCATATCTCTGGGAGGAAACACTTTTGGGGCATGGGATGGATAGTTCTTTTAGCTTTGATAGTTTCAAGTTTTATCAAAAGAATCTGACAGTGTCTCTTTTAATAGTGTGTCACCTCTATTAGACCGGCATCGCTTAGTCTAACCAGATAATTATTCTGAGTCGATCGGTAAACATGGAGCCCAGGCTATCTTCTTTGCTTCTGTGTCTCAAACTGGCCTTCTTCGGCAATGTTGTAATCTTGAGCCATAAGAGTTGTAGCAACATTTCATTGACTTTCTTTAAAGTTCGAAAGGAAATTTTCAAATTCAAAGATTAAAGTCCGACTTGTGGAAGGACAACAACAACAAAAACACAACCACAAGAACATCAGCGCCATCGTGATCTTAAGCCTATCGTGGCACTCTGAACTGCAGTCAGTCTGTTTCGCCGAAATGAAAACAAAAAGTTCATTGATACTACTTTTTGTAAATATTTACTTAATTATTATACATTCGCAAGTGTTTACTTTTATTGTTATTGTTATGGTTGTTGTTGTTGTCGTCGGTTTTGTGTTCTTATTATTGTTGTTGTTTCCACTTAAGAAAATAATAAACGTAATCTCTCCATAAAGTCGTACAAGAATATCTGTAGCAAAATGTGTACAACCTCTGGGCGGTGGTTGGCTGACTGGCTGCCGGCTTGTGTGTACTCATACGAGTATGTACGAGTCTAAATGTTTAATTAATCCGCAAACGGCGGCCATGAATCATCATGCCGAATTTCAGTTGATTTTGTAACGAATTTCTGTACTTTGAATACTGGTCGGCTAAATGTGGTCTCAGTTACTGTTGCTGTTTGTGGGAATTTTCTTTCGAATCCATTGGATTTGGTTTAATGATCTTAACACAAATGCAAATATCAATTATGGGCGGATATGTGTGTTGTTGCTTTATTGTGTTTGTTCTTTCTTTAGTTTGACTCATCACAACAGCCATCAGCAAAGTTTAATTAGAAATAATTTCGTCAGCATTTTGTGACACAGAATCGATGTGGTATAAGCACATGCCGGACCGGATGAAGTAAATACCTTTCATGAATGAGTGTTTTCCGCAGCTAAAATGTAGGATGAGTATGCATAACGCCTACTCAAATGGCTAAAGTGAGGATGTTTCAATGACCACGCCTACAGCAAGGACGCAAATCAATGTATGTCCCTCACCCAGTATTGATGCAAACGATAGATGATGGCGAAATTCATAAAAAGTCAATAGTCGCAGCTGGAGTGGAACATTCCGTCGTTCGGCCCTGTGCGTTATGTCTCGCTATGAGGATTTAGCCATGTCCGTCTTTTTGTTGAAAGCTAGATTTAATGACCACGCCTACAGCAAGGACGCAAATCAATGTTTGTCCCTTATTGATGCAAACGATAGATGGTGAATGATAATAGTCGCAGCTGAAGTGAAACATTTCGTCGTTCGGTCATCTCGCTATGACGTCAATATATTTTAAGAGGATTCAGCCATGTCCGTCTTTTTGTTGAAAGCTAGATTCAGTTTAACCCTTCAGCACAAATTGGGTCAAAATGACCCAAATTTAAAGAGCAAACGGCTACAATCATGTCTTAGGATACCTACATGCTTTGAAACTTTTTCATATCCTCTGTCAGGGTCTTATGAAGGAATTAACGTTAAAACATTTTATAAGAAAAGTCTAATTTTTTTTTTATTAAATTTTAAACATTTTACGTACGCTTATACAATTTGTGGGTCAATTTGACCACCAAGGTAATATATGCAAAAATATGCATTTTTTCTTATTTCATTGACTTGTGAACAAAATCGCAAAAAAAAATAGATGCTAATGAACATTCTGTCATTGTCAAATTGAAAAACAAAATTGAATTACTAGAAATAATCATCCTGTGTTGTTTTTTTTTTTTGGAAAATTCGAAAGTAAAATGCGGAGACAAAGCCAGGTAATAATTCTATTTTGTTATCCGCTTGCTGTTTTTTGTAAGTTAGCATTTGTATTCGTATTTATGTTTATAGATTCTATCCCGCCAAAGAATTGCAGAAATTCTAAATGAAAATGATGAGTCTTTTGATGATGCCTCTGATGAAAATAAAAATTTTGAATGTGCCCAGCCTGAAATCAATGAGTCGGATTTATCGACAGACTCGTTAGAGAGTATTGACAGTCTACGTAGAGATACCCGATCATCCCAGACGCAAGAAAATAATGAATGCTTTTCCGCAAAAGATGGTACGACTGGACCAGTTAGTTGCAACTTACACATGTAAACGTCAAACTAAGCGCTGACCGGTGGCACTGTTCTCGAATATAATCGATGTTTCGGGATATAACGCATATGTTATATGGACCGAACTTAATCCCGAATGGAACAGTAATAAAAATTTTAAACGCCGATTGTTTTTAGTAGACTTGGCCACATCCTTTATAACCCCGCACATTGCACGTCGCAAGAGAATGCCGTACGGTCCTTCTGCGAAAAGAGTCGTGGAAAAGATACAGGAAGCAGTAATAGCAGACACTCCCAGTACATCCAAAGATATTCAACCTCAACGTTCTCCCTCATGCTTCTTGGGTAAAAGGCAAAGATGTTTTTTTTGTCCACATACAAAAAACTCTAACAAGCATTCACTTCGTTGCGATAAATGCAAAAATTTTATTTGCAAACAGCATGCTGTTACATCTTATTTGTGTCTAAATTGCCAGAAATGATATATTTTTATTAAAATAAAAGAATGAAACGATATTGTATGAAATAACTTTTGATTTGTATGTACCTTATATCTTAAAAAAATAAAAAAAAATGTTGAGTTTACCATTATACTGATATGTTTTTCCTATTGGGTCAAATTGACCAACAAATTGTTTATGAGGGGTAGAATGTGAATTTGTGCAGAAGGGTTAAACGACAGAAGCTAGAGTCGTCTTCTTTAAAAGATATATGTTGTAAAGTCGGTTGATGTTTAAAATTTACCAAAGGGGGCTAATGGGGAAGGGAGAACTTTTATGATATTTCCACGACATACATAAGTTAAAACATTAGTTTAATTGTATATATCATCTAATAACGGGTGATCAATTTAGAGGTATTTTTTCAAAATAAAAAAAAATACAAAAATTCTATTCAAGTATGGAAATAGGGTGATATTAAATGTGGACTTTTTATTATCAATTTGAAAGGACATTTAATGGCATTTATTTTTAAAAAATATAATTTCCTTCGAATATTGGCAACTGTATTATGGAAATAAGCGTTCGGTGAGAAACGGGAAGATCTGCTGTTTTTGACCACAATTTTTTCAGTAATGAGGCTCATTTCTGGCTTTTCGGAAAATTCAATAAACAAAATTGCCGCATTTGGTCTAAAGAGCAACAAGAAGAGGATCAAGAGGTGCCTTTATAATCAGAAAAAACCACGGTTTGGTACGGTTTATAAGCTGGTGGAATCATCGGTGCATATTTTTTCAAAAATAATGATGGCCGGAACGTAATCGTGAATGGTGCTCGCTATTGCGCCATGATATCGATCTGTGTGCTATCTGAAATTGAAGCCCGTAATCTTGACGACACTTGGGTTCAACAGGACGGTGCCAGTTTCCATACACAAACAATGAATGAGAGGTCGTTTCGAAAAACAGCTAATTTCACGTTTTGGACAGGTGTGTTAGCGGCCTAGATCGAGTGATATCACACCTTTAGACATTTTTCTTTGGGGTTACGTTAAGTCCAAAGTCTATGCGGACAAACCAGCTAAGATTCAGGTTTTGGAAGCTAAGATTACGCGTGTCATTAAAGCCATACCGGTCGAAATGCTCAAACGAGTCATCCAAACTTGGACAATCAGAATGAAAACCCTGAGGCGTAGTTGCGGCCAACATTTGATGGAAATTATATTCAAAAAATAAATGCCATAAAATATCCTTTCAAATTACCAATAAAGATTACACACTTGATTTGAATTTTTATATTTATTTTTGTTCTGAAAAAATTACTCTAGATGGATCACCATTTACTTACATTATTTAATAGTAAACTGCATTGATGCATTGTTGTGATTTGAAAACAAACACAATTTTAAGCGGTTACTGAGATATTATCGGTTATCTGATAAATACTTGTATGATACATGAGAGTCTGATCATATCGCCATTAGATGTCCTTACGCAAGCTGTTGACCCCGCATATTTCTAGCCGACTATAATAATTCTAATACAATTTTAACAATCGATTGAAGAAATACGAAACTATTTCGAAGATCTAGAAATATATCAAAGTGTTAATTAAATAATTTATGCCTAAAATTGCAAATTAGCCAATACATTCCATAAAACTTGCAGTAGTAGTTTCGGTATGTCCAAAAGGCCAATTAGAAGACGTATTTGGACCAATGTGCTTATGTTCCAAACAGACAGACGACCGGCCATAGAAGCCATAACTCCGAGGAGATATCATTAATAAGAGTTACGGTTATAATTCACATTATTGGAAATTCGCATAAATCAGACAGACATACGTGTATATATACATACGTGTATATATATACTACGTGTATATATATACTCGCATTTGGCATGTGATTATCTAATTGATATTCCAAAATTGTATATCATTAGACAACAAGAAAATATGCGTGGTGTGTGCTATGCTGTGCCGTATGGCGTAGTGGTTCAATAAACTTAAGAAACAACTGGCCATACAAAACAAACCCGATAAACCAAAAACGTAACGTGCCACAAAAACTCAGATTACTTTATTAAAATCGTATTTATTTCAATTAAATGCGTGTGGATGCGGAGGAGGGGGATCTTACGTTTTCTTTGGTCAATTGAGATGTAAATTTCTATTAAAGCATTCATGTTGTAGTCGTTGCTTCGCTCATTTATTCATTCATAAATCACTTATAATACATATTTGATTAAAATAATTCAAATACGAACGAGTACTTACGAGTACAGACAATCAGGTGAAGTGCATCGTACTGTAGTTGAGGTGACCAGAGGTGCGAACTTTAATTGTATGCTGTTTAACAAACATCACATTCAAAGAGAATGAACAAAATTGAAGTCAGTTGTAAAGGGTGTTTTTTTTCAGACGTGTGGTTTTCACAAAGAAATGAAACGCATATAGTTAAATGCTATGGCTAAGAATTTAGCTCTATTACAAAGATAAGGTTTTGCCATTATGTTTAAAAAATGATTTCGGTAAAACGACCGCCACGGCTGTCTCGAATAATTTCCCACCGAGAGGCCTAATTTCCGACCACTTTTTGCAGCATAACGCGTCGAATATTCTCTTTCAAGGCGTCAATCGTTTCGGGCTTATCTGTGTAGACAAGCGGCTTTACATAATCCCACAAAAAATTAGTCCAGCGGTGTTAAATCGCACTATCTTTGAGGCCACGCCACAGGCCTACGACGCGAGATAATGCGCTTTTCAAAAGTTTCCTTCATGAATACACTTACTGCAAATGGTGGTGAATGGGGAATTTTGTTCAGCGATGAAGCTTATTTTTGGTTGAATGGGTACGTAAATAACCAACATTGTCGAATTAGGAGTAATGAAAATCCGGAGACGCCGTAACATCCTCAAAAAGTCACTGTTTGGTGTACTCAGAGGGAACAAAAATTGGTCCATATTTCTTCAAAAATTAAGCCGGCCATAATGTTACAGTCAATGGGAAACGATATAGCCTAACTTGGACGACTTTTAGTTTTAACAAGACGGCGCTACATGCCTTACAGCCAACGTAATCGATTTAGCGAAGGGAACTTTTGGTGAGCGTATTATCTCGCGTCGTGGGCCTGTGGCCAAAATCGTTCGATTTAACACTGCTGGACTATTGTTTTGTGGAGTCGCTTGTCTACGCAGATAAGCCCTACACGATGATGCCTTGGAAGAGAATATGCGGCGAGTTATTGCTGCAAAATGTGGTCAACAATTTAGAGGTGGCAAGAGTGAGTTGTATTTTCGTGGGCAATTGTGTGAAGAAAACTTGAAAAGTAAGGTTTACAACAGTAGTTCTCATTCGTTTGGGGAGAGCCTGGCCTTATAGAGTTCGTTTTTACTTTCAACAATTGCAGCAAGGCTTTCTGAAGAGCGGACCCGAAATAATGATAAAAGTAGTGTGCATCCACGAAAATCAATGTCACTTTGCGATTTTGTTAAAAACTTGTCTTCTATTTAAATAAAGAAGCAAGAAGTCTTGAGCCGGTTTAATCCCTGTTCAATGTTTAAAAGCAACAGACCGAAATTTGGCCTCTCGTTTGGTATTAATTCGAGCCAGTGGTGGCGGCCACTTGCCCGAAATCATTTTTAAAACATAATGCAAACCCTTATTTTTATAATTAAGCTAAATTCTTGACCATAACATTAAATTATATGCGTATTATTTCTTCTCAATAAACCACACGTCTGAAAAACACCCTTTAAAAGACTCCCCCGCAGTCTCCTTCGCAACAGCATCAACATGTACAGCACCTTACACCACAGCTGTTGCCACCCCTGACAGTGCATAAATTTTGCCATGGCCTCCTCTACAAAATTAGTGGGGTAATTGTATTTATGAGTTGGAGTAACAGCATCGTCTTTGCTATCCAGGAAACCACGTTTTTCAAAATTTCTTTAACATTTTTAAACTAAACTATAGGGTGATAAATTTTAAGGTTCCCTACTTTTTTTAAAGAAAAACACAGAAAATTCATATTGAATGGGGAATGTTTATTATCATTTGAAAAAACATTCTTTGGCATTTATTTTTTAAAGATTATGTCTATCAAATGTTGGCCGCGGCTACCTCTCAGATGGTCCATCCGTTGAGTCCTATTTTCGATGACTAATTCGAGCATTTCGACAGGTAACTGGCGAATGACACGCGTGAGGTTTTGCTCCAAGGCCTGAATCGAAGCGGGCTTGTCCGCATAAACTTTAGACTTTACATATCCCCACAGGAAAAAGTCTAACGGTGTGATATCACACGATCTTAGTGGCCAATCGATCGGCTCAAAACGTGAATCGATTCCATTGATTGATGCGATGTGTGGGAAGTGGCGCTGTCATATTAAAATCAAATGTCGCCGAGATCACGAGCTTCAATTTCAGGCATTAAATATCATTTTTGAAGAAATATGGACCAATGATTCCACCGGCCCACAAACCACACCAAACTGTTGTTTTTTCTGGATGAAGTGGCAGCTCTTGAACCTCTTCTGGTTGCTCTTCGTCCCAAATGCGGAAATTTTGCTTATCGCTGAACAAAATTTGGCTCAAAAACGTCGGATCTTCTTGGAACTTTTTAAGAGCCCATTGAGCGAAGCGATTTCGCTTGGGAACGTCGGGCAGACTGTGGGTAGTGTCGGTCTCATGTATCAATGGGTTCTACCAAACGGCTGCCATAGGAGCCAGAAATATGATTTTCACATTTCATTAGCGGAATCCAAGGTGAAGGAATATAAGCTTCGGCCTGTTCGAACTTTATTTCTTTTTTTCTTGTCGCTAATATTGACATTTGTCTTATGAAATAGCACATACGAGGGCGGTTCGGAAAGTTCTTAGCCTATCAATGAAAGAGAATAGTTAGTTTTTCAAAAATATTTTTATTTTTTAATATAATCTCCTGAAACTTCAATATACTTAGTCCTACGCTTATCTAGTAATTCTATCCCTTGATTAAAATAGTTTTCCTCAAGGTCTTCAAAATAGTGGTTTACAACTGTTATTGCATCTTCATTTGAGGTAAAACGCTTGCCAGCAAAGATTTTTTTAGATTTGGGAACAGGTAAAAGTCACTGGGAGCTAAATCAGGAGAATAAGGTGGGTGATCAAGCAACTCGTACTTTAATTCGTTGATTTTAGCCATTGTTAAAATACTCTTGTGCGCTGGTGCGTTGTCTTGATGAAAAATTATTTTGTGTGTTGTAAGCCAGGACGTTTTTCTCGAATTTGTACATTTAATTGATCTAAAAGGTTGCAATAGTACTCTGAATTTATTGTTTTACCCTTTTGCAGATAGTCAATCAATAAAATACCTTTGAAGTCCCAAAAACCGTTGCCATAACCTTACCAGCCGATTGAATTGTTTTGCCTTCTTTGGGGCACTTCCTCCAGCTTCAGTCCATTGTTTGGATTGTTCTTTTGTCTCTGGAGTATAGTGGCGGATCCATGTCTCATCAACAGTTATGAAACGACGCTTAAAATCCATGTTATTTCGCTGAAAACGATCCAAACAAGCTTGAGAAATGTTCATTCTTATGCGTTTTTGGTCGACTGTTAACAAGTCCGGCACCCATCTTGCAGAATGCTTTTTCATCTGTAGTTGTTCATGCAAAATTAAATGGACTCGATCATTTGAGATGCCCATGATATTAGCTATTTGACGCACTTTTATTCGTCGATCATTCAATACCATATCATGCACTTTGGCTACAATTTCTGTTGTTGTTGCTGTTTTTGGACGTCCACTACGTGGTTCATTTTCAATGCTTGTACGACCACGCTTAAATTCAACAACCCAATTTTTTACTGTTGCATATGAAGGAGCACTTTCACCTAACACATTCACTATATCATTTTGAATTTCTTGTTCCGATAAACCTCTTTATGTAAATATTTAATGACACCACGCATTTCTAATTTTTCCATTGTAAAAAAATCGCGGATGCGTCTTTTGTGAACACCTGTTTCTATATGAAGGAGTTGCCAGATGGCATGTGTTCATAGCAGAGATGGAAGTTTCCAAAACACTTAACTTTTTTCTGTTTATACCGCGCTTTTTGTGCTAGGCTAAGAAGTTTCCGAACCGCCCTCGTATTTTATTGTTAGAAGAAAATAGTGAATTTTGAACCTTGTCTGGAATATTGAATTGCATCTTGATTTATTTTACAATTTGGGTCGGCTGCGAAGGGTTTTGGTCGGTCTTTTTGGAATTTTTTAGTCGAAAAAATGTTTTCCTAAAGGCATCATTGTCTGATGGTTTCTCTGTCGTGAACGACAGATGCTTGTCGTGGATTGCAGGATAGCCAACTTTGTCTTGAGTTTTGGCGGAATGTAAGCTACGCTTTGTGGTTCAATAATATAAACTCTTCTGAGATAAGTGACTTACTTCTTACACTCGTAACATTTAATTGCCCAGACGTTTGCCTTGTCATCGCTGTACTCATTACAAGTAGAATATGTTCTTAAGACCTGCTGTGTCTTGTATGTATATTCCTATGGTCACCCCGTTACAAACCTAAACCGAGCATTTACAAATTGGAGTAATCAAGCCTAATTCCATCCATAATAACAACAGATCTTATCAATAGCCGTCCGACTCTGTCTGTCACCTTCGCCCGTAGACAGGCGAGCGAATAGGAACGAACAAGTAGTTCCGACACAAAAACAACAGAACTCTCGGAAATATTCCTCCACGCAAGCAACAACAATACATCTGAAAATTGGAATTGAGACGAGTTCAAAGTCAATCCTAACGAGATCTGTGTACTCCCACCACCAAAGCAAGATTATGAGTGGCGGCGTCGACGTTTTGCAGTGATTCCACACATGTTTTTATTAGAATCTACTTTTGTAAGAAGCTGGGGGGAATGGGTGTTCTTGGGTGTTTGGCTTCATTTTTCACAATTACTGTTTATTTATGTTAATTTTGTTGTTGTGGCTTTATGGCAATATCTCCTCCATACGATTTAATTCAGCCGAAGAAGATTTACTTGCCCCTCCGAAGATTTGCATTAGACGGTGTCCGACATCGGTAGCTGCACGTGTATGCGTGTAAGCAGTACCTGTATCTTCATCTGGTGTAGTCGGCGTTTAACTTTTGCTTTTTTGTTTTATTTAATTGGGTCTCGTTTGTTTTGTTTTTTCGGTTTCTGTTTTGATTTCTGTTTTTGCTTTTATACACGCACATACTCCTGTCTGTCTGTTGTTCGCCCCAAACGCCACACGCAATTTTTTCATTTATTTGTGATTGACAACGACTCGTCGCTGTTGTTGTCGCAGTCCCTCTCCCTGTTATCCCTCCGCCGGACGGTGCCGTTCCCTGCCAAACATTCTAAAAGTTTTTATGGCTTTTATTTCGATGTTGTTTGTGCGTTTTCGCTCTGTTATTTTGATTTGTTTGGGGGTTTCGGTTTCTTCGTTATGGCATTCATTCATTTTGTTATTATTTCATACTTTAAATATTTTCATTCGATTGTCCCTTGTTGTGGTTGTTGTTGTTGGCGCTGCGTTGTTGTTGCCTTCGTATTGTGGCTCTTTTTGTTTATTTTCGTGCTTTGGTGTTTACATCGTTACGAGTAAATTAACGTTTACGCATTAAAGCGTTTTCATTACAATTTCATTCATTCATTCATTGAAAATTGGCTACAGATGACCATCGATAAACGCAAACATTGTTGGAATGACATTGACCCCTGCGCTGGTCTACAGGCATAGAAAACCTGTGGCAAATAGTGGACGTTTCCAAAAAAAGAGTACAGGTAAAACAATAAATGGGTGGGTTTTAATCAAACAAATTAAACTGGAAAAGTTCGACCCGAACGAATTTTACATAGGGTGATTCATCTAGAGGTATTTTTTCAGAACAAAAAAATATAAAAAATTAAAATCAAGTGTGGAATCATTTTTGGTAATTTAAAAGGACATTTTATGGCATTTATTTTTTGAATATAATTTCCTTTAAATGTTGGCCGCAACTTAGCCTCGGGATGACTCGCATTTCGTATGGCTTTAATGATACTCGTAATGTTGTCTTCCAAAACCTGAATCGTAGCTGATTTGTCAGCATAGACTTTGGGCTTTACGTAACCCCAAAGAAACAAGTCTAAAGTTGTGATATCACACAATCTACGCGGCCAACTCACCGGTTCAAAACGTAAAATTAACTGCTCTTCAAAATTACCTCTCAGAAGATTCATTGTTTCAGCAGCTGTATGGCAAGTGGCACCGTCCTGTTGAAACTAAGTGTCGTCAAGATTACGGGCTTCAATTTCAGGTAGCATAAAGATCGATATCATGGCGCGATAGCGAGCACCATTCACGGTTACGTACCGGCCATCATCATTTTTGAAAAAATATGCACCGATGATTCCACCAGCTTATAAACCGCACCAAACCGTGGTTTTCTCCGGGTATAATGGCACCTCTTGAACCTCTTCTTGTTGCTCTTCAGCCCAATTTCTGCAATTTTGTTTATTGACTTTGCCGTTGAGTCAGAAATGGGTTGCCAACATTTGAAAGTAATTATTTTCAAAAAATAAATGTCATAAAATGTCCTTTCAAATTACCAATAAATATTCCACACTTGATTTGAATTTTTATATTTTTTTGTTCTGAATAAATACCTCTAGATGGATCACCCTATATATTCTCCATCGGAATATTCTAGTGAAAATGCATAAGTAACAATTATAGAATTTCTCCTATTGTCGCTTGGAGGACCTATTTTCCGGTCCCTAGGATCCATTGTTTCGATCTTCGCTTTCCGCCACATTTAGATTCGGTTCGAGTTCGAGTGCCCATAGTCCATAATGATGTTGGTTGAAGCTGAGTCGAGTGTGCAGCACATTGAAATAAGTGAGCTACGACATTGGAACCAATCCTACATTTGGTGGGGTGTTGAAGTTCTGTGATGACATACCATACAGCCTGAAGACATACCATACAGCCCGTCATTGTTTGGAGGGCCGCGTCTGGCTGTTAGAGCTTATTTTACTGGATATCCTTACTGCTGGGGACTACACTGGCGCCGCATAGTCGTTTCAAAAGTAGATAAAAAGATATTTTTAGAAATTTTTTTTTGGCTTTTTTTGTTTGAAGTAATTTAGCCCCTTTCTGTCACCAAGTTCGGCAACCCTGGTTTGTAAAGGGTGTCCTAAGAAGAGCGCAATTTTTAAATTTTAAATAAAACACAGATATTTAAGAAAAAATGGTGAAACTTTATTATATCGTAAAGTAGACAGAATGAGGTTATGTATGGAACAATATATCGTGCAGATGGCCGCCGCGGCTTTGCTGGCATGCACGCGATCTTTTAATGAAATTTTCAATGACCGTTTTGCATGAATGCTGCGGTATTTCATTAATGCAGCGTCCAATTTCGTCTTTAAAGGCTTGAGTCGTCGTCGGCTTATTCGCGTAAACCATCGACTTCAAAAAACCCCAAAGAAAAAAGTCTAATGGTGTTAAATCGCACGATCTAGACGGCCAATTCTGATCTCCAAAACGCGAAATAACACGACCGGGAAATGACTGATGCAGCAATTGAATTGTTTCTCTGGCTGTATGACATGTGGCGCCGTCTTGTTGGTACCACATGCCCTCCACATTCATTTCTTCAATTCTAGGCAAGAAAAAACTGGTTATCATTTCACGATACCAAACACCATTGACTGTTTGCGCTTGACCTGCCTCATTTTCATAAAAAAAAAAATCCAATGATTCCTCCAGCCCAAAAACCACACCACACAGTGACACGTTGAGGATGCATTTGCTTCTCGTGAATCACTCGAGGATTTTCCGCACCTCAAATGCGACAATTCTGCCTATTGACGAAGCCATCAAGATGAAAATGGGCCTCGTCACTGAAGATGATTTTATCGGCAAAATCAGCATTTTCATGTTGTCTCTCCAAGACCCAATTAACGAACTACCTTTCGTGTAGCGCTCCATTTTTACTAACCTCGTACCTTCTACTAACAAACAATAACAATTGTTCAAATGTCAAACAATGACACTTCGAATGTTGCCAGATTTAAAAATTGCGTTCTTCTTGGGACACCCTTTACATGCATCAACTGTTCATTTTTAAGGCATAAAGTGTGTCTTAACTTTAAAACATCTTCGAGTAAAATACATGTCCTAGTTTAATGAGTTTAATTGCTGTTGTTTTTAACAGACACACGGCGTGACTGAAGGGCGTTCGGACATGGCTAGAACGTCTTAGAAATTTACGACGATTAATACTGGATACACGAGTAAATACCTAATACCGTTGCCGATCAATATTTAAAGATGTTGTGAAGGGAATGACAGATTTAAGGGTGTACCAAGACATTGTCAAAGTACTGAGGTTATGGCGGCATCATCGGACCTAAGTTCTTCTGACACTGAAAAAAGGCCACTCTGTCAACGTCGATGGTCCGCGGTATACAAAGCGATGTTATCAGATCCCGGCTACGTCGTTATATCCGGGGCTTACCTGTTAAAGAATTTTTTACATGATTGTGTTTAGCATTTGTTTTGTTTTTGTTTATATAAAATATATGTTATTTATAAATTCATATTCAACGTCGCCGTATAGTTTACATTTAACTTAATGTATGCCAATTACTGCAATGGCAAGTGGCAGGCAGCGAAAACCTTAACGTCACAAAAACGTTTTGGGTCATTGGGAAAGTCAACAATAACAGCAGTAATGACAACAACAACACCATCGAATAAATAAATGGACTTTAATTGGCACAACAAATACTAGTTCAAGCTTAACTAAACGATCACGTTTACTTACAACTGATTGGAAATCGAAACTCGAATAATCAAATACATTTAAGGAGACTACAACTCCCCAAGGAATATCTGAGCTATGTTACCATTTACTTATTCTTTTAAAAAAATAATCTTTTTAATTTTTATTGAATGTCAATTAAATTTTCAATTGAAAACAAAAAAATCAATTTGTTGTTGGTGTTAACCGGCAGTTACAATATTTAAACTCAAATTGTAAAAACCGGGACTACAGTTTAAAATTTTGTATTTAAATTTACGGCTTACGAGTTTACATTTACTTTGACATTTTGTAAAAATAATTGGCTTCTAGACGAAGAGGTCTCAAACCAGTTTTGATAACCATTTAATTTGTTATACATTTATAATATTTTTGCGATGTACCCAAAAAATAATCGTTCTAGTAGGCAGTAACAATAGGGGTGTTTTATTTAACAAGCAACAAATAACCTTTAAACCTCTTTGTTACCAATATTTTTCAATCAAAGGAAATATGTTATAAACGGATTCGTAGAAGCCCGCTTAATATTTTTCTTCAAAAGCATTTTTCTATAACTTTAATTCTTTAAACAAGCCAACAAGTTTTTTTTAGAAATTAAAAACTTTTATGCTTTTTGATATCAATTCAGAATTATTGCCCTGCTGATGTCGTAAGCTGATTTGTTGGGTCTTTAATAAAACACGGCTAATATGTTAACAGAAATGATAAAAAGGCTTTGTGGTAGAGAATTGACATTTTTATTCCAATATTAATCAGTAAGCTGTGCGCGATAGAATTTCTAATCAAAACTGACCGGGCACTACTGTTCAAAGTCGGCTCCAAGTGGCTAATAATTTAGAAAGGATTTAACATGGCTTATAGAATTATATCTAACTCGTAAAAAATCCGCTGCTTAATAATAAAGGGTGTTTTTATCCTGGTTTTTACCCGATTTACCGGATATTTTTTTCAAACCTCCACGTCTACTTTTACATCGTAATAAATTATTTCGAAATTTATCTTCAATCCTGAACACATCCGTTATCAAGAGCGAAAATTGGAGTGAGTCTTTGCGTCAGATGTAGATCGATCATGATCGTTAAGCAATAGGACCTCGAATCAGAACGAACGTTTGAAGGTCAGTATTAAAAGCTGGATAGAAGGGTTCCCATATATTAGTACTCCTTTTTTTTAACCCTAACCTGCATAATGTGCCAAGTTTTCTCCAGATAGTATAGTAGTAAATTTCATTTTGACAATAGTATGATTGCGGCAATATTAATATTGTTGAAATGTAACAATAGTATTATTGCCAAATTTAGAACTGAAAATATGGCTGTAGCACAAATACGATGGTTTCTATATATATTTCTGGCCTAGGCAACACTAAGTGTTGACTGGCACCGTCTGACATTTTCATTGGAAAGTTTGACATTTTTTAGCATAAACGCACTCAGAACGTTTTGACGTAAGACCAACATTTGGGTCGTTTACAGTAAATTGAAAAAAATTATTTGGCAAAAAATTGGAATTAACTCGTGAGCATTTTCAAGCGATCATTTTCGACGTGGATTATCACGACAAGAGTGCATCGATGAACTTAAATCTTTGTATGACGATGAAGCACCATCCTCTAGCACTGTGAAAAACTGGTTTAACGAATTCAATGGTGGCCGACGCTCGCTCAAAGACGAAGGTCGTGAAGTTCGTCCAAATGCTCGTGTCGATTGGAGCAAAGAAATTTTGAAAAAAAAAATACTTTCGTGGTGCTTCAAAAGACGTTTATAAGATAGTAACAGGTGACAAATCATAAATCTATGAGTATGAGCCCGAAAAAAAAACAGCAATCGACCGTGTGGGTCTTCGAAGACGAGCCAAATCCAACGAAAGTTGTTCGTGGAAGAAACACTTCGAAGCAAATGGTCGCCTGTTTCTTAGGCAAAACTAGTCCTGTGGCGACTGTTCCGCTTGAGCAACGTAGGACAACGTAAGACGAATCATTGTGCACCATGACAATGCGAGCTCTCACACATCGGCTGAAACCAGCTCCTTTTTGACCGGCCAAAACGTCGAATTGATAGGTCATACGCCGTACAGCGACTTCTTTTTATTCCCGCACATCAAGAAAAAACTGCGTGGTCAACGATTTTGTCGCCAGAAGATGCTGTTGAAGCGTTCAAAAACCATGTTTTAGAGGTGTCTCAATCGGAGTGGAAAAGTGCTTCGACAATTGCTTTGAGTGCATGCAAAAGTGTATAAATCATGTTGGAGAATACTTTGAAAAACAATAAAACCATTTTTGATGATAAATATTCGCATTTTCATGATTAGGCCAGAAATATATATAGCAGCCCTCGTATAAATATGTGGTTAGTGCTGAAAAAGAGTTAATTTTTTAGATTTATTGTTAATCATAGTTTTGGGAGTCATAGTAAGTTTAAGGGGTCATACTAGGATTAAAAATAGTAGTTGCGCGTGAATGTTATTCTTGTTTTGGGTTCATACTGTGGTTGTGGGGATCATAATATGGTTGAGTGAAAACATAATATGGTTGAGTGAAAACATAATATGGTTGAGTGGGAATCATAATGTGGTTGTAAGGTTCATAGTATGGTTGTAATTGAATCATACTATTATTGTAAGGTTTATAATGTTGTTGTGGCGCAACCATATACCCACAATAGTATTATGCTTTCAAATATTGTAATACCAGTCATATTTTTTTCCACGTCACTTGTCCACGTTATAGTTAAAATTCTAATGGTTTTAGTTTTAATTGTAGGGGGAAGCAATTACATACCTGGTCTAAATGCTAATAGTCCCGTTTTTAATCCATATCTTTCGAAAGAAATAAAGGGACATGAAAAAAGATTATACTAACAGCGTCTGCCTTCACTGTAACCTGATCAGGAATGTACTTGTTCACAATAAATCCACTTCGAAAGGGGTTTGATTCTTTCACACTTGTTTGCTGGGTTTGTTTTGTTAAAAATTTTCGTTGGTATAACGAACTTTTAATTTGTTCTTTGATTTACATTATTTTTATTCTCTCGTAATTCCATTAAGGAAGTTGGGTTCGATATAATTCTGTGTAATAGCGGCTCCGAACGGTTAACGATTTAAAATGCTTTATTAATATCTAAGCCGGCAGCATTTACGAGTGTTCTTACCCGGATTTGAACCTGGGTTTACTTGACTTATACTTATTTATGATAGTCGTGTTCTCTAATCACCACACCACAGCGGTTCACAGTCCATTTTATTTTTTTGTTGAAAAAGACGGAAAATATGATTTCATTTCGAGTACGCTACCTACCTAAGCTGCATGGTTACTCATGATTGGAGCACTGAGTACAAGATTGCCCGAAACCACAGTCGTCGGTTGAACCATAACATCAGTTTCTGCGAAGGCACTGATTTGATTTTAAAACGAACGTAAGAATTAATTCTCACATTATGACGATCTATACGAGTATTATACATATGTACGAGGGCGACCGCAAAAGTAACTGGCCTAACATAAAAAGAACCGTTTTTTTGGAATTATTATTATTTATTTTTCAACATAATCTCCTTCCAACTCAATACACTTCATCAAACGTTTTTCAAGTTTTTTAATTCCATCCGAAAAATAAGATTTTTCAAGACCTTCAAAATATGCCTCAGTTTCAGCAATAACCTCGCTATTGGACGAAAACTTTTTGCCACCGAGAAATTTTTTTAAATTTGGAAACAAGAAATAATCAGAAGGAGCTAAATCTGGACTATATGGTGGATGCGGAGCAATTTCAAATCGTAATTCGGCCAGTTTTTGTTGAGTTAAAAATGCAGTGTGTGAAGGAGCATTATCTTGATGAAAAAGAACTTTTTTTTCTAAATGTGGTCGTTTTATCTTAATTTCTTCACTCAACCGATCCA
This sequence comes from Hydrotaea diabolus, assembly GCA_963513945.1. NCBI lineage: Eukaryota > Metazoa > Arthropoda > Insecta > Diptera > Muscidae > Hydrotaea > Hydrotaea diabolus. The sequence goes on along the minus strand of OY740718.1, from coordinate 101,260,015 downwards.
ATAATGCACAATAATATTCACTATTTATAGTTTTTCCTTTCTCAAGATAATCAATAAATATTACACCCCTTGCATCCCAAAATACTGTGGCCATTACTTTTCCTGCTGACGTAACAGTTTTCGCCTTCTTGGGACCACTTTTACCAGCTTCTATCCATTGTTTTTTACTGTTCTTTGCATTCTGGGATGTAGTGATGGATCCATGTTTCATCAACAGTTATTATCGGCGCAAGAACTTTATTGGATTACGCTGATAAATCGCTAAAAGCTCCTCGGAATTGGTCCAACAGACGATTTTTTGGGGCAAAAACAACAAACGCGGCACATTTCTTGCGGATAGCTTTTTCATGTGGAGTTCAGCATGTGAAATACTCCAAACTTGTTTTTCGTGTATTTTAACAATATCAGGAAGTTCTCTGAGCTTTATTCAGCTATCTTTAGTCACTTCATTAAATATTTTTCTAATGTTTTCAATAGTAGTAGCAGTTTTCGGTCTTCCAGAGCGTTGTTCATCTTTCGTACTTGAACGACCCATTTTAAATTGTTGAACCCACGATTTCACGGTGGAGTATGATGGTGCATTATCACCATGAATAGAATCCAATTCATCTTTGATTAATTGTGGCGTATAACCTTTCATATAAAAGTGTTTAATTACCGCACGCAACTATTTATTTTCCATTTTTCAAAAATTATAAAACGTGTTTACTTCAATCACCTGTAACGAAGAAAATAATCATTAAATATTTCGGTAATTTTGACAGATGGCTTATAAAAGATTGCTTTTAAAAAACAAAAAAAAAATGCTAGTAAAACAGAAAATGTGCCAGGCCAGTTAGTTTTGCGGTCGCCCTCGTACATTGTGCGTACTCGTATAATATGGCTTAAGCCACTTTAGCTCTCAACGCTTCCTATTTCGATAAAACCCTAATAAATTCTAATACAATTGCTCGCTTGTTATCATTAAGGGGCATTAAAATTATTTCGTTCTATGTTATGACTATTTGTCATAAGACAACAACAATAGTGGCAACGAAAGTATTGCGAATAATTTTTATCAAATCAAGAAAGAGAAAATAAATTATTTTTGACGAGGTCAGTGATAAAAGTTGTCGTTACTACCTATTATGGTCCGTGATAATATTTCACGCTGATAAAGGAATGTTACTTATCAACAGACCACGTATTGAATGATTAGATTTCCAGAGAAAGAGAATCACAGACTGAAGATTTTTGCGGGAAATAAATGACTTAAGTGAGTATAGTAAATTCCCAAAAGTACAGGATCCCGATAGGTTCGGTAATTTTTAATGGGCCAATTCTTTTAAGCGAATTTCCCTGGAAACATGCCTGTAGTGATATCGAACGGAGACTATTTTCGTAGAAAATTTCGACTTTATCTCTAAGATCCTTTAAATGTTGCCATATTAATGTCCATATTGGTAAGCAAAAACAAAAAATCGATATCTCTTCTTTAAGCTTGTCCTTTTGGTCATTTTTTAAAGAGATTGTATAAATAAGGGTTAAAATGTCGTTTTTGTGTTAATTTTTTTATTAAAGTACTACTATTACGAGGGCTATAATGAAAACGCAAATATTTATCATCAAAAATGGTTTTATTGTTTTTCAAAGTATTCTCCAGCATGATTTATACACTTCTGCATGCGCTCAAACCAATTGTCGAAGCACTTTTTCCACTCCGTTTGAGACACCTCCAAAATATGGTTTTTGAACAATTCAACAGCATCTACTGGCAACTAAAAACGTTGACCTCATATTTGTTTCTTGATGTGTGGGAATAAAAAGAAGTCATTAGGTGTCAAGTCAGGGCTGTACGGCTGATGACCCATCAATTTGACGTTTGACCAGTCAAAAAAAAAACGCTGATTTCAGCCGATGTGTGAGAGCTTGCATCGTCATGGTGCACAATGATTCATTCGTCTTCTCTTGTTCGTTTTTCGAATTTCTCCGAAGACTTCAGGCAAACAAATTTTGTACCACTCAGAACTGACCGTCCTACGTTGCTCAAGCGGAACAGTCGCCACATGACCAGTTTTGCCGAAGAAATAGGCGACCATTTGCTTCGAAGTGCTTCTTCCACGAACAACTTTCGTTGCATTTGTCTCGTCTTCGAAGACCCACACGGTCGATTGCTGTTTTGTTTCGGGCTCATACACACAGACCCATGATTCGTCACCTGTGACGATCTTATAAACGTCTTTTGATGCACTGCGATCGTATTTTTTCAAAATTTCTTAGCAGCAATCGACACGAGCCTTTTTTAAGCGATTGTCAAATTGTGCGGGATCCAACGAGAACAACCCATTTGTACGGCCAGGTGTTCATGCAATATCGAATGTCAGCTGGTGGAAGAAATTTCCAAGGACCCTCTATCTCACGGTATGTCACATGACGATCTTGCATTATCAGTTCATACACGGCATCAATGTTCACTGGCACAACGTCCGTTTTTGGACGACCTTCGTCTTTGAGCAAGCGTTGGCCACGTTTGAATTCTTTAAACCAGTTTTTCACAGTGCTATTTGGTGGTGCTTCATCGCTAGATAAAGATTTAAGTTCATCGCTGCTCTCTTGTCGTGATAATCCACGTCGAAAGTTGTGCAAAATGATCGCACAAAAATGTTCACGAGTTGATTCAATTTTTTTTTGCCAAGTTAAATTTTTCAAGTCACTGTAAACAACACAAATGATGGTCGTACGTCAAAACGTTTTGAGTACGTTTATGCTAAAATGTCAAACTTTCCCATGGATGGCGCTAGGCAACAGCAAGTGTAAGCCAGAAATATATATAGCAACCCTCGTATCAGTTTTGTATAGGTCGTCTAAAATAAAATCAGGATATCTTCAAAAGACTTCTCTCGTCCTCAGAGAAAGTCCGAAATTTGGTTGCATACTGTTTTTTATACATTATATTTGCTTTAGAATGCAGACCATATCGCTAGGTGATCGTAGCTTTATTTTGTCATTAGTTTTTATACTTTAGATTCTGGTGTTTTGGGGCCCTATGGTCAGACCTATTAATGTGTCTGATCTCCCATCTTTACTCTTTGCGTAAAAGGAAATCTTGCACAATTCTCATATTTAAAATATACTGGAAATCAATCAAAAAATCTTGTCAGAAAGACCAATTTTTTTCTGGCAAGACTCAAATATAGGGTGATCCATCTAGAGGGGTTTTTTTCAGAACAAAAAAAATATAAAAATTCAAATCAAGTGTGGAATCTTTATTGGTAATTTGAAAGGAAATTTTATGGCATTTATTTTTTGAATATAATTTCCTTTAATGATACGCGTAATTTTGGCTTCCAAAACCTAAATCGTTGCTGCTTTGTCAGCATAGACTTTGGACTTTACGTAACCCCAAAGAAAAATGTCTAAAGGTGTGATATCAATCGATCTAGGCGGCCAACACACCTGTCCAAAACGTGAAATTAGCAGCTTTTTGAAATGACCTCTCAATAGATCCATTGTTTGAGCAGCTGTATGGCAAGTGGCACCGTCCTTTTAAAACCAAGTGTCGTCAAGATTACGGGCTTCAATTTCAGATATCATTAAGGTCGATATCATGGCGCTATATCGAGCACCATTCACGATAACGTTCCGGCCATCATCATTTTTGAAAAAATATGCACCGATGCTTATAAATCGCACCAAACCGTGTTTTTTCTGGGTATAAAGGCACCTTTTGAACCTCTTCTTGTTGCTCTTCAGCCCAAATGCGGCAATTTTGTTTATTGACTTTGCCGTTGAGCCAGAAATGGGCCTCATCACTGAACAAAATTTTGGTCGAAATCATACATAATACGAGGGCGACCGCAAAAGTAACTGGCCTAACATAAAAAGAACCGTTTTTTTTCGAATTATTATTATTTATTTTTCAGCATAATCTCCTTTCAACTCAATACACTTCATCAAACGTTTTTCAAGTTTTTTAATTCCATCCGAAAAATAAGATTTTTCAAGACCTTCAAAATATGCCTCAGTTTCAGCAATAACCTCGCTATTGGACGAAAATTTTTTGCCACCGAGAATTTTTTTTTAAATTTGGAAACAAGAAATATTCAGAAGGAGCTAAATCTGGACTATATGGTGGATGCGGAGCAATTTTAAATCGTAATTCGGCCAGTTTTTGTTGAGTTAAAAATACAGTGTGTAAAGGAGCATTATCTTAATGAAAAACAACTTTTTTTTTTCTAAATGCGGTCGTTTTATCTTGATTTCTTCACTCAACCGATCCAATAATGCACAATAATATTCACTATTTATAGTTTTTCCTTTCTCAAGTTAATCAATAAATGTTATATCCCTTGCATCCCAAAATACTGTGGCCATTACTTTTCCTGCTGACTTAACAGTTTTCGTCTTCTTGGGACCACTTTTACCAGCTTCTATCCATTGTTTTGACTGTTCTTTGCATTCTGGGATGTAGTGATTGATCCATGTTTCATCAACAGTTATGAATCGGCGCAAGAACTCTATTGGATTACGCTGGTAAATCGCTAAAAGCTCCTCGAAATTGGATTTTTTGGGGCCAAGCCAACAAACGCGGCACATTTTTCGCGGATAGCTTTTTCATGTAGAGTTCATCATGTAAAATACTCCAAACTTGTTTTTCGTGTATTTTAACAATATCAGCAAGTTCTCTGAGCTTTATTCGTCTATCTTTAGTCACTTCATTAAATATTTTTCTAATGTTGTCAATAGTAGTAGCAGTTTTCGGTCTTCCAGAGCGTTGTTCATCTTCCGTACTTGAACGACCCATTTTAAATTGTTGAACCCACGATTTCACGGTGGAGTATGATGGTGCATTATCACCATAAACAGAATCCAATTCATCTTTGATTAATTGTGGCGTAAAACCTTTCATATAAAAGTGTTTAATTACCGCACGAAACTCTTTATTTTCCATTTTTCAAAAATTATAAAACTTGTTTACTTCAATCACCTGTAACAAAGAAAATAATCATTAAATATTTCGGAAATTTTGACAGATGAAGATTGCTTTTAAAAAACAAAAAGTTGCTAGTAAAACAGAAAATGTGCCAGGCCAGTTAGTTTTGCGGTCGCCCTCGTACAGTTACCAACATTTAAAGGATTATTTTGGAATATTTTGGCCCTCAAATATTAATATGTTAATATGCTTTGTGTGCATGAATGTGGACCTTTTTAAACGAGCAGTACTCTCCATAAAACTATTCTTTGGCAAACCTCACATCACGCCACTTTCCGATAGAAAAGTTCACATCAGACTATTTCTTAATTCATCCATCCATGCGTACTGACGCAAATTCAATACAACTGCGTCCCTCCCTCCGCTCTGCTACGGCTGTGAAATGAACTAGAAAGCAGATAAGTTTCAAATTTTGGAATATGATGATAATGACACTTGCATAGCGTCGTATGCAGAGTCCTTGGTAGAACTACTGCGTTGTATGAAGTTCATTGATACCAACTGTGTGAAGGTCTCCGCAGACATTAGATTCCGCTTCCACGTGGCCTAATTTCTCCGGCTGCGTATAAAAAACACCATTCTCGATTACTGGTGCGGTGTGAATTGTGTTGCGCTACTTGAAAAGAACATTTCACTAATCTTATGTTGATTTTTTGCCGCCGTGTTCTTAAACATAATTTATAAACAATTTGTTTCGTTTACGCACAAGCAAACCGTTTATATATGGGGAAAGACCTTGAAAAGAAATTCTCATCGAAGAATTATAAAATCGCAACACCCGAACAATGCGCCAAACTAAATCCATAATCAAATAAAAAACGCACACACAAAACTGTACAAAAAACGAACGAGGGAAATAAAAATATTTTTGGCAAGGTCAGTGATAGCGTTTTGCAATTAAATTATCAGCGTTTTGTCATGTTTTTTTTTCTACAATTTTTGGCGATAGTGTTCTTACATGTGTAGGTACTTAGTGCTGCGCATGTATTCAGTAGTACTCGTATGCGGGTATTTGAATTTTGTGGCCGACGGATCGATACAAAATATCGATCGATATTCACTATCTTCAGGAAGTAAGAAAGGCCAATCAATTATTTTACTAATTGAATAGATAATTGATTTTATTAAACATCAATATCAATATGATAAACGTTGTACTTGAAAGAAGTCTGGCGATATTTGAAAACAATCACAATTGTTGCAGGTTGTCCAAATCAAAGACGATTAACTGTACAAGATGGGCGAAGTGCTTCTTCTTTCCAATAGTGTAGAAAAACAGCACTTTAGTAACGCACAAATTCTCGGTTTATTGTTCCACATTCCCAGCAAATCGAGAATTCTTACCGAAATCGTTACGAATTCTGTTCGATTTGTCTGAGGATTTTTTATGTTTTATCTGAAAGAATTCGGCCCGAATGCTGTTAGACTTGTCAGTGGGATTTTTATTAATTTTTTTTATCAGACTTCTCTTAATAAACTCGCAACGAATTCTAAACGATTTATTTCGAGCTGTTGCACAGGAAATGACAAGTTGAATATTCTCTCTATGCTATGATAGAGGCTATAAACAAAAAACAACAACACTGTGTGCCGCATGAGCCTTTACAGCAACATAAAACCACGGTTTATTTCGCCAAAGGTATACTTAGGCCCACTTTTTGGAGAGTTCGTGGGTAAAACGGCTACTGTGACACTAGAGCGATGAAAAACCATTATCAACGAGTTTTTATTGGTTCTGGAGGACTTGTAACTACAATAGGACGGTGTGAATGAGTGCTCAGCACGCGAAACGATGGCCACGTTAAAGCATGCGACGGTAACTTTCTTAGGTCTCAGCACAAAGATCAACGAGCTTTATTGATTATTTGGAACCAGAGAATATGTGGCAACAATAGAAGACAGAGGTACCCAGAGTTGTCATCAGGACAAATGTATCAGGCCGTACTTTCCCAGAGAGATCGTGACAAAAAAGCGAAGCAGAATCATCAATATGTTTAATTGACGCATATTGGAACCATAGTACATGTAGTTCGACCAGGCCTGTGGACAATCTAAACGGCCGACAAGATGACACTGCTTTTAACTTTAACTCTCAAGGAGAGTATAGGACAAGAATTTTCGGCTTCGTGCGGATCATTGCGACGGAAATGTTTTTACACGGGTTCTAGGGTACTTGGTTACGTTTGCTAAAATAGCAGCATGACTGACGGGATCTGTCTGTAAGCTGTAAAGGTCCATTTGTGCAAGATGCTACATTTCGTTTGGAATTTATCGTGCTGTGCCAATAGACACCGAAATACATAAGCCTTATAATCTTTTAAGGGTTTACGGTTGAACGAAATACACATCCTTTATTATGGAATAGGGTACAACAACGCAACCCCAATATTGTGCAGTACTCGTATTGAGTAACCATAATAAACACTATCGGATATTTGAAAACTGTACTGCCATTTAAACACATCAATGAAACCTTTAGTCAGTCACGCCCCGGCCAATGAGTGGTAGTATTAGAATAAATATACCCGCTTGAATTCCTCACGATATTTATAATCATAATGACTGTGATGGCCCCGAATCCAAATGGTGGGAGGATAGGTGTCAATGGGTGCTAGGTAGTCTTTTCGCATCATGTGATGATTGCGTTAAATACAACTAAGACAGATATGTCATGTTAGAGCCAATAAAATTCTATTTATGTATGAATGTTTATTAGTGCCATTCATTTTATTTCATTCGCATGTTGTATCAAAAAGAAGAAAAAAAATTAAGAATATACAAACGGAAACATATTTACTCTCACTCGAGCAGTCGTAAGAGAGGGGCATGGTACAATAAACAAGGTTATTCACTAGGCCAACAATAACTAAATGGTTCGCTTTAGCGCCAAAGTCACTTGAAAGAAAATGACAAAAATAAATTTTTGTAAATGTTTGACATACAATTTTTACAATTTTTACTTTACAAACTTCGACAATTGTAAATTTTGAAAATTTAAATTACTGCGAGAATACTACGAGAATTGTAAATCAGCTGATTGCATAACTCCAACTTCTTTATTTTACCATAGTGAGGGGTATGTATTTTGTCTAAGAAAACTTAATGTACACTCGCCAAAAAAAAAAATGTTCAAATAAGGAAGTATTTTTTAATGATTCTGATCATAGTTGTTATTAATTATTCTACTGGATGGCCCAAATACGAGTAAGACTGAAGGGTTTACCAAGAAGTTCCATTGTTAGAATTATTTTCAACTTGCAGACGCAACAATCATAGTCCTATGCATAGCAATGTTAACCTTCCCATTTTCAAAAAAATATGTACCGGTAACATTATCAACCATAACACCGCACCAAACTTAACACCTGGATGGGTATAATTGACGCTGATGTAATAACCGAGAACTCAGATCCCTGATATGAAAGACTCAGTTTCTAATTATGTTGTTACTGTGTGCTTTTCTGATTTTAAAATGACGGCGATAATTTCGTTGATATCAAAGGGAAGTTCGAAAATATTAACCGATCATCTAGTGGCAATTGCAATTGGTTCATATTTTGATATAATACAAAATTCCTTCTCGATTTTAGACCCTGCATGCCTTATGACCTCAAATTGAATTCGATTCTACTCCAATTTGGCGTGGAACGTTGTAAGCAACTAAATACCGCTTTGTAAACTTGGATCTTATAGGCCAATGTTATAGCCGCCCTGTAATGGCCCTTTCGATTTAAGGTCCTGCTGCTGCGAACTGTCTCCAGAGCTAGTGAAAGTGGACAATATCTGACAATATTTTGCTATAGACTTTACTCAAGTTGCGATTCTGACGCTATAGAAGTCACATATAAAAGTACATCCGATCTTGGTGGTCAATGTTTTCCAATATTCTCCTCATAAACGTCTCTCTTGATTTGAGGTATTGCAAATAGTTATTAACTCTTGTGAATCTACTTCAAATCAGTTTATATTTCATACAAAGGCCTCTCCTGATTTGAGGTATTGCGGCTCGAAAACCGGTCGTGCTCAAATTTCGCATGGTATGTTATGGCTGATTAGAGGTTAACGTTGGTGAAAATGGATCGGTCCAAATGGAGCTATAAGTCACATGTTACATTCACTATTTTTCAAATTCTGTTGCTCTTAACTTCTCAACACAACGTAATACTAGTTATTGCAATGATATTGCGCTATGTGGATTTCTTTTCGCACATTTTAAAGACTATACGCAACGGGTAATTCTCATTAATCATAATGGGACTCCCGTATAAGTCATTTGATTTGTAACCGAAGTTATCTTTGCCAAAGGCTGCTGACGAAAAACCTTGGCGGGTTTAGAAACAGCTGTACAGCTGACTGGCAACTGTTGGCAATACATTTCACTAATTTTTTAGTTGATTCTAAAAAAGAAACAACAAAAAGGTCTCGAACCAGAATAAAAACTGTTCAAGTCATAATAATGAAAAAAGTCCGAATAAATGTAAACAAAACAAAAACATAATTAGTAGGTTAATTTAATATTAAAAATTGTAATTGTATGTAATTGTATTTCTCGTTAAAAGGGGTAACTTAACAGTTTACTTAATAATAAAAATGATTTCTATAACAAACTTCAAAGTTAATAACATTAACAATTTCATTGTTAAATTGAACATGTATTGTTTCAATAAATTGACTATGAAGTTTTAAATTTAACAATTTTCATGGTTAAAAGTTCAACCATAGAATAGTTAAATTAACTATTATTATTGTTAAATACCAGTCAACAACAAAATGTTTAAATTAACCTTAAATAGCGTTAACTACAAATAATGTTTATTTATGGTTAAGTTAACCTTATATAAGGTTATTTTTCTTCTTAGTGCATCGACTTTGCTCAAACTCTAGTACGAGGCGCAGAATCCTCTGAATAGCAGATTGTTGTAGGGTGACAAAAGCTAGTCAGCCCTGTCCGATTAGCATTTTTCCGGCAAGACGGGTGCATGGTGAAGCAATATCCAATTTAATTAATCGAATTTGATTACTTCAATATCACGTTGTGTGAACTGGTGCATTGAATTGAATTTTGAGCTCAATAATCCGACATGTTTAAATTGTCACCCAATATTTTGTTAACAGACAGTTCAGTCTCAAATACGCAACGTGTTACAAAACCTATTTGAAAGTGTGTACGAGTAAAGATTTAGTGCAAACATTACCAACAATTAAAAAAAGAGTGATTTGTTTACAGCGATTTCATAGAATGCATCAATGTAAATAATGTTTGTTGTCTGCGATCTATTTTTCAGGATCTTGATCATCTTATGTTGGATGGAGGGAACAGCCTTCTTTGCACTTGATAGTTAAGCATATTTTTTTGTTGAGTGTAGTCTGTCCGTTATATCGCCCTTACCACCTAACATCCATTGATTATATAATTAATTATATGACTACTTTGGCAAATTTATTAACTGCGAAAATATGATTCCATAGCAAGTGCAGAGCGCAACGTGTAATTATACCCTCAACGTATAGCAAGCAGGTGATATCACACTCAAGGCCTTCTGACTTTCACTTTTGGCATTCACTCGCTTTTACTGCGACAAATATTTCAATTTGTCTGTAGATTGTTAGAGACGCAGAATACGATCGGTTAGTCGTTCGGACGGACGGCCAGTCGACGATAGTAAAATTGCGATTTTTATGCGCATTTAGAGTGTTTCTATTAAATTTTATTACGGTGTTGCGAAACAGGCATTGTTGGTATTTTGTTTGTTTATGAAACGATTTCGCAATGTTGTGGCCATTAAACAAATGGAACATCATCGGTCTTCTGATCCATTTCCTGGGATGTTCTAGTTTAATTTTTTTGGTTTTGTATATATATGCGTATATAGAGCAATAGAAAGAAAATCTCTCGCTATATATATAAATATATATATATTTTTTTAAATAATTTATAACAAGAAATAAGAACACATAAATAGTGTTTAACTAAACCACTACCACAACTCACTACACCACCTCCATCACCGTCCACCGTCATCACCAGCGTCATTTTATGACATTCTTTGATCTGGCAAAAAAAAGAAAGAAATGCTAACTATTGCGTTCTTTTTAATTTTTGTGAATATATCGCCAATTTTCTTGCTAAATAAAACCGTATGATATATTCTAATTTGTATTGAACAAAGAGACCTAGATCTAGTATATAGATCAGCGTACTCATTTTATAAATGGGATACATGCGTAAATAGCGCTATTTCCGACATACTTACCTATGTATGCAATTTTTGTCTGACCCAACACTAATATTCTATGGTTTTACATCTTTTTTTTAGATAAACTGAGAGAAAGTAACAATTGACTGATCGGTGGGGAAATCCACGGAAACCTAGTGGACGAGAGGCTGTACTAAGTGTTTGGAAGAGTTGAAAGTCCCTCATAGATCCAAGAAATTGAATGTCAATTAATTTTGCGTACATTATGAAGCAGTATAAAAAAACAATCGGCAGATTTGGGTAAGTCTTTATCATACAAATATAATATTCCTTATTAGTTTAAAATCGCAGTTCTCAGCTAGAGATCAAAAAAAATACTCCAGTAGACATAAACATTTGAAAATGAATTACATAAAATCGGGTTTGAAATGTTTCATCAATTTGTATTAAGCAGCTGCATTTTCTTGGAAAATAAAATCACACAAATCTCAAAATTCATTGGTAAATTTGATATGGTTTGCACATACTAAATTGACGGCACTAAAATAGCAAATATTAAAAATATATGCCCCCTAGGTGTAGAACTTGATAAAACTTAGGGGGGCGAACGCAACAGTAACTGGCCTAACTTGATCGTTTTTTTGGAATTATTATTATTTATTTTTCAACATAATCTCCTTCCAACTCAATACACTTCATCAAACGTTTTTCAAGTTTTTTTAATTCCATCCGAAAAATAAGATTTTTCAAGACCTTCAAAATATGCCTCAGTTTCAGCAATAACCTCGCTATTGGACGAAAAATTTTTGCCACCGAGAAATTTTTTTAAATTTGGAAACAAGAAATAATCAGAAGGAGCTAAATCTGGACTATATGGTGGATGCGGATTCAAATCGTAATTCAGCCAGTTTTTGTTGAGTTAAAAATGCAGTGTGTGAAGGAGCATTATCTTGATGAAAAAGAACTTTTTTTTTCTAAATGTGGTCGTTTTATCTTGATTTCTTCACTTAACCGATCCAATAATGCACAATAATATTCCCTATTTATAGTTTTTCCTTTCTCAAGATAATCAATAAATATTATACCCCTTGCATCCCAAAATACTGTGGCCATTTCTTTTCCTGCTGACTCAACAGTTTTTGCCTTCTTGGGACCATTTTTACCAGCTTCTATCCATTGTTTTGACTGTTCTTTGCATTCTGGGATGTAGTAATGGATCCATGTTTCATCAACAGTTATGAATCGGCGCAAGAACTCTATTGGATTACGCTGATAAATCGCTAAAAGCTCCTCGGAATTGGTCCAACGGACGATTTTTTGGGGCAAAGTCAACAAACGCGGCACCCATCTTGCGAATAGCTTTTTCATGTGGAGTTCATCATGCAAAATACTCCAAACTTGTTTTTCGTGTATTTTAACAATATCAGCAAGTTCTTTCTCTGAGCTTTATTCGTCTATCTTTACTCACTTCATTAAATATTTTTCTAATGTTTTCAATAGTAGTAGCAGTTTTCGGTCTTCCAGAGCGTTGTTCATCTTCCGTACTTGAACGACCCATTTTAAATTGTTGAACCCAGGATTTCACGGTGGAGTATGATGGTGCATTATCACCATGAACAGAATCCAATTCATTGATCAATTGTGGCGTATAACCTTTCATATAAGTGTTTAATTACCGCACGAAACTCTTTATTTTCCATTTTTCAAAAATTATAAAACGTGTTTACTTCAATCAGCTGTAACAAAGAAAATAATAATTAAAGATTTCGGAAATTTTGGCAGATGGCTTATAAAAGATTGCTTTTAAAAAACAAAAAAAAGTTGCTAGTAAAACAGAAAATGTGCCAGGCCAGTTAGTTTTGCGGTCGCCCTCGTATATCAGGTATTCTGTTTCTGCATTGCTCTGAAGAGTTTATGCTTCACGGTGGCCAGTTTATGCTGTGTTATAGGCCTATTAAACTAATGGGTGATCCAAGTAGAGATACTTTTTTCAATGGCCTTTTTATGGAAAGACTTACCTTGAACAACGTTTAGAAATCGTTCAACTTTATTACGAAAATTCACGTTCTGTGAGGAATGTGTTTCGTGCATTTTCGAGCCAAATTTTGTTCAGCGATGAGGCCCATTTCTGACTCAATGGATATATAAACAAGCAAAATTGCCGCATTTGGGACGAAGAGCAACCAGAAGAGGTTCAAGAGCTGCCACTTCATCCAGAAAAAACAACGGTTTGGTGTGGTTCCATATTTCTTAAAAAATGATGCTGGTGAGAACGTAACTGTCAATGACGACCGTTATCGTGCCATGATAACCGACTATTTGATGCCTGAAATGGAAGCTCGTGATCTCGGCGACATTAGGTTTCAACAAGACGGCGCCAATTCGCACACATCGCATCAATCAATGAAATCAGTGGAGAGAACACTTCGGAGAGCAGATAATTTCACGTTTTGGACCGGTCGATTGGCAACCTAAATCGTGTGATAGACTTTTTCCTGTGGGGATATGTAAAGTCTAATGTATATGCCAAAAAATTTGCTTCGAGCAAAACATCACGCGTGTCATTCGCCAGTTACCAGTCGAAATTCTGGCCGGTCCAAAGCGTTTATACTTACCACCTTGGATTCAGTTCCCAATTTTCGTGGACCATTGACTGAGGGTTGCCAACTTCACATGTCAAATTTAGATTTCTAAGTAAACTTTATTGTTTTTGAGTACCCATATGTCCATTGTCGATGGGCCGACATTTGGTAACCTAGTGCCCGAAATTTCGGCAAACCTTTAAAGTTAGTGCATACTCGTATTTAGACCAGTAAAGAAATCCCGCAGTTTCTGAGCACCCACATACATGTAAATATTCAGCACGCTGAGGTTTTTAGAACCATTGGTCAAGGTTTTAAATTTAGACAAATCGTGGAATTAATGTTATGTTTGGATACTTAGCAAAGTACCCATGTGGCAATAGTTAAAGCGGCCGATTTTTAGGCCCATATGTGCCGGTGTGAGTCCCAAATTAGACTAAAGCTTTAATATAGGTACATATTAGGATTTGTGATAAGTTTTAACTATTTCTGGATATCCCCCGCAAATTGTAGGACGATTTTAGGACCCTGGGTCCGATGGCCACATCCATTTATGGGACGTTTAATTGTGTCTTTGCCTACAACTTCCCAGAAAATATTAGTCAGACGACAATTTTTAATAAAATATAGAGGATATATGGTACTGAGTTATTTTAGTCCCTCAAAGCTAAACTTTCCACCCGTTTGCCCGACTGGCCCATTTTCAAGACCCACTGATCTAAAACTAGCAGACATTTATCTGATAAGTTAGACTCATGCTCGTTTTTGTTTGGACTGAATCGTGCTTTTAATAGACCGACAGACGCACATGTTTAGGTCATCGAAGAATTTTTTGAAACTCCTATCAAATATACGGTCGCACTAGTCGTGTAACATTGAGTTGACTCGCGAAGACATATTGGTCCATGTTTTGATATTACAACAAGGTCTTTTTCGTTTGCTGATCCAGCAAAATTCAACCTCACCGTTCTACGTTTTCGAAGAATCCCCCGTTTTGAGGCTCTACAGGCAACATTTTAATTAAATTTTGTTCAAGTGAACCAAAGCGCGTTATGTGAGATCTACATGTAACCATGCCGGCATGCTATAGCAGCCAATGTTTCCACACAGCACTCAAACATAGTTCATTCCCGACTTTGAGCTCTGCCACTACATAAACAACAGTTTAAAATTAACATAGCTCTAATTTTATCACACTGTGTTTTAAGTGCTCTGTAATCCCTGTAAAACCGTGTTAAAATTTGAATTGAAGGAAAATAACAAATTCAGTAGTGCTCAAATTTAGCACACTGTATTATATGTAACTTATAACAAAACCTCTTTGAAGGTCGACCATAATAACCCCCTTGTTAAGGTCCTTTTTGATTTTAGGTCCTACCGATCTACATGCCTCATTTTCAAGTCGATAGTAAATCATAGCGCATTACCCGCGAAAAACGTCCCTTTCGCTTAAGAAGTCACCTACGAATTGTAGAGATTAATCTCTTACTAGCAAAGACGCCGGCGCTTACGAGGCGGAAATACCGCCAGTGTTCTTAACCTACTCTCATGTCGGTCAATCCATTCGCAATCGCTCTATGTCAAGACGTTTGCTACGTCCATACTAGGATTTCGCTAATATAGCTAAAGCGCGGTATTATCAAGGTAAGGGCCACAGATTTTGCGAATAATCTTGCAATCGAACATAGTCATTATCGACCATCTGATTTAGGAAGTACGAGTATACCCATAAAGTAGTTTTAGGTGAAATTAGGCTTATATAAAGCTATTTAGTTGCAAAGTGAAGAAAATATATGAAAAACTTATTTTAAGACAGGGACATGAAGGGCTCTTAAGAGGACCTTCTCCGAGAAAAGGGACCTAGTGTGTCAAAAAACTGGTTTGGACTTAAGAGTGGATTCTGGTACCTAAAAGGGTGTAGAATAAGATGAAACGAGTTAGATTTCTGATTAAAAAAAAATTTTACCCCATAAAAACGTACAAAACGCACTTGGGAAAATCGATAAAAATCAGAAAAACATTAAAATTTCACTTTTTTTATTTTTTTTTGTTTTAAATTGTTTTTTTTTTTGTCAGTCTTCGATTTTTTTTTTTGATGTTTCGTGAACTGGCACTTCGATTTTCTTCCGTTTGACAATTTCATTTTTTTTCTTTTTTCGGCGCTTTGACTTCAGCTTTCTTTTTCTCGTGATCCGTTGCTTCGATTTTTGTTCTTGCTGGCAGGTTCAGATTTTTTAGAAGCTACAAAATCCCGTTTCTTTTTATCAGTAAATAAGACCCTGACATTCTCATACAAATACCATTTGTGATCTAACGATAAACCGCTTGGTGCAATGAGCGAAAGTAATTCGTTTGGTAGCAACAATAGCTAAGGTATTGTCACACTAAAAGCGAAAAAAAATGCGTCACCACATTGGCATGACGTCACCAATGTCGGCATCTAATCATAACTAACCATACCAAATCGAATCTCCCAACTGAAAGTGTGTTCACAGTGATAATGCGTTATGAAACTTTAAATGCGTTTTTCTCAAAACTTCATTTTCATACACTAGGTCCCATTTCTCGGAGAAGGTCACATATATGTTACTGTATAATTATCAAAACATTTGGATCATCAATTGGAACTAGGCTATCCGAACATAATGACGATACTACTTGTGGTTACTCCAAAGTATGCATGAGTTTAGAGTTATAATGAATGTTTAAAATGTATGATTAAAAGCGTGCATCTAATAAAAAAATATATGCGGAAAACGAAAAAGTTATGCCAAACTAGGCATTTTTGAGTGAATTATGCAAAAGATATGCAGCCACAAGTCGTTGACATTTGATTGCAAATTCGTTTATTCACAATGTGATTAGGGTAAAGTGGCCTTAAGACTAACGACAATAAATGAATATTTGCATAGAACTCCGATCCCTACTTGATAGTTTAATGATTCGATAACCAGCTAGCACGACAGCCTTTCAAGAGTGCAAACCATTATTTTGTCATTTCGTTTTCGTGGGGCGTGTTTTCAAATCAAAGGTCGGAGATTCAGTTAAGATCAAGATTGCGCTTAAGATCTGATATGACAACGCATAAACAGTTTGCATAATTTGACGATTTAACGATAACTGTCGTTGTCGTAGCGATCAAACAGACCGATCGATTGATAGACCAAAATGTGCAAAACTGCGCAGATGTGCAACTCCCCGCGGGCCAAAGAAGAAGAAAACGATAATTTCATTTTATTTTATGCGCAATATTAACGCTTATTGTTTTTGGTAAAACAGGAATTCGTTTTAATATGAAACACCGCAATATTTGGGAAATACTTATCGCCGAAACAAAAGCGCAGTACGAAACTTTCGCATTAGGCAGAAAGCAATAAAACAACAAACACAAGCACAATTCTTAGCAATCGAATATTTTAGACAAATAAATAAATTAAATATTTATAACAAATCCATAGTCAAAACTTGTAGAATTTTTTTGTTGTTGTGAAATTCTTCATCACACACAAAATGCGTCTTGAATTGGTGGGAAATATTCCGAGCCATCTGAGAGACCTGTTGAATTCATCTCGAATCTTAAGCTCACTGATAACTATTAAGAAAATAAAATTGATTTCAGCAGGAAATTTGCTTTGGCATTTTTTAATGGCAAGAAACAAAACGCAATAATTTATTTCGCCATTAACCGAACAATACAAAGACAATCGCATAAAGTTTTGCAGTTAAAAATTTATGTTCACAGAGTGCAGTTAATTTTATGTGAAATAAAGGCAATAAATGCAAACATTTTTTGAATTTATGCCCATTTTCCCGATTTCAATGACGATGTGATCTTAAACTATAGTGGAATAGAAATTAGTTTGGCGTATACTCGTACATACTTACGAAATTTACTTATGATATCGTTTCGAGAAACACGACTTTAAGTTTTTCAATTTTGCATGGGGTTCAATTAGGGTACGTGGATAGTATCATTTGTAAAGCACGTTGTAGAGATTGTTTTGTAGTCAGGTCAAAACTAGCCGATTTTGACTTGTTCTCTAAGACATAAGATGCGAGTCTTTCTAGATATGAGCGATATGTTCAGTGTAGTAATATATTTATTATACTGGACTGAACTGTGCAGTCCCATCTATTTCTCGACTGTGCAGTGCAGTAATAGAGGGGCGATTTTCTTAAAAATCTGTGGGAACTATTGCGCACCATTTTAATGCAATTATACGCACGGTAGTACGTATTTATATATGGCCGAACGTTGGTGCTGTCGCATTAAAGGCACATTGGGAATTTTAGAATGGAAAATCCTTTGTTAATCTTACGGCCCTTGGTTACGTAGGTGGGGAGTACATGCTTTGGTTGAACCATGAGCTGCATCCTGACCTGAATGGAGGGATGGATCCATGTTTCATCGACAGTTACAAACGCCGCAAAAACTCATTCGATTTGTGGTTAAACAACTCCAAACAATCCTTTAAAGTTGTCGCACGATTACGTTTGTGCTCATTTGAGAGGTAACGCGGCAGACAGATTTCTTAAACCCAACTGATCATGTAAAATCGAAACCACACTGCCATATGAAATGCGTATGGCATCAACAACCTCAAGCACTTTTACTCTTCAATCGGCCATTACCATATCGTGGACTTTTGACATTTTCGGGTGGCCGTCCAGAACGTTCAGCGTCATTTGTACAGTAAACCACTTTTTTACCATTGAAGTCGATGGTGCAGAGTCCCCATAGTATTTATGAAGCTTTTCCTAGGTTTGATTGACGGTTTATTTCGCAAAAAATAATGTTTAATGAGCACTCGATATTCACTTTTTTCCATTTTTAACAAAATCCTCGAGGTTTTTTTGTTTTGAACAGCTGTTCAACACAAACTAAATGACGGAACTCTTTCAACTTAATAAGCGAAGTGTTTGCATTTCATATAACTAGAAGGGAGGTTGGAAAAGTCACGGAATTATTGATATGCCCTCGTGTGTCAGAGAGACCGTCTTTTCTGCGTTTTCATATATTCCAAACATTTATATATAAGTACATTTCCTTATACATATGCAGTTTTTTTATATGCATTTTCCGATATAAGACAATAGTGTAATGTGTAATTGTTTATAATATACTTTACATACGTGGAATGAGATCAATTTAAATCCGTACTTGAATTATACCCCAAAAAAAGACGACTAAGATTTTTGTAATATTATATATAAGTATTTGAGTATTTTGTTTTTATATTATGGGAATGGTTTTTACGTAAATGTTCCACTAAAAACATAAAACACAAAAAAAAATATAACAAAAATCTTAGAAACCACATCCGTTTCATGTGTGAAATGATAACATTTATGATTTAAATAAACAGAGCTTAAATATTGCCGCTGTTGGAGTGGAAGAGGTATGCATATATAATTTCGTTAATTTAATTCAGTATTAAAACCATTAAAAATAATCCAACATTGCAAAGAACAAATGTAGCGGATATTACAAAGCTTTTGAAAAATCGAGGTTTCTTATGCGGGGGATTTTTATGTTTGAATGGTGGGCATCTCAAGTCATCTTACAAGCCTCGGCTTGGTAAAAGCCGATAACGTTTAAGCTGCAAAACTTTGCTTAGATAAAAGATGCCAAACTAGTGTTAGTTACCATAAAATACAAGAAATAAGTAAATTGACTCCATTCTGGTACCAGTAAAATGCACTATTCCGCCCACCTTTGGAATGAGCACTAACATTTTTTTTACTATTTTTACAGTTCTGCTAAAAATTGTTAATTAGCAAATAGAATATAAATTAGACTAGCTGTCGAAAATTTTGAGCTTTAGCCACGACCCTTCTTTCACATGCACGGCACTATCCGAGCGTAGAAAAAAATCCACATGTCTTGTTTCCTTATCCATGAATGTGTATAACAGGAGATTGGTTGCCACGCTTCCTTCCGGCACCTTCCATACACCCTGTACGAGATTTCGATAAAATCAGTACTCTTCAGGCAATGAAGGACAGAAGCAAGGACAATTTAATTCCATATATGGGTGAGG
The DNA here is from genome assembly GCA_963513945.1 of Hydrotaea diabolus. Classification (NCBI taxonomy): domain Eukaryota; kingdom Metazoa; phylum Arthropoda; class Insecta; order Diptera; family Muscidae; genus Hydrotaea; species Hydrotaea diabolus. The sequence goes on along the minus strand of OY740718.1, from coordinate 101,240,223 downwards.
GTATATGTAAGTCTGATCAACCGACTGAAACTTTTTTTACTTGTTATGGATTACGCATCGCGGTTGGTAATCGCATGTTCTATCTCGGCGTATAGTGTAATTGCCTCACAATCATAACATTTCTTTCATTGAGACGTTTTATTAGTGTTTGCAAGTATGTGCATGTTTTGCCTTATCCTTCTAAATATCTAGACGAGTCCTTCCAGATTCTGAAAAGGCGAAACTAACCTCTCGTTTACTGCTTTAAAAGTAGTTCCTCTTTTCTGCCTTAAAGGGGTTTTGAAGGAAGTAGGTTACCTCTCGCTCTATATTTTAAGCACATCTGCGTCATTAGCAGATATGAAAAGATTGAGGATTTTGTTGTAGCAGATATAGCGAAGCTGGGTGTGTTTGTGAGGGAAATCCTTGGGCAGGCATCGCCACTCGCATACAATCTAACTTGCTGCTTGTATGGGTGAGCCTCAGCCATTTCTCTCTTAATCCAAATGAAGTAAAAGAAATTGGAATCCTACGCTAGAATGGAGATCAACTATTTCGTTAAGTGTAACGTTAGATAACGTACAAATGCGAGACTGACTGAATTCGTTTGTTTTTGTTCAATGTGTGAGCGTATGCAGGTGTGAGTAAACCTGGCTATCTTTACATGCACGTGTGAGTAAACCTGGCTACCTTCTTACGATTCCTGTTCTATGGGCCCAACGGCGATAAAGGACAACTTAGATTTAAAAGAACCCGTAAAAGAAAGTGAGTCAAATAACATCGATTGTGTGGGCTTTAGCTAGGAAAGATTATGGCCCCGGTCAAAGGAACAAGTGAAATAAATTGCAAACTGACCACGTACAAGATTAAGTGCTTAGAAAATATTCTTTATGCAGGTCCAAACTAACAATAGCCAATTTAATTATTTGTGCATTCTTATATTGAAATAGCTGGCAAAAATTTCACGATTCCTGCTCTATGGGCCAAAACAGCAAAAAAGGACAGCATAGAATTGAAAGAAGCCGTAAACAAAGTGTATCAAATTACGTCGATTGTTTGGACTAGAAAATGTCGGATAAATGCTCCAGAATGCTCTAGCTAGGGAAGACCGATGCTCAGGCGAAAGGACCAAGTGAAATAAACCGTGAACATATTTGGAATTGCAAACAGCCACATACAAGATTAAGTGCTTAGAAAATATTTTGTATGCAGGTTCAAACCAACAACAGCCGATTTAATTATTTGTGTACCCTACACTACATTTCGGTTCTTGTATTGAAATAGCTTTCATGCAAAAATCTCTCCCGGTTTGTAGATCTGCAGCTGTAAGAGTCCCATATTGGATGCAATTTTATTAGAATTCGCTAATGTTTAATATAATAGACCCAATTACTAAACCTGTCGGTATATTTTATAAAAACCTCCCTCCAGATTAGAGGCCGTTGGCTGTTTGTTGGAGCTGTTTTAATTTGCAATGCCTACACCAGTAGCTCTGCATAAAGTGGAGCTCTGCGGTTCATGTTTTTGGCGTAGCATCCCAGCAAACATCTCTCGATTTGGAGACCAGTGGCTATAGATGCACACGCAGAAAAAAAGTATGGTTGGGGTGACACTATTCGAAGAGAATCATACTATTGTTAGGTATATGGTTGAGGCACAACAATATTATGATCCTCACAACAATAGTATGATTCACACATAGCCATACTATGATTCCCACAACCATAGTATGATTCACACTCAACCATACTATGATCTCCACAACCATACTATGATCCTCACAACAATAGTATTATTCACACTCAACCATACTATTATCTCCACAACCATATTATGATCCTCACAACCATAGTATGTTTCTCATACAACCATAGTATGATCCTCACAACCATAGTATGATTCACACGCAACCATACTATGATCCCCACAACCATAGTATGATTCACACTCAACCATACTATGATCCCCAAAATTATTTATTAGGATTGGGTAATGTTGTTATTCAAAAATAGAGATTTTTATCAAGTAAGTTATTTTAAATTGCATTACAATTAGTTCATAGCGAGATTTGACGCCATGTTTTTATTAAACATTACATTGAAGAAACAAAAATATATATTCCAACGGTTAAAAATACTTTTAGTTGCCAGCAGGGGTGAACACTACTTCACCATCCGTTGACACCAAGTAACGAATGTGATTAAACCATGATCAATGGCTATATACTAAAGTGCAGGCAGATTTTAAATAAACGAGAACCAGTCGGTAGTAGAGTATTTCATCAAATAAAGTAAACACAATAAAAATCCCTCGAACTACCTTCCGATTGTTGTTGTTTTCTTATAATGGAGAACAACCATGACTGTATCGCTAGTATGTGTTTTTCTTTGGTATATCCAAAAAAACATACGCACACACAAAAATATTCGCAACCATATCGTATGATTGCCGCAATAATAATATTGTTAATGTAAATTTTAAACAACAATACTTTTGTTGCACCAACCATGTTTATATGGTTGCTACAACCATATTTTCATTTCATAATTTGGCAATAATACAATTTTAAATTTCAACAATATTAATATTGCCGCAATCATACTCTTGTTAAAATTAAATTAAAAATCCAATACTATGGTTGCGACGAACATGCTTTTATTGTAGAGAATATATTATTGTTGCGGTGACCATATAGTAACCATAACTTTTCTCTGCGTGCACCATAAAAGGCGGCATCTTATTATAATTCAAAAAAAGAGTGAATATGTCCATGTATAGGTATATCATATAAAAAGCCACATTTTAAATCCGATCCTACTCAAATGTCGTTCAGAGGAAACAAGTCTTATGTATATCAGAGTGGTATTGGGATACCATATAGTCTGCCCCGCTCAAATTTATCGGCTCTAACTTGTGGATGCCTGGCATGTAGTTCAGTTTTACAGATTAAGCAGTCAAACTGATGCATGTACTGTTTAATAACGTTTTAATGCTTCTACGTACCTTTCTCTTGAGCTTGCAACTTCATGTTGTAAATTTATAGCAGTTACGCACATACCACACTTATTATATCTTCCTCTTAACGACCCTATCAGTTATTGTTTCTTTACATGAAACACAACATTTGTCACACTTTATTATACTAGATCTTTTCTTCGTTCGTATTGACAACTATTCGTCTTTGTGAGATACGATGATGCGTTAATAATAAAAGATCGTCGCTTTCTTCCATCTGGTCATAGTTTTTGTATATTTTGATTGAGTTCCAGTGTGTCGATGCTGGAAAGTAAAGTGGCCGGCGGAGGGAGGTGAAAGTGGGCTTTGTTGCCATTCAATTTTACAAGATTCAATTTATTATTGCTGCTCTTTTTGTGTGTTCCAATTTTGTTGTTTCTGACTTAATTTCATTTAATTTGCAGTTCATTTACCTTTTGGTCAATTGTTGTAGGAATGTCTACACTCACTACACTTGAATTGTGTCTGCAACCGTCGGTCTGTTTGTTGACTTTTTTGGGTGAGCGTGTTTCGGTGTACGAGTATTAATCATTCATTTCAAATACCAGTGATTCTGAAATTCTATTCTTAGGAAGGTATCTTTTTGTTTGCTTAAAGGAGCAACAAAAAAAACAAGAGAAATACGCGTTTTACCTTTAAAACGGCGATAGGGTGAAACAAGTCTTGCATAGCAAATATTGTGGGATTGTGGCGTGGTTTTGGTTAATTACACCATAGGTGGTGGGTATACTAAAATTGTCCTTACGTTTGCTGCTTCTGATAATTTCGACCAACGACCCTACATAATGTATATTATGGGTTAATGTAGAACTGTAAGAGAATCTTAGCAGAATTACGATAGCGACCTAGCCAAAAGATCTGCCATGTATTTAACAAACTTAGACGCTGCTGACAACTGCAATGAAGTCCTAAAACCATTTCGAAACACAAGATTATGAAGGGTATGTTTAATTCTGATCGGTCTTACTTAACTCCTTTTTGTCAATTTTCTTTTTCTGTTGTATCATTTGTTTTTCTCTGCACCGAATATTTGACAAGTTTGATTTGATTTTGTGTTGCCATTGGGCTTTCCTTAAAATAAGTTGGCTTTCTGCCGGAGAATGTTTTTAAAGGAATATGATCGGTATGTGATCAATTGCCTTAGAAGAATACAAATATCAGGGTTTTTGGAACTGTTATACATAAGAGTCTACTTAATTGGGTGGTTCGATTAACGTACGATTCAGAAGCAAGCTATAAACTTCTCTAACACCAACGAGATATACACGATATAATTCCTATACTCACTGACCGGAACCCGCTGATTTGTCACCGATTCCAAATGACAATTTAAAAGTTTTTCCTGACTTTGAAGTTCTTTCCAGGTTACGGCAACAATAATATTTTTTCAGCAATTAAAGTATGTTCGTCGCAACCAGATTTTTTGAATTTCATTATTACGGTAATATTAGTATTATTAAAAAATTAAAAAAGTGTTCTTGACAAATTAAGAAATGAAAACATGGTCGTATGAACAATATAATCATCGTTGGTTAGACAAAAGCTTTGTTTTTTGGGTTTTTTGTTAACAGTAATATGATTACGGTAATCATACCGTATGATTGTAATTTTTATAAATTTGAATATGGTTTTTACAACAATGTTATTGTTACGAATCTTAAGAAATAATAGTGCTTTTTATCTGAAAATTAAATATTTTCAAAACAAACTGCTTTGCAGAAATAAAGGGTGATCCATCTAAAGGTATTTTTCAGAACAAAACAAAAATATGAAAATTCAAATCAAGTGTGGAATCTTTATTGGTAATTTGAAAGGACATTTTATGGCACTTATTTTCTGAAAATAATTACCTTCAAATGTTGGCTACTGTATTATGGAAATGAGCGTTCGGTGAGAAACGGGAAGATCCGCTATTTTCGATCAAAACTTTGTTCAGTAATGACGCCCATTTCTGGCACAACGGCAAAGTCAATTAACAAAATTGACGCATTTGGACTGAAGAGCAACAAGAAGAGGTTTAAGAGGAGCCATTACACCCAGAGCGGTTTAAAAGCTGGTGGAATCATTGGTGCATTTTTGAAAAATGATATTCAAAAATGATGATGGCCGGATCGTAACCTTGAATGGTGCTCGCTATCGCGCCATTATATCGATCTTTATGCTACCTAAAATTGAAGCCTGAAATCTTGACGACACTTGGTTTCAGCAGGACGGTGCCACTTGACATACAGCTGTGCAAACAATGAATCTATTGAGAGGTCATTTAGAAAAGCAGCTAATTTCATGTTTTAGACAGGTAAGTTGGCCTCCTAGATCGAGTGATATCACACCTTTAGACATTTTTCTTTGGGGTTATGTAAAGTCCAAAGTCTATGCTGACAAACCAGCTACGATTCAGGTTTTGGAAGCCAACATTACGCGTGTGATAAAAGCCATACCGGTCGAAATGCTCGAACGTGTCATCCAAAAATGGACCCTCAGAATGGAAACCCTGAGGCGTAGTTGCGGCCAACATTTGAAGAAATTTTATTCAAAAAAAAATGCCATAAATGTTCTTTTTAATTACCAATAAAGAATTCACACTTGATTTGAATTTTTATGTTCTGAAAAAATACCTTTAGATGATTCACCCTATATTAAGTATGACCTGGGTTAAGTTCAAAAAAAGAGAGCATAATTTTATGAATAGCAGAGTGATATATTTTTTACTTGTTTTTAAGTAGCTATGAGGAAAATTAAAACCCTCGTAAAGTACATCCCACGTATTTCGGGCACACTAAGATTCAGGGTACACCGAGATTGATCGGTGATACAATTCTAGGCAGTTTCATAATTAAAAAATATATGGCACCAATAGTCCTATGTAATGGTTTTTGCTTCAAAAAACCTTGGCAAAGGGAAACGAATTATTATTACCTGTTAATGTAAGCGATAAGTAACTGGCATTACACAGTACCACGTGTTTGCGGCTTGGCCAACGCAAAACACACTCCAACTCTTAACACTAACACTACAGTCGGGCTAATCTCATTATCCCAGAAAATTAAAAGCCCACAACTGCTCGATCAACTGGAAATTAACCATACGCACACACGCAAAACTACGATCGTTAACTAGAGTTATACGACACTTAAGCTGGATTTCAGTTCAAGTTTTTCACATTGTTTTACGATTTGCATACCCATAAAAACCCCCCTGGATAATAAAATAAAAGAAGAAAACATTAAAAATTAAATTAAAACAAAAAACTCTTTAAGATTAAATTAAAGATCACATATTTCGAAAAAAAACACACACACACAAAGCCCAAAACATACTTGAGAAAATTTTCAAATCTGGCTGTGAATATATTTTGTATAAAAATCACACACGCAGCGAGTCAATAAAACCAAAAAAAAAATCCAAAAGAATCCGAAACCTGAACTTGTGTCTATCTAACAACAGGTAATCGTAAAATAACGACAACATAAAAACCAAAACAATGCGAGAAAGAAACGTAATGAAAACAAAACCCGTAAAAAAAAACCGTAGACCTCTTTCAAGCGCTAAATGAGGCTCAAACGAGTGGCGACCGTTGCGAAAAAGTGCGTAAAGTGAGCAAAGCGAAATCATTCATAGACACACAATTCACACAATGGATGTGGAGAGATCGTAGAGTGATAGGTTGATGCGAAGATAACGACGACGTTATGTCTAGGAGGATGAATCAAATCCGAAGTTAGCGTATACATACCTTAAATCGTTTATTTCACTTAGCATAATTTCGCAAACTCCCTTAAAGGGAAAGTAAAAATTAGTGTTGGTTTTCAGCGTTTCGAATATTGTGTAGCCTCCCTAAAACTAACAAATGTTGGTACGAACAGTCAAATTAAAGTGTTGTGTTAACTTTCAAAAAAAAAACGCTTTACCGAACAAATGTCAAGCTTTGCAGCCCACAAAATTTGGCTGAATGAAATAAATACTTGTCAGTGCTAAAAATTAATCAACCTAAAGAACATTCCTTTAAATTTCACTGCCGATTCTGTCTTGAAATAAATTCGATAAATTAAGTCAGAACTAGTACATATTTAACGTCTAAACTCTATAGCCTTACACTACAATCTTAAACGTTTTTCAAAAAACACAATTAGCATCCACTATTGAGAGTTGCGTAATTAAAATATCTTCACTAGATCTATATACAGAGTCTACATTAAAATGTGAAGCGTCATTTTAAGTAAAATTTTAAGGGCCAGGATATAACAGTTTTTCCAAAACCTGTATCGATATAGACCCAAAAAAATTTGAATGGTATTATACGAGGGTTGCTATTTATATTTCCGGTCCGGCAATAAAAACACAATAATTTATCATTGGAAATGGTTTAACTATTTTTCAAAATATTCTCCTTTAAGATCAACACACTTTTGCATGCGCACAAACTAATTTTCGAAGCACTTTTTCCACTTCGATTGAGACACCTCCAAAACATGATTTTAAACGCTTCAACAGCTGCTTCGGGCGATGAAAAACGTTGAACACGCATTTTTTTCTTGATGCTATGGAATAAAAATAAGTCATTGGGTGCCAAATCAGGGCTGTATGGTAAATGGCCCATCAATTCGACATCTTGAGTGGTCAAATAGCTCATCCTTTCAGCTGATTTCTTCGAACACTGTTGGCAAACAGATGGTTGTATACCACTCAGAATTGACCGTGCTACGTACCGAAAAATAAACGCAATTATTTGCTTCTATGGACTTTTTTCACAAACAACTTTTGTTGGATTTGGCTCGTCTTGAAAGACCCATACGATCGATTGCTGTGATTCGGGTTCATATGCATAGATCCATGATTCGTCACCGGTGACAATGTTATACACTGCCTTTGAGCTACCGCAGTTATACTTTTCCAACATCTCTTTGTACCAATACATACAAGCTTTTTTGAGCTTTTGTGGATCCAAAGATAACAAATTTTTTTCACTGCCAAATTAACATGCAATATCTTATTGATGCTTGTCATACTAATGTCAAGGATGCCTCAATTTCGCGATATGTCACATGTTGGTCTTGCTTAATCAGTTCATGCACAGCATCGATAGTTTCTGGCAAAGTGACCGTAGTTGGACGTCCTTCACGAAATTCATCCTGGAGCGAACGGCGTCCGAGACTGAACTCTTGGTACCAGCGACTAACAGTGGTTTATGATGGTGTCTCATCGCTAAAAGTCGAAACAAGTAAGAAAAAACCATGCCGAAAATCTTAAAAAATCATCGTACGAAAATGTTCACGGGGAATTCGCTCTCAAATGAAAAAACGTTCTGAGTGAGTGCTAAAACATGTCAAAGTTTCTAAGGAAGTTCCTGGGAACACTAGTATTGTCAGGACCTGAAATATAAATAGCAACCCTCGTATCGCTATTTTAGTACAACAAGACTGTCATAATCCAAAAATGTCGTTTGGAGTAAAATGATTTAGGTTTCCATTTTGTATGGTGTTCCCTAAAAAACCAAAAATTTACAAATAAAAAAGCCAATAGTCGGGCAGGTCCGGCTATGTTATACCGAACAACACTATGCTTTTCAGCGACATATTGAGGCTATATAAATCGATATGACCGGTGTTAGTTATAGGTCGCACATAACGCAATTGTGCTTTATTTAAGGTAGAGCGAACTCCAAATGAGGCCTGTGAAGCGGCAGGACATAAATAGGAGAGGACAATTGTACGAGAGTTATATCAAATTTGCACCTATCGTAGGGTTCATTACTAGTCGCCTTTAACTCTTTCAGAGCTGTCAGTTAAGGGGATTTCATTTTGAAAATGGGAACACATTTCAGTCTGTGGATCTGAAGAAGATTTTCCTTTTCAAAAAAAAACTTGTCTTCTTTTAAAATGTAGATGCAAGAGGTTTCGAGAGCTGGTCAATCTCTTTTTTTTTATTTTACAATATTATATAAGCTGATTTGTTTCGCAAAAATCGCATTCTTCACAATAAAAAAAAAATTCGAAAAGCGTTATCTAACAAATAACTTTGATTTTTAGAACCTGCACCGAGGGGTGGATGGTATACTAAATTTGTCATTCCGTTTGGTACACCACGAAACATTGATCAGAGACCCTATGCAGTATAGATATTATTGATCGTTGTAAAATCTAGATCTAGCCATGTCCTTCAGTCCGAGTGTCTGTTGGCACACTTAAACGAATAGCAATTGTGGTAGGTGCATGGAACAATTTAAGAGACCTCACTCTAGATAGTAGCTTTACATACTTCTGACGAACGTCATACATACTTCTGACGAACGTCGGAAAGGTCAATGTTTTAATATAAGTATAGCCCCCTTCAAACATACCTCCCCGACCAAATAACTAACCAACCTATGGCCGACATATATTTTTTTTACATATATATATTTTTTTGTGCTGTTAGAATACTCCACCTCGAGAATCAATCGTATACATTTATGTTCATGTCAGTTTAACATTTCCTTTAACATCCTTGTCGGGTGTTGAGGTAAGCATTTTATGTGGTAGTTGACCCAACCTCTTTCATTTCCCAAAGTGAATATTATCTAAAGTTTTAGATTGTTTCAACTTTTCATTTATCATACGACGCCACAGACTTCCTTATTGTCTCATCAGCCCCCCGACGCTGTTCCATTTATTGACCACCAACCAATTCGCCAGAAAGTGGTCACACGCGCATCAATAAATAAATACTCGTTGGTAAACAGGGAACTTCTCGAGTGTATATGTATTGTGTTTCATACATATGTACGAGTATCGTGATACATACTTTGCACACAAGTACATATATTTGGCAAAATACTCTTAAATTGTTAAAGCCAACAACAGCCATAAAGTAGCGTCAATAGGTCTATTAGATCTGTACATACTCCACTCAACATTTTAGTTGACCATATCTGTGGCGGCAGCATTGGTTGCCGACGCCACTCTAACTTAATTCGGCAACATCTCGATGTTTCCTACAACTACAAACAACACTGGCAGAAACAGCAGGAGAACGATAAAAACAGCTAAATTATTGACAACAACTATCGCTAAGCAAAGTACTCTTCTAATTGCCCCTCCAGACCCTGCGCCGCGTAGTGAAGCAATTACACTAAGCCTAACGAAAACTCGTTGCTTCAGCAGATTTTCAGTTTTTTTTTTGTTTGAGTGTATTTTGCTTTTAGAATACTTGTTTATGGGAAAATAAAAACAAAACGTCGCCGAGGAGAGAAAGAGGTGTGGTTAACCAAAAAGAGTTTTCGAAATTGTCAGAAAATATTTATTGCTTGCTAATACCAAAACGACCACTGCATGCCCTACCGGAAGCGTACTGCAATTCATATTAATATCATCGAAAAAAAAAACAGTAAGCAAGTTTCAGTCGGTTGATCCGACTTAGATGGTTTTCTTTTAAAGGGAATTATTGGCGCTAGTAATGGAGGCGAAGCTAGATTTGTAATATCTGCCGTCGGGTTAATCCACATTTTGATTTAGAACGCCTTAAGACTTCTGAAGATTTAGCACAATTGCTGTGACATTCAACTTAAAGTTCCTCTGACATTTAACCATAGCCAAGATATCGAAAGATCAGGTAGAATAACTAGTTTCCTATTAAGGACGAACAACCTAAAAACTCCGTCTCTATAAAAATGTTTTTTCCGGTATGTAATGAAAATCGATCAAAATCAAAATTTCTCTCGATATGATGAAAAACTAAAACTTTTGTTTACACATATACTGCATAAGGCCTGAAATTAATTAATTAAAATCCAAAAAAAAATTTCCACTTTTTTTTTTGGTTTCGATAGTTTTTGAGACGCTCTTTCACGTGGTGAAAACTGGAAAGTCATAACTTGTTTAGAAGTGTACTAAAAATGTAGAGAAAGATGAAAGAAAAACAGAATTTTATTGAAAATCCAGAATCAAGATAAGAAAGATAAGAAATTTAAAAACAGGATTGAATGCTGCCACCTTTTCATAGACCGGGTCACATATATAACGATTTATTAAATACTTAAATAGATAGACCGATCATTTACTATTTGTTGTCATTACCTATTGTTGGAAAGAACAAACTAGTGTACTCAAGACTATAAGTTTCCACAAGAGACTGTTCTTACAACTTCTATAAGAAGTTATGGTACGAGGGTTGCTACATATATTTCTGACACTAAGTGTTGCCTGGCGCCATCTGACATTTCCATTGGAAAGTTTGACATTTTTAGCATTGACGTACGACCATCATATGTGTTGTTTACAGTGCCTTAAAAAAATAAATTTGGCAAAAAAATTAAATTAACTCTTGAACATTTTTGTGCGATCATTTTTCACAACTTTCGACGTGGATTATCACGAGAAGAGTGCATCGATGAACTTAAATCTTTGTATGGCGATGAAGCAACATCCTATAGCACTGTGAAAACTGATTTAATAAATTCAATCGTTGCCGACGCTCGCTCAAAGACGAAGGTCGTCCAAAAACGGCCGTTGTGCCAGAGAAAATTAATGCCGTGCGTGAACTGATAATGCAAGTTCGTCATGTTACATACCGTTTGATAGAGGCAATCTTGGGCATTTCTTCCACCAGCATACATTCGATATTGCGTGAACATCAGGCCGTAAAAAAGGGTTGTTCTCGTTGGATCCCGCACAATTTGACAATCGCTCAAAAAATGGCTCGAGTTGATTGGTGCAAGAAAAATGTTGATAAAATACAATCACGGTGCTTCAAAAGTCGTATATAAGATCGTCACAGGTGACGAATCGTGGACCTATGCGTATGAGACCGAAACAAAACAGCAATCGACCGCGTGGTTCTTCGATGACGAGCCAAATCCAACGAAAGTTGTTCGTGGAAGAAGCACTTCGAAGCAAATGGTCGCCTGTTTATTCGGCAAAACTGGTCATGTGGCGACTGTTCCGCTTGAGAAACGTAGGACGGTCAATTCTGAGTGGTACATCACAATTTGTTTGCCTGAAGTCTTCAGAGAAATTCGAAAAACGAACAAGAGAAGACGAATCATTGTGCACCATGACAATGCGAGCTTTCACACATCGGCTCAAACCAGCGCCTTTTTGACCGTCCAAAACGTCGAATTGATGGGTCATCCGCCGTACTGCCCTGACTTGGCACCCAATGACTTCTTTTTATTCCCGCACATCAAGAAAAACATGCGTGGTCAACGATTTTCGTCGCCAGAAGATGCTGTTGAAGCGTTCAAAAAACAATGTTTTGGAGGTGTGTCAATCGGAGTGGAAAAAGTGTTTCTAAAATTGGGTTGAGCGCATGCAAAAATGTATAAATCATGCTGGAGAATACTTTGGAAAACAATAAAACCATTTTTGATGATAAATATTCGCATTTACATAATTAGGCCTGAAATATATATAGCTGCCCTCGTAGTACTTCGAGCTGAAATTTCTTCTAAAATACTAATATTGTAATAGAACATATTCTCGACCAAAAAAAAACAATATGTTTAGCTCGTTTGTTTTATTTCGGTCTGTTGCTTTTACAAATTGAACAGGGATTAAACCGGCTCAAGACCTCAATTGCAGCAAGGCTTTCTGTCACGGACCCGAAATCATGATAAAAGTAGTGTGAAGCCACGAAAATCAATGTCACTTTGCCATTTTGTTAAAAACTTGTCTTCTATTTAAATATAGAAGCAAGAGGTCTTGAGCCGGTTTATTCCCTGTTCAATGTAAAAAACAATATGTTTACCTCATTTTAAACCAGAATATTGAAACTTATTACGAGCACATATCACTTTAATGGTTGAGTAAAAGAATTTTTCTGAAAGAGAGAATAACTCCGCAAGATTACTAGATCAGATTTGTTGTTGTTTTAGTACTATAAAAGAACATTTTAACCCAAACGCGATCACATTTATTTACACTTTACAATTTCTAAACAAAAGAACAAGCTAAAGCTAAAAAAATAAACGGTTCGTCTTCGAAGGTCTCTTCTGAAAATAATTGGGCAACATTTTCGTATTTTTAACTCTGAAAAGTCAGCATTGGATGCACTTTAAATTTATTGAAGAAAAGGGTAGGGTAATACTTTCAAAAGCAAAACATACCGTATCCATACTACACGTGCGTTGCGATACTCACTGTACCAGACCATTCCATATCATACCACAGGCATTTAACACTATGCCTCCAAAAAAAAGTCAAAAAATATATGTGTGCCGAACGAATAAAAAAGAAAAAAAAATCTCGTATTATTTTGGCCTTCAAAAATTTTGGCGGTTATTGAACCAACAACAACACACAGACCCAGCAAACACAGTCACACACAATCATACGCACACGCTCTCAGCGAGTCAAGAAGAACTACGACATGGCTTAGCGGCCACCAGCCCAGGCAACAACAATTTCGAGTACTACAACAACGACGACGAGAAGAATATTTCACATACAAATGCCTTTACAATGGTTTTTCTTCTTCTTTATCATCATCGACCAATATTCCGCCATACAACAACAACATCAGCGCATTCAAAACACACACAAACGCACTATCGCGACGCGACGTACGTACACTCTCTTATTAAAGCATTTTGAAAATAAAATTCAAAAAAACGCTTATTTTACAAATGAATGTTTGGCACACCAAAAAAAGCGTCAGATTCCGACTGTTTGCCCGCCCGCTTGCGAAGTCGCTGCCAGATTGACGTATGTAGTACAACGCCATTTAAGCGTGTGTGTGCTAATATCTGAGTTAGTTCAACTACAGTCGGGGATATAAATATAGGATCACTGTGTATACCATTCCCCCATAGACCAATGGGCCTGCTATCTTTGTGATAACATGTGAAATTCCTTGAGATTATTAAGCAAATGAAGAATCGTCGAAAATTTCTAAGGCCAGACCATGGTGAGAAGACTTTATGCAGCAATTACCAAATGGTGGAGTGTCTTGATGGAAGTTCGGTCCGACATAACATGTACAGTCGAACCTGGATAAGTGGAATCGCAAGGGACCGTCTGTTTATTTCTACTTAAGAGGTTGCCCACTAACACGGTTTCCACTTTTTTCCAATTTGATTTTTACCGTAATTAATGAGTAAGACAAAAAAGGTAGTTTGTGTTAAATATATTCTTAAATTCAGTTTATTGGATGTAACACAATAACGCAAGTTGTATTTGTTGCAGAGCGCTCTCAACGTCGCACCGGGGTTGTCAGTATTTCTTGGCCCCTGTCGCCAAATTGTTGGTCAGAATTACCCAAAAAAAACAAATCGCCAAACTATAATCGCAGTCTACGCCCATCTATTCTATAACGGATGGTACAAAAATACTTAGTAGGAACATAAATACTGTTACAACATTGAACACACCCATGTAAATAGTAGAACTGAACATTCCCGTTTATGTCATATGGGTTTTGAAAGCTAACCTCAATAGCGTTAGTCTGTAATGGGATTTTAAAATTGTTTCAGCTTTTATCATGAAGTGGTCAGATTATGAGAACCGTATCGCTGTAGTAGCGCTTTTCAAGTGTGAAATGAAAAAGAGCTATTTTCAAAACGCTCCGGCCACTAGGGATTAGCCGCATGTTCGTCTACCGATGCATAAAACTGTTTGAGAAGACTGGAGATGTAAAAGACCGCCAGCGGTTGGGCCGCCCACGCTCTGTTGGAACACCGCTTATCATCAAAGCCTTTAAATCAAGAATTCACAGAAATACGCTCCAACAACAGAAAATCATGGCCCGTGAGATGAATATCACGCAATAGTCCAGGAGTCGAATTATTAAAAAAGATCTGGGACTTAGGGCTATCGCGACGTACCGGACATTTATTGACAGCAGCTTAAAAAAAATAGGATTGAAAAATGCAAACGTCTTTTGGTGAAGGACGCTGATAACTTGCACAGAAAAATTTTGTTCACCGATGAACAAATTTTTACCGTTCTGGAAAAATGTAACAAGCAAAATGATAGAGTATATGCGCGGTCATCTAAGGAAGCATCTGAACTGATCCCAAGGGTGGAAAAGGGCCATCACCCATTTCTGACAAATGCACAGACAAGATAGAAAAGAGAACAAAATTACAAAAAATCTTTCTTTTGGAGGTACAGCATGAAATGGGGAAACGCCACTCATAGAGGTAAACGAGTAAAAATTCCCACTTAAATTCCTAAAAATCAAGTCCCGCTTAAAGAGGTTCAAACTCCTGCTTAAAGAGGTTTTTTTTATTTTTTGGTCGAGTATGTAGGCAACGCCAAAACTGTCCCTCTTATAGAGGATTTCCACTTATGCAGGTCCCACTTATCCAGGTTCGACTGTATATATAGGGTGATCCATCTAGAGGTATTTTTTCAGAACAAAAAAAAATATTAAAGTTCAAATCAAGTTTGGAATCTTGGTAATTTGAAAGGCCATTTTATGGCATTTATTTATTGAAAATAATTTCCTTCAAATGTTGGCAACTGTATTGTGGAAATGTGCGTCCGGCGAAAAACGGAAAGTTCCGCTGTTATTGACCAAAATTTTGTTCAGTGATGAGGCCCATTTCTGGCTCAACGGCAAAGTCAATAAACAAAATTGCCGCATTTGGGCTGAAGAGCAACAATAAGAGGTGCAAGAGGTGCCATTACCAAAAGAAGATTCCACACTTGATTTGAATTTTTATATTGTTTTTGTTCTGAAAAAATACCTCTAGATGGATCACCCTATACTATTGATTGTCAGATTCGCCTTTTGTGGCCTCTAACAATGTGGATTTGATTTGATCATCGGTGCCAACAATTGGTAATAACAACAAATACTTTCCTTCTTATTACCAAAAAAGGGTAATTTATTGATTTAGCATGAACTTCCAAACATGAAAACCAATTATACAAAAATAAATATAAAAAAATCATATGTCGGAACTTCATGTGGTTGGTGGCTTATTTGAACAGCATCATTTGAAAATTTTTTTAGTTGGCAAAAATAAAATGAAGTTTTAGTTCCTTCAAGTGCAACTTAGTCTAATGTAAAAATGTCGTACTTACTTGGATTATCTTGCTGATGTTGCAGTTCTGTTACAAACAAACAACAAATGAGCTTTTCTGAAATAAAGATGTGAACTTATAATTATTTCCATTACTGTATATGAGACTCATAGCGTTTATTTTGCTTTGGTTCAGGGTTTTAATTTGATTTTGTATTTTCGAATGCGATACGAGAATGTTTGAGGAAACAGCAAAAACGCGTTGAACGCACTAAAGAAATGTTTGAGAGATTCAATAAATAAAAGAAAACAAAACTGAATACTCCAATATTGCATATGTGTGACACGACATACACGGAAAAACTTATACTAGAAGTTTCCCAAAGCTTAGATTTATTAAGAAATGGTGAGATCCACCACGTTTAGGTTAATTTGATGGAGTAAACGTTTTAGATAAGTACATTGAACTGCATTGTAATAGGTTGGTCAGAATATTCAATACGTTCCGAAAAGTTTATAAGACGCTTCTTTAGGATCGTATAAATGGCTGCTATAATCTTTATTTATTTAGCCCAAAAATACACTTTTTTAATTCCCAAAAAGTGCATTTTTGGGCTATACTAAAAGTCTTGCTTTTCTGGGACGGATTGAACAATATGTACGAAATTTGGGGATAGGGAAAAGAACACTACGGTCTATATTATGTAGTCAAACTCGAATTAAAAAAAAAAATATTTTAAAACTTTATATATTTTGGTTGAAATTTCCATTTCTTCAAATGTTTATACGAGGGCATTTGTTTCCCACAGAAAATAATCCGAAAAGGCCTAAATTTAAGCTCCGAGGCGGCCGATTGACATCACCATTTCGGCTAATTATTCGATTTTCAAAAACAGTGCGTAAAATAGCGATTGTTGCGTTGGCTGTGAAATGTTGCCCCGTTCGTTGCAACCAAATGTCGTCCATGTCGATTTTTCGTTTAAATTCTTCACCACCTGCCAAACAATCTTCAGCACATTGGGCGAAGCGAAAACGCATCCATTATTAAATGACAAAGGTCAACTTTTCAATAAAACCAGAAATTTGAACAAAATTATCAGTACTTTTTTTACTGCCGATTCAAATTTTAAATAGCCCAACCTATATTTCAAAAATAAACTCCTTAAAAATTTATAAGGATAAGACATTTACAGACATTTACAATTTAAAAACTTACTTCTGTTACAATATACACACCGTATCATCGATTTCGAATGTTTCATACCTCCCATGGTAAAAAATGAAGTTTGTCCTTTTGAAATAAGAGACATTCAGTGTCCAGATAGTGATAGGTGGTAGATACTCGTTCCTGAGTTGACGTTGTACGCTTTCAGTAATAGCGGCTAAACTTCCACAAGCCAATTGTCCAGATACTCAGACCTGCCGATAAAGCTCAGGGAATTGTTTTCAAGAAATACATTGCTAATTTTACAGGGTGAACTCCTAGAAGCGACTTGTACCCTTGCTGCTTTAGATGTTAAGCAAAATCGGTCTAGTCGGATAAAAGATTTTCTTTTAGGGACTTAGTATGGGATCATTGGTTCATATTGGTAAGAAAAATTAAAGCCAGGTTTGCTACGAATTGAAGTATAGATTTGTTTTTAAGATTAGAGTATATAAGATTCGCCATTGCCGAACTAAACGACTTTTTTACTTCCTTTTTATTAAAGTATGAGTTATCATTTGACAACTAGTCGCACACTGTGACCATTAAGTGGTTTACACGGTCGTCCTTTATACGAGTAATTAAATGTTTGCCGATTTGAGGCCAATTTCAGTCGTCTGTTTCAAGTCAACTGGTTCAGAGAATAGCAGACTGAAACCTAATGAAACATAAAATTTTTCTACATAATCGCCTTTGCCTGCGATCGTTTGAAGGGTTGCCCTTTATAATTCCGCACAGCTTTCCGCTAAGAAACTCAACATTTTGTGGATATCAATTTGGTAAATTTTGCATCGAGACTTGGGCCTACACCCGTAAAAATCCAGGGATTGTTTCTATGGTAAATCGAAACGTATTTGTTATATGGACATACTAGTACATATGTAGGCATGTGTAGGCATACATGTGTTTACAAATTGCCAGAAATCCATTAGTTTTTTTTCACGAATCAAATCGCTTCGAAATGAGTTCACAGCAGTGATCGATACGAGCAGATTGCAGACTGAATTCTAATGGAGTGCGAGCGTCTCGCACAACCTCAGCAAAGTGCGTGTGATGAATAATGAAAATCTCTTTGCGTTTACGACGCAAGTGCGTATCCGCATTTCTCAATGAATAAAAATTACGACAAATCAAACATATTCACTGCGAACATCATTAAAACATTATGGGTTTTTTCGGGTTTCGGTTTGGTAAATAATATGTCATTGTCAGCTGCCAAGTAATAAGAACGGCGGGCGACCGAGAGGGGAAAGGGGAAGACTAGTTCCAAAAAATGTTTATGGTCGTAGCGCGTGTTATACCTTAATAAGCCATAAAAATATCTATAATTTTGCATAAAATAATAAACAAAAACGAAATATAAACATAAATATTAGATAAAAAAGTATTGCCAGCAATATAATCTGATAAATAAAAAAAAATATATGTATGAACAAATAAAAAAGTATTGGCAACAGGTGAATTGCTAACATTGACCAATGCTAACATTATGCCAGGAAAAGTAATCAAAGCCCTATCCGGAAATTCAGAAATGTTTTCCAAAGGCTAAGTCTAGAATTGAAGCGGCAGCAGCAGATAGATGCGCAGTGAAAATCCTCGGATCCTTTATTACTTTCAAAAACACGCAGAGATAAAACAAAGTTGTAAATTGATAAGTCGAATTATAAAACTTAGACTAACAAGTAAAAATATCGTTAAGTACGGCCAAGTCGGACCTGTTATACTCTACAATGCGCTACTAAAGCGCACAGAATAGTCCGTTTTTAGGCCCTTTCGACCTATGCGAAAAGTTCTAAATTACTTTTCTTTTGAATTGCTAACGAAATTTACTTAAGTTTTAGAACCCATAAGTCCACATTGAGCGCACTTTTTTACCATGCGGTACGTATTTTGGGCCAGGTGAGCTAGAAAGTCCTGTAACTATCCCGTTATTTAAGAAGTACTTTTAAGTTTCCTTTTTACCATAATACCTTTTGTCGCCTAAAGGGAAACTTTTTTCCCTGGGTCGATATAACCCTTTTATAATTACAAACGCAATTGTGACCAAAGCCATCATCATAAGCTTTTGTGCAATGAAATGTTTCCTTTCTCAAAAATTTAATTGGGAGTACAGTGTTTGCTCCTGCCACTTTAGCGCGAGAGGAATAACTCCGGCAAAACTAAATCTTTAAATTAAAACATATTAACTGATGTCTAAATGCAAAAAGAAAATAAACATAAAAAAACAAAAAATAATTTTATTTTCCCTCTGTGAGTTTAGATAGTGTCAAAGTGAAAAGTTGAGGAAAAATAGAAGACCTGAGTCCGAATCTATCGGAATGTTTTCATTTAAGATTCCAATCGGCGAGAGGTATACAACATTTGACCAACGAAAATTCTTTGGTTATTGAATTGTTCCCATGTTGAGATAATATTTCAACAAATCGCTTATCAGCTTTGAATGCCTCTTGTAGGTGTCTTAAAATTCTAAGTTACACAATGCCTAAGCACCTTTAGTTCATAAACTGCTAGAACCCTGGAAACCATAAGGGAAATGCTAAACCAGATAAAAACTTTGTATATCAGTAACTTTGTCTCTGTAGATAATGGGTGATCCAGTAGAGACACTTTTTCAATAGCCTTTTTTGACAGTTCACGTGTGAGTCGTGTCATGCTGGCATGTTATTTTTGTTTAGTATTGTTTGGCATTTCATCATGGAAAGAATTACGCCTGAACAAGGTTTACAAATCGTTCAACTTTATTACGAGAATTCACGTTCTGTGAGGAATGTGTTTCGTGCACCTATGGTCAACATAATCCCAACACCATCACCTATGTTGAGACCCAGCATTCATTATTGGATAATATTCGACCGAACCACGTGCAGCACGCAGTAAAGAAAATGTAGCGGCCGCAGCTGAGAGTGTACACCAAGACCGTGGAGGGTCGATTTGACGCCGTTCGCAGCAACTCGGACTGACGTATGGAACGACTTGGCAATTTTACGTCGAGATCTTAAATTGAAAGCGTACGAAATACAGCTTGTGCAAGAATTGAAGCCGCCCGACGTTCCCAAGCGACAACGCTTCGCTCTATGGGCGCTTGAAAAGTTCCAAGAAGTTCCGACATTTTCGAGCCAAATTTTGTTTAGCGATGAGGCCCTTTTCTGGCTCAATGGGTATGTAAACAAGCAAAATTGCCGCATTTCGAACGAAGAGCAACCATAAGAGGTTCAAGAGCTGCCACTTCTTCCAGAAAAAACAACGGTGTGGTTTGTGGGCCGGTGGAATCATCGGTCCATATTTCTTCAAAAATGATGGCGGTGAGAACGTAACCGTCAATGGCGACCATTATCGTGTCAGAATAACCGACTATTTGATGCCTGAAATTGAAGCTCGTGATCTCGGCGACGTTTGGTTTCAACAAGACGGCGCCACTCCCCACACATCGCATCAATCAATGGATTTATTGAGAGAACCCTTCGGTGAGCAGATAATTTCACGTTTTGGGCCGGTCGATTGGCCACCAAGGTCGTGTGATATCACACCGTTAGACTTTTTCCTGTGGGGATATGTTAAGTCTAACGTTTATGCGGACAAACCTTGGAGTAGGCCTTGGAGCAAAACATAAGGCGTGTCATTCGACAGTTTTCAGTCGAAATGCTCAAAGGAGTCATCGAAAATTGGACTCAACGGATGGAACATCTGAGACGTAGCCGCGGCCAACATTTGATAGACATAATCTTCAAAAAACAAATGCCAAAGAATGTTCTTTCAAATGTAAATAAACATTCCTTATTCAATTTGAATTTTCGGTGCTTTTTATTTAAAAAAGTAGGGAACCTCGAAATGGATTACGCGTTACTTACTTCTAAATAATCTTACGAAAGTTTCCTTCCTTCTTCAGGGCTATCCGAGCATGTGCATTGAAATTTACAGTCTGTTAAAAGGGACCCCTAGATAGCTAAAACTATTCTTAAATGCACTTTAGTTTCTACATCCAATTTCACCAAGAGCACTGTCTGTCATGATCTGTCCAACTGAACAATGAATTTCGCTTCCAAAAAAGCTGTGCAAAAGTTTTACAAAATAGTTTTCGAATCCAATTTGTATTAACTTAAACAGTATTCCATTATGCTAAGCCCGATCGAACGCCTTCTCAATATCGAGATATACAGCAACAGTGCCCTTACGCTGCCTCAAATTACTGACAATGTCATCCTTAAACTTTAGTAGAGCATGTGTTGTCGAATGACCCTTCTTAAATCCAAATTGATATTCTGGCATATAGTGACTTTCGTTTGCCAAATCTATTTTCCGTAATATTACCAGCTCAAGGACTTTGTCCAGATTCGATAGCGTAGCTATTGGCCGCAAATCGTTTACAGTTTTTTTGACAATTGTACAAACTTTGGCAACCGTCAAAGCATCCGTAGCTACAAAAAAAAAATGAAGTTGTAATGTGTGGGTGGTGACACAATTGAGTTTGTGCAGAGGTTCGATATTTGGAACGAGCAAAAAAAAGTGTGACGGACCCATTAAAAAGTATCGACCTAAAATTATTTTCTGAGTCGATTGCTATTCAAATATGAACCGAACGCATATATCAACCGATCTCCATGAAACTTTTCAGATTATTTTGTTTTGGGCTAATGACGGTTGATTGTATTTGAAAATTGGGAGAAAACGGTCCAAATTTTTATATACATCCAGATTTGGAATCTAATCAAATGGTAAACTTCCTAAGATTTCAACGAAATTTCGATTGCGGCGTTATTTTGCATACAGGTAAATGCTGAAAATAGACCAGATCGGTCCAAATCTTGATATATCCCCATACGAATGTACCTTCCCGCCAAAAAAAATCCGTAGCTAAAAAAATTAATGAAGTTGTAATGTGTGGGTGCTGATATAATTGAGTTTGTGCAGAGGTTCAATATTTGGAACGCGCAAAAAAAGTGTGATAGACCCATAACAAAGTATGCTGATCGACCTAAAATTATTTTCTGAGTCGATTGGTATTCAAATATGAAGCCCCATACAAATGTACCTCCCGATTTGGTGTCTAACCGACCTAACAGCGGTAAATGTCATCAGATTTGTTTGAAAAATGTTTATGGTGTTGTTTTTCATGCAGGAAAAACTTTGCTGAAATAGGACCAAATCTCCGGTCCAAATCGGATATAGCCCCCATACAAGTGTTCCGACCGATATTTGGTCTAAAAGAAATTTTATTAGATTTTAACGAAATTTGGTGTTTGGTATTATTTGGCACACAGAAAAAACATAAAGTAAGACTATGAAGTCTTCGGGGTGTACTAAGAGTATCATGAAGTCGGTCTCGTTTGTCGAGTTTAACAACAATTGGTTTGTGACATTTCCACCAACACCTCCAAAATCTTGAAACTTGTGTACCTTTGTGTGAGGGGTCGATAATTCCTTTGAGAAACAGGAAATCCCTAAAATTGGAGGGTCCTGGTTGGTCTCAGTTATTTTGTATATGCCGAGGAAGTTTTTGTTTTGCAACGCAATACCGTCTGGACAAAAATAATTAATGGCCCGAAGGGGCGCAAAAACAACCCTTTAGTTTAAATGGGTTGCACTTACGTCTGTAATAAATCAAAAAATAGTGCGTTCACATTTATTAAGCAAATTCTCGTGATGGGATCTTTTAAGGTAATTTATGTCGTACAGCAGTTTAACATCTTATCTCTAAGATTAGGGGGTTCTGTTTATCGAAAAAGGTAAAGAGAGTTCCTAGTATTTTAATGCTTTATGAAGCCAAAAAAAAATGATGTTTCTAATTTCTACGTGTCCTTTTTGTTTATTTGTTAAGGAAATTGTATAAATATGGTTAGAATTGTTCGTTTTTGAATATAAATGCTTTATTCGCCATTTTTGTATAGGTCGTCTAAAATAAAACTAGAAAATTTCAAAAATAAAATGTATTTTTTGTTCTTTTTCAAAAAAAAAAACAATTAAATATTTTTATTATTGACCAATTTTTGTACCTTAATGTTGGGCAACTTTTTTTTTAAATTCTTGTTTACTTTATTCACCGATTTCTGGCGCTTTAAACCATTATAATTTCTTTATTTTTTCCCGTTCTAATCTATTTTCAGAGGCGTAGTTAGGCGCAATTTAACACAGATTCAAATCCGAGTAGGAACTTGAAAAAATTTTCGGCGGTGGGTGTTCCACATTGCAATGTAAGAGATAAATCTCCAAGCCATGTAAAAACTTAGCTTAAAAATACATAAGCCTGCGATAAAAAGTAGATCCTGAGTGAGTATTAGAACTATATCGTAGCACATCTCAAATTGGTTTATAATTAAAATTCTTCTCAATTTTAGCGGCAACTAATGAATGATAAATTTCGCCGCATATCACGATTCTAGCTTTAGCTACTTGTCTGCAAATGAATGAATGAATCAGCCAGTTACGCAAGTGTTTCATATAAAGGGTAAGCCAAATTTTTCTTAACATTTAACATATATTTTTATATAAATAGAAGTCTACTTTAAATACTCACCCTCCACACATTTACCCACATTTAAATAGAAGAGTTTGTTTTGTAAACCCTCCACTGAAAGATGGAGTGTATACTAGATTTGTCGTTCTGTGCAACATCTCGAAATATTAATCGAAGACCCTCCTATAAAGTACATAATTTATTGATTGTTGTAAAATTCTAAAACCATCTAGCCATGTGTCTGTTAAAAGCACGATACCGGTCAATCGAATAAAGCTAGGACCTTCAAAATTTGCATGATAATGACAGACGACCATAAGCTGTTTGAGACTGTTAATGAACACAGAGAAAAGATTCGTTGCCACAACCCAGTTTTTTTTTGCCAACCGAATGATTGATGTTGCATACACCTCGAGTCTGCCATCAGTACAACCGAATGTTAGTTGATGCTCTGTTACGTTCAGTAATTGTAACTAAAGCATCGGTAGAAAATACGAAGAATCCAAACCTTTAGAAAAGAACTTCAGATCTAATAGTCAACATGACGCACTTGTTTAACAAAAATATTTAAATTTTCAGTAGAGGGTGCAGTAAATGGTGGTCCAACTACAACTCACAATGTTAATTGTAAATAAAACAAAAAGTTTTCAGGGAATTATCTTAATTATTTATTATGAATTATTTAAAAGGATTTATGCCAATTATGTGTGAAGCAAAATATTGGCCATATTCTCGTCACGGCTTTGGTGGCATACCGATGGTCCATATTTTCAATGACTCTGAGACGTAATGGAAGTTCAATGGCGTTAATGTGCCGACTTATCTCATCCTTATACTCTTAGATTTTGGCTTAGCGTACACATTTTCTTTTAAATATCCCTAAAGAAAGAAGTCCAACGGTGTCAAATCACGTGAGAAAACACAGCTATTGAAATTCTCGCGCAAAAGATCCATTAAATCGTTGGCTGTGTGGCAAGTGGCAACATCCTGTTGGAACCACTGTTTTCATATCGTCAATTTCTGGGAAGTCCGTTATCATCTCTTGAAAGCAAACACCATTCATGGTTACTGTTTGCCAAAAGCGGTTCCGAAGAAGTACGGCCCGCGCCCATAAACCGCACCAAACTGTCGCGTTTTGTGGACAATCACTCGTGGATTCTCATTTGCCAAAATTCGGTAATTCTGCTTAATTCTATAATTCCACTGTGGACACATTTGGTTGATTACACTCTGCGACAAATGGTAAGGGTCAGTGATCGGTTTGGAATGAAACCACCGGGGAAAGTTATATTGGTAAAAAAAAAGTCATACGTGTTCCAGCGTTTCGCTGGGTCTCATCTAGGAATCGAGATATATCGATTTGAAGTTAGTAAGTATCGTATAGGGGAATTTGTCACGTTTTAGGCTCTTTTGTTTGACATAACTCGAGAACCACTCGTCCGATTTAGCTGAAACAAATTTAGAAAAATTAAGAATTACAATTCCTCTAATCTGTTCTTAAACCGTTTTCCTACTTAAGCAACAGTTTCGCAATTATAAATAAATGTATTTAAAAAAAAAATAAAAAAAATAAAAAATTTTCTTCATGCGCTTATTTTTAACTTGGAAACTATTACTTGTAAAGGAAAATAATATATGAACAGATTAAGGGAATTGTAATTCTTGGTTTTTTAAAATTTATTTCAGCTAAATCGGACGAGTGGTTCTCAAGTTATGTCAAACAAAAGAGCCAAAAACGTGACAAATTCCCCTATACGATACTTACTAACTTCAAATCGATATATCTCGATTCCTAGATGAGACCCAACGAAACGCTGGGACACGTATGACCTTTTTTTGACCGATATAACTTTCCCCGGTGGTTTCATCCCAAACCGATTGTGGCTGTCGCACAGTGTTATGCTGACCAAAAATTACGATCGCAAGAAATGCATTTTGATTTTAACGTCCATTTTCGTAAAAGCCTTCACAATTAACATCGTGCATTGTGGTTGGACCACCCTTTGCTTGTAGTACTCTTAAGCATAGGGAACGTCATGTTGAGGAAAAGACAATGGAAGATTTTTACTAAATAAGTTAGATTAAACGATTTGCTTAAAGCAGTAATAATAGGATTACTTTCACTTTTGGTTATGGTAAAAGTTTTGATATCATCACCGATATTCGCTACCAACCACCAGTTATAGCAACTAAATATATTTTATGCGTTTCATAGCTATGACCGATCAATTAGTTGTGGCTACAATACGATGATCATATTTATCATCATGTGGTAGGTCGAACCGAATATCCATTACGATTATAAACATTTGGTGATTGCAACCGAAATTCATTATTATGCAACGGAATTTGAGTAGTGTCAACAGATTTCCAACTAATTTTATCTCTGTGTATGTAAAAAATCGTTCAGGGAGGAAAAAGTTTATCTTTTTGTTGACAAACAAAGTCGTAAATTTGGACTTTAAGGTTAAACGCTCTTAATACCTCAAAAATGGGAATAGGCGCTGGAAGTTTTTGTGGCCAAAAAAACGGACGTATGGTTAGAACGCGCGATCATTAGTCAATATGGACTCTCAACTTAAGACAAATTTTTTTACAAACGAAAATGGAAATATTTTCAATTTTTGGCTGGTGTTACTCATGTTACAAAGGAGCCTTTAACGGACCACTTTAATTTACGGTGGTTAAAGTGGGTACTTAAATTAAACCTGGTTGTACTACAAATCCAAATAATATTAATATCCATATTATGGACATTTGACTTCGAACAAAAGTCAGAAATTCCGGAAAAAGAAATTCAAATGTGTTAAGTCACATTATAACCAAAACTAAAGAGGGAGAGACTACACCAAACAAGAACCCGTTTCAATCGTCTGAATTGTTTCACGAGCAGCATGAACCGTCGAATCGTCAGTTTGACATCACATGGCCAAGGCAAAATTAAATGCGTCTGTTCTAACAATTGCGAAAGTTTCTCATTTACCAGAGGGCGGTTTTTTTAAGAACTATATTCCAATGAAGCATTCAGTCCAAAAACTCACCCAATAGCTTTTTAGATCAGGGTTATATAGGGTGATCCATCTAGAGGTATTTTTTCAGAACAAAAAATTCAAATCAAGTGTGGAATCTTTATTGGTAATTTGAATGGACTTTTTATGGCATTTACTTTTTGAAAATAATTACCTTCAAATGTTGGCAACTGTATTATGGAAATACGCGTTCGGTGAGAAACGGAAAGATCCGCTGTTTTCGACCAAAATTTTGTTCAGTTTTGAGGCCCATTTCTGGCTCAACAGCAAAATCAGTAAACAATATTGGATACCGAGCCGGTTATACGCACCGGATCGACCCGAAGCACCAATTCTTCGGCCAAGGGCTGTCACCCCGGTACGGTTTGCCGCTACAACAACAACAACAACAAAATGTCGCATTTGAGCTAAAGAGCAACAAGAAGAGGTTCAAGAGGTGCCATTATACCCAGAGAAAACAACGGTTTGGTGCGGTTTATGAGCTGGTGGAATCATCGGTGCATATTTTTTCAAAAATGATGATGGCCGGAACGTAACCGTGAGTGGTCTTCGCTATCGCGCCATGATATCGATCTTTATGCTACCTGAAATTGAAGCCCGTAATATTGAGGACACTTGGTTTCAACAGGACGGTGCCACTTGCATACAGCTGCTCAAACAATGGATCTATTGAGAGGTCATTTCGAAAAGCAGTTGGCCGCCTAGATCGAGTGATATCACAACTTTAGACATTTTTCTTTGGGGTTACGTAAGAGCCCTTGGCCGAAAAATGTTGTTTCGGGTCAATTCGTTACATAGAAGCGGCCGTCCGTTAGTCTCCAGCTCCGATGACAGTAGGTCATATCGGTCCGCGTTTTGATATGGGTCCAAGTGCAAAGGTCCTTCTCCATTTAAGATACAACCGCTCTTTGACACCCATATTAATTGCGATCAAATTTGGTACAGTGTATTAAGTTGAACCAACAATCAATCCTGGACTAATTTAGACAACATAGGCCAATTTTTGAATATATGTAGTTCCCGTACAAATGGTTTGGGGCCCAAAACATTTTTCCAACATAAATGGGTTATATGGGATATGGATTATATGGGTTATAAAAAGCAATACAAAAAAATTGAATTTTTTCTATATATAGGGGGCAGTATCCTAGGACCGAAAATCTGGCCCATTCAAACATAGACATACTCGTACATATGTGTACCAAAAAATCAATGCAATTTTCTTAAAAATTCAAATATGAATACCTGAGTCTATTAAGGTGATCCCAAAAGTCCAAAAACCTGTTTCAAGTTGGGCCGCGTATGATGTAGTCGGCCACGCCTGACATAAATTTTTGTCTTAGTTTCATTCAGTAACCAACCCTGACTGTCAGCGTAAATTATGTGCCATCCTTTCCTATATAAAGGGTGTCCCAAGAAGAACGCAATTTTTAAATCTGGCAACATTCGAAGTGTCATTGTTTGAAATTTGAACAATTGTTATTGTTTGTTAGTAGAAGGTACGAGGTTAGTAAAAATGGAGCGCTACACGAATGAACAACGCATTCTCATTGTGAAATTGTTTTACCAAAATGGTGAAAGTTTTGCGGCTACAATTCGCAAATTGCGATCAATTTGGGGTCACAATAATGCTCCAAAAGAGTCAACTGTAAAGAGATTAATGGATAAATTTGCCGAAACTGGGTCTGTTAGTTTTGTAAAGACAACAACGCGCCATTGACCAGGTCGATCAACCGAAAATGTCGCAGCTGTACGTGATGATGTCGCTCAAACTCCATCCACCTCAATTCGACACCGAGCTCAGCTAATTGGTGTCTCCAAATCCACTTTGCAGCGAATTTTGACGAAAGATTTGCATCTTCATGCATACAAAATTCAATTGACTCAGGAACTGAAGCCAGCTGACCATGGACAGCGAAGGGAGTTCGTTAATTGGGTATTGGAGAGACAACATGAAAATGCTGATTTTGCCGATAAAATCATCTTTAGTGACGAGGCCCATTTTCATCTTGATGGCTTCGTCAATAGGCAGAATTGTCGCATTTGGGGTGCGGAAAATCCTCGAGTGATTCACGAGAAGCAAATGCATCCTCAACGTGTCACTGTGTGGTGTGGTTTTTGGGCTGGAGGAATCATTGGACCTTTTTTTTATGAAAATGAGGCATGTCAAGCGCAAACAGTCAATGGTGTTTGGTATCGTGAAATGATAAACAGTTTTTTCTTGCCTAGAATTGAAGAAATGAATGTGGAGGGCATGTGGTTCCAACAAGACGGCGCCACATGTCATACAGCCAGAGAAACAATTCAATTGCTGCATCAGTCATTTCCCGGTCGTGTTATTTCGCGTTTTGGAGATCAGAATTGGCCGTCTAGATCGTGCGATTTAACACCATTAGATTTTTTTCTTTGGGGTTTTTTGAAGTCGATGGTTTACGCGAATAAGCCGACGACGACTCAAGCCTTAAAAGACGAAATTGGACGCTGTATTAATGAAATACCGCAGCATTCATGCAAAACGGTCATTGAAAATTTCATTAAAAGATCGCGTGCATGCCAGCAAAGCCGCGGCGGCCATCTGCTCGATATATTGTTCCATACATAACCTCATTCTGTCTACTTTACGATATAATAAAGTTTCACGATTTTTTCTTAAATATCTGTGTTTTATTTAAAATTTAAAAATTGCGCTCTTCTTAGGACACCCTTTATTTCATCAACTTATTGCTCTTTAGGCGGTGCGGCATATCCCTTCGTATTATCACAAGCATACATTAGTTCTTTCCTCCCCTCGCCCAACATTAAGAGCGAGCTGCCTTTGTGACATGTCACAATGGTTGACATTTGCCCCTTGAATGTGATAATGATGTTCGCATGTACCAATTAACCCCAATAGAATGTCTAGCCCTTCTATATATTTTGCAAAAAAAAAGAACTAAATGGAATTTGGGATGTCATCCTTGTAACGAGAAAAACACAAAATAGTGGCAACCAAAAAGAAAATTAAGTTTTTTTTGGCATTCTTTGCTTTTTATAAATCTTCATTTTTTTTCTTGAGGGGGAGGGTGGGTTTTTCGTTCCCCCATTCGTTTGTATTCTGATTGCTGCTCATATTTGCTGTCCATGTTTATTTATTACTTATTTTGTCTATGTTGACTTATTAATTTTTGGGGGACAAGGGGGATATTTGTCAATTTATTAGAACATGCCATACGAGTACATGTCGGTATGTATGAACATGTGTATGCATTTTTAATAAATAAAAAAATAGACATGGTAAAATGTCACTATTACAGTCAGCTCTAGTCCAAGCAAAAATTTTCATTTTAGTTGGGTGGTTATAACCGAAACTGGAACATAATTGGATAAAAGGTTTTTTATTAGACAAGTCTGAACTTAAAAATTTTATAAAAATATAATGTGCTGCAAATTTATCTTCAACAATACGAGTACTATGTTGGTTGAGAAAAATCGATCCGAAAACGTCTATTTTTTGGACTCTGCTACATAAGAAGTGCTGTATATCACTCACTCGTGGTTCTCGACTTTGGCATTTGGTGTTTTTTTTTTTTTTTTTTTTTTTTTTTTTTTTTTGAATAACCAACACTAAGTGAATGCCCCCTATACATGCGGGGCATTGCGTTGGCGAGTGGAAAGTAAAGGATCGCAGGGGGAAAGTGGGAGTAATGTTTATTGTAATTTGCCTTGAACTTCTGGATGTCGCAATTAGTGGGAAATACATTTGCCGGAAGTCGATTCCACATACGGACTGTACGAGCGAAAAACGAATTTGATCTGTAGTGTATAGTGCGGTCAACTGGCCAATCGATAACAAACGGGTGTGAATTCTTAGAAAGTTGCGTGTCCCTGCCGAACATCCTCACGTCAGGAATAAGGCGACGGATGTCTGATTAACACACACCATGAAAGTAACGATAGAACAGCGTCACGCAACCCACATTCCGACGATGCTCAAGGGAAACAATAGAGTTGGATACCCTACTGTCACCTATCAGCACCATCGCTCTCCTTTGGACACGGTAAAGTAGCTCCAAGGATGATTTTGGAGCACCTGCCCATATATGGGAGTTGTATTCCATCTTCGGCCTGATGTAAGTTGTATAGATATTGAAAAGATCAGAAGGAGTGAAATATTTCTTGCACCGCTTTAAAAAGCCTATGCACTTCAGAGCTTCTTTCGGCACTACGAATACATTTCTCGCCCAACGAGCGTCACATTGTATTTTCATGCCCAAAACATCAAAAGCTTCTGATTGTTCAATATCCGTATCATCGACGGAAATTGACGATATTGTTGGGCCAGGGAATCGCTCGTGAGACAACAAGCAGCACTCGACCCCAGTCGGATATGGTCAGTAGATCCCGGCCAAGTGTCTCATCCATAAATCGTCTTTTGTCTTCAATATCATGAAGACTCGGCCTACGGTCGAATGAATATGAATGACAGAGGCTACTGTCATCTGCGAAAGAGTAGATTGGATTCACGTTCTGACCCAAAATATCGTCAATGAAAATTAGAAATAAAAAGGGAGAAAGGACAGAGCCCTCTGGTACACCTGCGGTCAGCCTATGTGTGTTGAATGAGAACCCATCTACAACAACTCTAATAGTGCGATCTCTAAGAAAGCTCCATATAAATCGAGCAAACGTATTACCAACACCAAAAGCAATCAGCTTTAATACGAGTGCACCTTGCCAGACTCTATCGAAGGCCTTGGAGATATCCAGAGCCACGACTTAACTCTCACCGACCAGTTCGGTTACTGTATGATTGTATATTTTCTTCATTTGAATATGGTTTTTAGAACAATGTTATTGTTTCGGATCTAGTGCAATAATAGTACAGGGTGGGTCAAAAGTAACCATGGGGTTAAAAACTTTATAATATACAAAATGGAATTTTTTTTACACTAAGTATGAAAAATAATGTCACTTACGTAAATAACCACCGCTTTCAGCTTCACAATGATAGGCTCGTTTTAGAGCATTTTTCATAACATCTTTCAAAATTTGTGGCTGTAGCGTTCGAATTTCGGCAACAATGTTGGCCTTGAGTTGAAGGATTGTCTCGGGCTTGTTCACAAATACTCGCTCCTTCAAATAAACCCAAAGAAAATAGTCAGGTGCTGACAAATCTGGCGATGGCGCTAGCCAAATAATTTCCGAATTTCTGAAAATTTTTCGCTCTCCAAAAATTTGATTTAAAAGTGCCATTGTGTCTCGAGCAGTGAAACCACATCTCAGATCTGTTTTCAAGAGCAGGACGTAAAAAATGTTTTTTAATAAACCGATACCGCTCTCCATTTGTGTTTACAGCACTTCCATCTTCATTCTCGATATTAGCAAATGTGATCCCACACCATACTGTACACCTAATGGGGTGCCACTGGCGTTGATGAATGGCTTTTCGATTTTCAGAACCTACAGTTCTGCTTATTAACCAAGCCATTCAAATAGAATAAGATGCGCTTTGCGTTAAAATAATTGATCGCTAATTTAAAATAAAAAAATTCTATTACTCTGGTTCTTTGCTCAGTTGTGAACATCTCCATCATTTAGGGTCCATGTGTATTTATATAATCTGAAAAAATATATATATAAACCCCTATGGTAAATTTTGTCCCACCCTGTACTTATTGTATGGAAATTATATTTTGAAACTGCTTTGGCTTTGTTCAACGGAAATATTTTTAATAAAAACGCTTACGTTTTTTTTAAACTTATTTTTTCTACTGTTAAATAAATCAATCCTTTTATTTTTAGTTTAATGTATTTTTAAATAATTTGCTTTCAAATCTATTGTTGACAACATAAGCCAATTTTAATAAATAACTTTGGGGCTTATCTTATAATTATGTTTGATCATACTATGGTTGTTGAGATCATAACATAGTTGCGTGTAAATCATACTATGGTTGTGAGTATTATTGTATGGATGTGGAGATTATGATTATTGAGTGTGAATCATACTATTGTTGTGAGGATCATAATATTGTTGTAGCACAACCATATACTCAACAATAGTACGATGCTCTTCGAATATTGTTATCCTAACCATAATTGTTTATCTACGTGTGCTGAGTCTGTGGGAATTATTATTTTCAAAAGATTATCGAAACTTCTCAACACTTGTAAATAGCAAAGCGAATTTCCTTACGATATCGATTGTCGTTATAACTACTTCAGAGCGATGGAATGGGGCCCTATCCGATTTCAGAACTTGCAGCTGTAGAAATCACATATTTCATCCGAATCCGACCAAATTTCGCATGAAACATTACTAACTCCCAACAACAATATCTGGTGAAATTAGACCATATGTTTTTAAATAGCCCTTCGGAAACCCTGCACCTGGTCGTCCAAAAACCTATGCATCAACAAAGAATATCAGTTTTAAAGCGGTGGTATCCTTGACACATTTTTTCTTAGATATGTTGCCGAAACGCCATTTAAATATAAAGCATTTTTGGTGGCCGACAATGGGAGAGATGAACTTGTACAATGTTTAGTTTTTGCAGGATGACGCGCCAGCCACTCAGTCTCGGCTATCCGGAACTCCAATTTAACTCCGCTAGACTTTTTTTGGGATACCTTAAAGGACCTCAGTTATGCGTACCATTCATTAACGGGTAAGGCCCTTGAATATCATGCAAGTCATCCATCCGTGAGATTGAACTAGAAACCGTCGCCAATGTCTTTAAAAAGTAGGATGGACAGGATACGACGCTGCACATGAGGCAACCACTAGAGTTAAATTGTGTCCTGTATCGAAAAAACCAAAAATTGCCGAAATTTAATTTTTCATCATTATTTTTGGTCGACGAGCAATGGTTAAACATGGTTGCTCTCAGTTGAGATGCACTTAATACGACAAAAAATGGTTTGGTTGATGGACGTTTTGGCTGATGTGGTATAAAAAACGTCTACTATGGGGACGTATCAAAATATAGGGTGATCCAAGTATATACACTTATTTCAATAGTAATTTTTTGACAGATCACGTGTGAGTCATGTCATGCTTTCATGTTATTTCTGTTTAGTATTGTTTGGCATTTCATCATGGAAAGACTTACGCCTGAACAAGGTTTACAAATCGTTCAACTTTATTACGAGAATTCACGTTCTGTGAGGAATGTGTTTCGTGCACTTCGTTCAACCTATGGTCAACATAATCGCAACACCATCACCTATGTTGAGGCCCAGCATTCATTATTGGATAATATTCGACCGAATAGACCACGTCCAGCACGCAGTAAAGAAAATGTAGCGGCGATAGCTGAGAGTGTACACCAAGACCGTGGAGAGTCGATTCGGCGCCGTTCGCAGCAACTCGGACTGACGTATGGAACGACTTGGCGCATTTTACGTCAAGATCTTAAATTAAAAGCGTACAAAATACAGTTTGTGCAATAACTGAAGACGCCCGACGTTCCCAAGCGACATCGCTTCGCTCTATGGGCGCTTGAAAAGTTCCAAGAATATCTGACGTTTTCGAGCCAAATTTTGTTTAGCGATGAGGCCCATTTCTGGCTCAATGGGTATGTAAACAAGCAAAATTGCCGCATTTGGGACGAATAGCAACTAGAAGAGGTTCAAGAGCTGCCACTTCATCCAGAAAAAACAACGGTTTGGTGTGGTTTGTGGGCCGGTGGAATCATCGGTCCATATTTCTTCAAAAATGATGCCAGGGAGAACGTAACCGTCAATGGCGACCGTTATCGTGCCATATTAACCGACTATTTGATGCCTGAAATTGAAGCTCGTGATCTCGGCGACATTTGGTTTCAAGAAGACGGCACCACTTCCCACATATCGCACCAATCAATGGATTTATTGAGAGAACACTTTGGTGGGCGGGTAATTTAACGTTTTGGGCCGGTCGATTGGACACCAAGATCGTGTGATATCACACCGTTAGACTTTTTCCTGTGGGGATATGTCTAAAGTTTATGCGGACAAACCCGCTTCGATTCAGGTCTTGGAGCAAAACATCACGCGTATCATTCGCCAGTTACCAGTCGAAATGCTCGAACGAGCCATCGAAAAACGGACTCAACGGATGGACCATCTGAGACGTAGCCGAAGCCAACATTTGATAGACATAATCTTCAAAAAACAAATGCCAAAGAATGATCTTTCAAATGATAATAAACATTCCCCATTCAATTTGAATTTTCTGTGTTTTTTTCTTTAAAAAATTAAATCACCCTTCACTAAAATTAAAGCAAATTTCGTAACAAGTCTAAAAATGAAATTTGGCTGAGATTATAGTATAACTCACGGACCAAAGGGGCTAAAATTAAGTTTGATGAAGCTTTGTTTATCAGTGTTAAGATTCCCAAATCTAGTGTTGCCATTTCAGTGCGCTTAGAGCACTATTTTTGGTGTTTTGCTTTTTTAAGACAATGCGCTTTTTGCAAAACGTGTATTTTTCTTCCAGTGCTTTTTCTTCTGTTTGCAGAATTTTACCGTGTCCGGCCATACTAGCCGTTTTTAAAGATCACCAAATACAAATGTATAGTGTAGCGGGTCTTTGGGTCTGGTCTTTCCAATAGACAGTATGAATTAATCAATCTATTAATCATCTGAAATGTCATATTTTTCTAACAATCGATCAAAACCGAATAGGACAATTTGTGCGTTGAAAAAAACGTGCCGAAACAGATAATTTACAACAGATTAATTTTCTGACACAGTGCTTTTTCATCCACTTTTCTTTGTCCGACTAATGCCCATTTTCACCGCTTTTTAGAACGCTAACGGTGACTCTTGTTGTCCAAAAAAAATGGCAACACTATTCAAGTCCACAATATAGTCTTGAATCCCATCCAAATTTTTTCAGCCACCCAATAGAAAAACTCACAATTTGTTTCTCATATTTTTAAAATTCATTTTTATTATCATATATAGGTTTTCTTTTTTTCAAAAAAAAAAATAATAAATCATTAAAATAAAAATAGTTTATTATATTGTTAAAGTTGTTGATTTGAATTAAAAATTAAAATTATTTATATAATTCAAAAAAAAAAATTGTTTTTTTTTGTCTTTAGAAACTAAGCTTTTATATATATATAATAGTAGGTAGTTTATATATTTTAGGTATATATGTGTATATATAAAAAAATAAATGCTAAATATATATTATTTACAGTTGGTTTGTTTGTTGTTTAAGAGAAAAAAAAGCAGTAAAAAAGAACGTATTCAGATAAAATAAAAATAAAAAAATAATTCATTTTCTTTCCAGTTTCAATTTCAGTGTTTAACAATGTTTACGTACTTCTTTGCTTTTCATTATATTTCATATTTTATGATTAGTTATAAAACGATTTTCTTTTCAAGGGAGTCTGGGGGGGAAGAAGGTGGGGAAGGTAGGGACGGGAGTGGCTTTAAGGTTTATAATTGCATTCCTTTTCTTTGTGTGGGCGAGCGGGAAGGGGCATATTAAAAACTAGTGTATTTTTTGTTTATCCTTTCAATAGTAGTTTTGTAGTTGCTGTTTTGTATTAAGACTATTTAAATTTAATGTTTTGTTTTCGACTTAAATAGATTTGACAAAAAAATCAAAAAAAAAATGTTTTTTTTTATTAAATATAAACTTAATACGAAAAACATCGACAGTTAATCGGTTGAGGCCTATCGGATTTAAACCCTTTGCCCATCACATTGGGGATCGACAGAAGGGTGGACAGATCTCAACCTCGTTTTTGTTTTACTTAATATTTAATTTTCTTGTTTATAGTTTATTATTGTAAATATCTATATATTTTTATAAATATATATTATGTATATAAGAAATATATCAAGTGTTAAAACAATTATATATATAATAGAAAAAAAAAGTAGAGGAAATTTCAAAGATAAGAAGAAAAATGGGCGAGGGAAACTTTACCAATTAATAAAAATAAGAAGATGAAAGAAGATTTGTACAAAAAAGTATATGTTTGTTTGGTTTTTTGTTTAATATTAAATTGTAAAAAAAATTCAGGTATTTTGGCGAAAGTAAATGTAAATAAAACTTCCATTTCGTTCGTTTTTTTATTTGTTTGTTTGTTGTTTTTTTATGTGTTTTGTTTGCATTTGTTTATTTCAAAGTGTAGCGGAAAGCTTTGTTGGTTTTTCATCAGAGTTCATTATTTGGTAAAGTTTTTTAGGTAGTTTTTCATACAGTATCTTGTTCCTTTTTTGTTTTTGTTTAGTTTTAAATTTGTAATTCAAAAATATTGTTATATATTCTATAATATATAAAAATTTTATATAGTTATTTATCAATAAATATATGGTATATATATAGTTATATAATATATATAAAAAAAAATATTTTTTATATTCTGTAAACAATATGCAATGAAATTGAAAAAAAAACTATCGAAAAATCCGCATTATTCAATTTCTTTGTAGAAAAACATTTTTAAGTTTTTTTGTATTAAAAAAAATTAGAAAAAAAAACAATTTTTGACAAAAAAATATTTTTCAATTATTTTATATACATTTTTTGAAACATTCATGTATTTCAAAATACACACCAAATTGAAAACATCTATAAAATATTTCAAAAAAAATATTTTATATTTCTAATGAAAAGTTATATTTTAAATATATTTTTCAAAAAACTTTAAATATATTTCCAACAAAAATATTAATATTTAAACAAAAATATTTTATATTCAAAAAATATTTTTTTTTTAAAAAAAAAAATTATTAAAAAAAATATTTATTATTTAAAAAACAATATTTAATATTTCAAAAGATATTTGATAGTAAAAAAAATGATTACAAGTTTTTTGAACATCAAATATTTTTTTTAAAAACATAAACAGTTGGTTTTTAAGTAAAAATATATTTCAGTAAAATAAAACATTTTTTTTAATTAAAAATACATTTCTTTAAAAATATAAACTACTTTTCTTTAAAAATATAAAATATCTGTCTTTAAAAATATGAAATATTTTCTTTTAAATGTAGCATTTTTTAAAAAAATATTAAATATTTTCGAAAATATATATATACTTTTTAAAAATACAAGTAAATTTTAAAATATATATATATATTTTTAAATAACATTAAATATTTTCGTAAAACATATTAAATATTTTTTTTAATATTTTTACAAAATATTTTTTCCAAACATTTATATATATTTTCTTAAAAATTGTTTAAAAAAAAATAAGCAATCATTTTCATTAATAAGAACATTTTCGTTTTTGCAGAAAAACATAGATAGAAATGTTTTTTAGACGAAACTTCATTCAAGAAAGCAATAATTAAGCTTTTTTGTAAGTAAAATAATCATCAAAAAATATTTTTTATTAAAAAAATAATGTTTTTTTAAAGAAGAAATATATGTATTTTTCACAAAAGATATATTTATTGGAACAAAATATATTTTTAAATATCCAAGAAAATATATTTTCTATCAAAAAAAAAACATTTTATTTTTGACAAAATTTATATATTTCTTTATTAAAATCAGTAATAATTTTTTCTGTTCATGAAAAAAAAAATTAGAATATTAAAAAAATATTTCTCTTATTTTTAAAAAAATAAATATTTATTCTTTTTTTTAAGAAAAAATATTTATTCCTTTTTACAAAAAAAAAAATATTTTTTTTATATTTGTTTTTTTTTTTTTTGAAAACCATTTTTTGCCACCAAAAAGTGTTGTTTTTATTCACTCTCAAAAACAACGATGTTTTGAATAATTTGCATCGCGCATTCTTTAGACATTTTCAATTTTTTTTTCGCTCTTATTATGTTAAGCGAATATTTTTACAAAAAAAATTAAGGCTCTATACAATACAAAAGAGAATACATTTAGGTTAATTCCCTTTCACTGTACGTACAAAATCAATAAAATAAAAAAAGAGAATAATTCTAATATCTCGAAACAAAATTTAAACGTAACGTTTGATTAAAAACAAGTTTTGTCGATTTTATATTTCTGGTTAAGTATTAAAAGTAATGTTTGAAATTTAGAATTTGCGTTTATAAATTTATAGGAAGCTTCGAAGATTTCTAGGTAATAACAAACAGAAACCTATAACGAAAATTATGATATTTTAAAGCCAATTAATTTTATAATATAAAAAAAACAAAATCCTTAGATTTGTTTTGACAAATCTAAAGTAGTTTTACTTACTCGTCGCGATTTACTAGCTTCAATTTCTTCTATACGCGCCACGCTCAAAAGCTCTAAACTAAAAACTATTTTTAAAAAATCAAAGCTTGACTGCCAAAGCTATTCTCACTACCGTTCTTCACTCAGGGTTTTATTTTAAATAAACTTGTTGAAAAAAACATATTAGTCTTGAGCTTAAAACAGCTGTTTTAAACCAATTTGTGTTTTTTTTTAACTTTAGAAAGTTTTCAAAAAAAGGTTGTCGACTTCACTTTTTGGTTCGATCGATATTCCATCAATTAATAATAATTCATCTCGTCTGTGTTTTCTCTGGTTTGTTGGTTTTTCTTTCGCATTCACTTATTTTAATTCATTCCTGGCCAAGGAGTAGCGATTCGTGTTAATAATATTAAATAATAATATTCTTTATTTCAAGTTTCATCTGGGTATTTTCCTTCTTCTTTTTCTCTTAAGAAAAAGGGAAATTATCGTTTTTATCACAAAATAAAAATTTTTTTAAAAAAAATATTAGCATGTACTGCCATTATAAAAAAATAGGAAAATATTTTAATATTAATTATTAATAGTAGATATAATATACAAGTTATGAATTTACAAAACAAGTTGTTTAATTTAAGAAGAAGAAACGAAAGAAAAAATGTCAATGTTGGGTAAAGTGTATCCAAAAAGCTTCCGAATAGGATTTATCGAAAATCTAACAAATTACGTTAATAAAAATTATCATCAATCAATCAACTTAAATACTAGGAAAAAAATTATGTTTAAATAAGGGAGGGGGAAAACGCATAAACTTTCAATTCAAATTCTAGAAAAAAATTAATAATCATAACGTAACAAAACAGATGTTTTCTCTTTCAAGTAACCTTAAAAGCTTCATAGCCTTAACAGAAGCTAAAAAGCTCGACTTTTTCATGTCTACATAAAAATAAACGTCAACATTTTCTTAGTTTACCACAAAAGCAGATTGTTAAAAAACACACATCTCTCGCTTGAACGAGAACAGACACAAAAGTGTAGTAATCATGCGTACCTGACGCTTTTCTTTCTCACATTATTATCTTTCGTTGTCGTTACTCTATGCCAGTTGTCGGCCGGCACAGATCATCCGTTATTTCTGTAAATCTTATCAATCCCTTTGTTGTTGTCTCAGCTGATTTAAAAGCTCCTGTTTCCGTCTCATCTCTTCTTTGAGTTTACCTTTCTGCTCGTTCAACTGATGATCCTCTCGGGTGAGAGCCTCACACAGCTTGGCCGCCTCACGTAGGATATTCACCTTCGGCGCTCTCTCCTTATCCTTGATGCTGGGTATTTGCTTCTTCAAAGCTTCGAAGAGATTTTTCAAACCGATACGACGCTGACGCTCCATGTCATTGTGCAAGTTACGCTTCTCAATGGTGTCGGCCGTTTCGTCTATGCTATAGTGGCGCTTCAGCAAGCCACTCTGTAGTTGGACAGCCTGCTGTACCACATGCTGTTTGGTCTTCTTGCCGCGATGTTTTTTACTGGGCGGCAGTGACGACGACAGCGATCCATTGGCCATGATTTCGTTGAGGTTAGTGCCGGAGGCGCTGGTGGTCAGTGTGCCGTTCGCCAGCAGGCGCTTACGCGATTTGTCCGCACTTAAAATATTAACGGGTGTACCACCTGTGGTGGAGTCAGCCACTACAACGGCTATCATTTGCTGCTGTTGTTGTTGTACGTATTTGGTGGTATATTGATTCTGATAGGGCGTGGCAGTCGGCGAGGGGAAACGTGAGTTGTTGACCGATTTGACGGGACTATTGCTGGCCGGCGTATAGGGAAACTCGTAGGAGCCACGACGCCGGGGCGGTATAGTGCGTATACCGTTCGGTGTCTTGACAATGCGAGCAGCGTTGAATTTGTGAGCGACCTTGGTTTGTAGAGCACGACGATCCTTGTCGGAGGGATTTGTCGGTAGCTTTTTGTCATTGATGGAGACGACATCAATTTCTTCTTCTGCAATGAGACAAAGAGAAAAAGGGGAAATTAGTATAAATACTTAAATAGAGTTAATAGAAGAAAATTCTAGCAACAAAGTAAGAAAGACTTGACTTGAGTTTTTAAAATTTTAACTAAACGCTTTCAGTTGGGCTGTAGACACCTCAGTAGCCAAAATCAAGGTAATAGACTTTGCTTAAGAGTAAAGATGTTCGGTAAAGATGGTGTGAGTTTTAAAGCTGTTACTTTAAGCTATACAAAGAAGAGTATTTAAGGGTTACGAGCTAAAGCTAAATTAAAGTTCAGATCTTGCCTACTGTTTTTAAAGGCTTAAAAAAATTAATGGTCTTCCTTTAGCTAATCTGAATGTTTCCAATATGAGCATAAATTTAAGTCCTGAATACCGACTCTTCGTCAAGCTTTAGATGACAGACTTATTTCAGTCTTTCAAAACAAAAACGAATACTTTAACGTAACGTTTTACGGCATAAAGGAACAAATCTTAAAATTTAATTCAAGTTTTAATAAATACGTATGTATATGCTTTTTGAGGATTTTGTTAGGTTTAAAGGCTTTTTTAACATTCCTCCTGCAGACCTTAGAATACTTTCGAGTGTAGAAACCACAATAAGTCAATGTCTCGATAGTTAGTGGTGGAGGGGAACTCGTGGCAGCAGCATAAGGCGAGGCGGAAAGAATATGCCAAACCGCATACTTCATATGTTGTATAAAATTCTCATGTAAGTCTTATCAGCAATACAAAAAAAAGAAGAAACTCCCCCGTAAGAATAAGAAGAAGTAGGCAAAGAATAACAGCAAACACAGCCTATTATGTCATCCTACTTTCTTACCATGCCTCAATAGGCAGTAGCAAAGACAGTACTCGTAGTAGCAGTAACGTCATCATCTCGAAATCTAGGAAAACACATGCGTCCGTCTGTCGTTGGCACTTTTTTCCTATCACCCTAACCGCCCCCAATAGATGCCAAACGCCTGTCTACAGACATATGCCCAGTATGAACATGAGGTACAACATTAAGAATATGTAAATACTCGTACATATGTTCGAAGTACGAGTGAGTATATATGAATTCTAATCCGATACTAACTACTACGTAAATATATACACTATACTACAAATCATTTGTGCAAAAGTTCATATACATATTAAGCAATTATTCATTCATAAAGGGAGGATACGATACGAAACCTACATACGAACGTACAAATCGTTCAAAACGAGGAAGAATAGAAATATGGAATGAAACACATAAAAATGCAAGGGCTTTTAAAGCGGATTATGAATGCCTGAGAAGCAGAACAAGAAGCGCAGACACTGACTGCCTGAACATTCGCCATGCCATCATCCACCATAGCATAGCCAGCCCCAGTCGACTCGAATGACGCTGGCGACGGCAACTGGGAGAAGACTGTGCACCGTATATGTGCAATAAATTGGAAAAACTAAACAATTTTTTGTTCGTGCTGGTGGAAAAAAAAAAGTTTCGTTAATAAACTTTTTTTCTCCTTCTTTTGCCATTTACCACCATCAACTCTATGCCCCATCCCCCAAACGGCGGTCATACTGACGACGGCGTTGGTACTTAACGGAAAACCCACCAAGTCATTGAACTTTTTGGTTATAACCACCACACACACACACACAGACCAGAAGAACACAAGCCAACAAACATGACAAATCATGTCTGTGTATAAAGTGCTGTTACAAAATAAAAAAGAAGAGGAAAAAGTCTTTCAGAATTTTGGCGCCATTTAGCCATTTATTTTAGGGGCATATAATAAAATCATTTTCGGGATCATAAATCCTACAGGGCCAAAACAAGAAAACAAATCCATAAAAACGATGGGGGCAGGACAAAAACAAAAAATATACTAAACAAAACAGAAATTAGAATAAAAACTAAACGACAACAAAATACAAAATGTGAATGAATTAAATAAAGTATTACTTTGGATAAGGAAAAGAGAAAAAAAAAATGAAATTTTTAAGATCCGGGTACACTGAAGCTTTTTTTCTTTACTTCCGGTTTTCGAAAAACCATTAAATATATGTTAAAAACTTTAATATTTAATTTAAATTGAATATAAATATTAAAACAAAAACTTAGTGTGTTTAAAGAAAATTTGTATAAAGAAAATTTAAATTTCTTAACTTGTTTTTTTTTTTTTTGAATAGAATATGGACCTAAGCTGTGACAATTTTCAAACAATTTAAATAAACATGTTATAAAATCAATACACGAATTGTTTGAAACTTAAACAATAAACGGCAAGGATAGCACTATCGACCTATTCTATTCATTTAATATGACACTAAGTTATGGCTGCTCCGGCTCTCCTAGGGTTAACTAATAGTCCATCATCATCTCGCACACAAAAGGACTTCTATTAAAAAGCCATCATTTTGATTGATTGCTACAAGGCCCCCCCATTATTACTGGGTATAAATGATAAATTGTGTTACCTCATGAGAGAGAGAAAAACACAGAAGTTTATTTGCATGATAATTCAACCAAATACAATCATAAATTTTTACTACTTAACCTGATTTATTTTTTTTTCAGTTCATTTTTATTTTTATGACCAAATCGAAAACAATGACAACCAAAAACAATGTACTG
Source organism: Hydrotaea diabolus (assembly GCA_963513945.1). Classification (NCBI taxonomy): domain Eukaryota; kingdom Metazoa; phylum Arthropoda; class Insecta; order Diptera; family Muscidae; genus Hydrotaea; species Hydrotaea diabolus. The sequence goes on along the minus strand of OY740718.1, from coordinate 101,196,850 downwards.
CTACCAAAAAAAAAAAAAAGAAGCAGTACAGAAAACAAGCACTTAAAAGAACTTAAATAACATGCATTCAAATGAAACTGAAACTAAGGTAATAAAATTCTACACGAGCCGCCAGTTTAACTGCTTAGGAACATAAAGGGGTCACACACCACTGAGCTGAGGAGGTGGAGCCTTTACAAGTCAAATACCACCCCAACCGCTTTCTTGGCCTACATCTTCCCACCCCACCAGCCCTTTATTGGCTTTTCCAAAGAAAGTGAAGGAAGACACACTTGCCTACCCTTCATGTGGAGAAGACGATGAAGGCGAAGAAGACTTACGTATGTAAAGTATAACAATGTTAAGCATGGCATGTGTATGCTAACGACTTTTGACGCCGTCTGTATAACGCCAATGATGACGACGTCTCCGAACACACAGCTAAGCGACAACGTTTAGCTGACTACTGGCTGGCTGGCGTCGGCGTCAAGAGCTCGACATACTTAAAACTTCCGCATGACAACAATAACAATATTGAAACAGCAACACACACACACAAACTCAAATCAAAATGCTTAAAATTAAAACATATTTCAGCAAAATTCCCAACAAAAATGCCAACGAAAGCGAAAGACACCATATCTATCGCACAGCAGCAGCAAGAGAGAAGATCCTATTTTACGCAGGCAGACAGGCAGGCCAGGCCGACAGACTGTCCGTCAGGGGGCAAGTTAAAATAGAGCCTATAAAAAAACTAGACGCAAAACATAAATATATGTATACTCGACTCGTATAAAAGAAATAGCCTCAGAACAGAAAAAAAAAACAAAACCATTAGCAGCAATCTAGTAAAGAAAGCTTACAACAATAACCAAGTCAAATGAAAAGAAAGCAAGAACGAACGCTCCGACGGACTGTCCGTCCAGGCAGGCGTCAAATGAAATCAAATATAAATGTAGACGAAATATAGGCCTTCTACACTACAACGCAAGGCAAGGCTGTGCACCAAGAAGGCACCCAAACCGTGCGATTGCGAGTGTAAGTTACAGCGGACACCGCCATAAGTGGCAAGCGCGACAAGAATACCGGCGTGCTCATACGACAAAATAAGAGGTGGGATAGAAAGTGAGACAGCTACACGAAATTTGAATAGCCATGCGAGGAGGTAAAGGCATGCTAATTTAATGGTGTAGCTGCACACTGGGACAAGAAAAGCAATGCCACACACACTCAAAAGATATAATAATAGTACCGTGACGACATAAAATGTAAACCATAGAGCAGATATGTATTACAACCGTTTGCATAAATATATACAGAATGTGAGACTCTTCGATAGGTACTCGTATTATAGAAATAGTCGGAAACGACTATTTGCATTAAAAGATGTGCCGGCGAAGACTTTCCCTAAATTGTTATTGTATAAAACATAGTTTCATGCGGGGATATGGGTACATTTATTTCTTTAGGCCCATTTGAACATATTTTCAATTTTCATGATCGCCATTGGCTTTACATTAAACTAAGTTGAAAATAACTATTTTCTTTTAATCACTTTCTGTAGTGGATTTCTTAAAAAGTTCAGTTAAATTGACATGACACCAATCATTTATTTTTAATTCAAAGGAAATTGTCACTTTTTTCCAAGTATGACATTTGCATAGTCGAAAATGACAATTTTCACATCCAGAGTTTTCTAGATTACTTTATAATCTTGAAAGTCGGAAACTATTCAATGCCAGTCGAAAAACTGTAGCTTCCTGCAAGCGGATAACAGTATTAGTCGAAAACGACTACTTTAAGCTTATAGTTATGAATTGTTTTATAATAGCTACAGTCAAAAAGACTTCTTTTCTTGAGCCCTCATAGCGGTGTTAGTCGAAAACGACTATTTTTGTTCAGAGTGTATGTGTAGTACTCGTAAATATTATAAAAGAGAAAATCGGTATTCGATCATACTTTGTCAGACGAAATCCCTGTTTTTGCTAAGACTCAGTATCCGCCATATGACTATTTTTATTGGAAAGGTTTTCAGTCAAAGCTTTTAATTTAAGACTTGCATTCTTAGCCAGAAAATCTATATTTTTTGTAGTTGCCTCCACTGTTTTATTGTTTCTTTGCAGACCGCTCAAAAAAAAACGATCCGTAAAATTTAAATTTTGCGTAACTGTTTAATTGAAATACAGTATCAAACACAAGTGTGTATTGGTCGTTCGCGTTGCTTGCTGGCCAGTGTTGCGCTAGCCTATGTAAAACACGCCATAAAACATAGGAAATTTGCGTCCAGGGGCCCGCTCCCTCATATGATTTCACCCTTTCTGTGATAGAACGAACACAATGGCCAGTCTTCGCACTACAGCCTGCCTACACAAATGTTTGACGCAAACAAAACGGGGAAAACAACAAAACAGAACAAAAAGCTAATCTCTCCAACTAACAGACAGACAGACAGGGAGCACACGCGCTAAATTTTGCCACGCACGGTATTACAAGTGTTTTACGTACGCACGCACACGCTAACCTCTATATCAAAGTGCCTGAGAATCTATGCTGCCCCCGTTAACCGGGCCCACCGGCTCCAAAGCGACACCTTATCATCCTACCGCCGTCTCTTACTACGCCTCATCAAAATGCGAGTATCAACCGACGAACCTTATGGTGGGGTTGAAAATACGCGCTAATGTTAAACACGCACAATACTCTTGAACAAAAAAACGCCATTATATGTAAATGTATGCATGTATGTATGTATGTATAAAGGCAAATGTTATCATTAAATTGGCGATAATTTGGGGCGTTTTTTAAGGAATCAACGAAATCACTTACACCCTAACCTGCGCGCCGCTAACATCATCATCATCAGACCGTTTTTCATCACGCTGATGATGACGATCAAAAGTCCGTACGCCCATCCGCACTATAGAACGGACCGGTGGGCTGCTTTGTGGTTGGTTGGTATTTTGAAAATTGTAGGTGTCGCGACTGTTTCTATGTTGGCGCAGCAGGCCGACCAAACATTTTAATTTTAAACTAATGGAATTTTTTTTTATTTCATTTCGGTTTCGTTTTTTTTGTCTACTTTTGTTAAACAATAGAAAACGCATAAAATTGTTGGCGATTTTTAATTAAACATCGCCGCCGCTCACAAAGGTGGAAAGAAAATTTAGCCAGAAAAAACCTTATGAAAATAAGTTTTCACACACACACGCGCCCTCATAAGTACATACGTACATACATATGTATTTATAATCAGCAACAGTAGTCAGTTGGCGGCTTGTATTTAAGAAAAGCCATAGCGAGAAAAAAGTGGAACATTTAATGGGGACCATGATGAATGGGCCAATTTTTCACAAGAAACATAAAACCTACAGTATGTTTCGAGTGTGTGTGTGTGAAATTTTAAGAAAAAAAGAAGTATTTAATGTCAGTGTTATGTTATTTATATACAATATTTTTTTATTTATTTAAGAATTGGCTCATGATTTATGTGGGTCTAAATGGGTATTTCAACATTATAATTATCGAAATAATTATAATTTGCTAATTAAAACAAAAAAAAAACAGAGAAATTGAATAATGGCTACGTAGCCAAGGTAAATGATGCTATACGCAAAGCTAAGCAATGGTGAACTAATTACCGTACATGTTTAAAAATAAAGCTATTGAAAAAGAAATTTACATTTACTTGTTTGCTTTGGTATTTAAATTCTAGGCAATTTTTTAAGACCAATTTTATTTTATGATTTTAACAGGTTCTAGACTTTAGATGTTTCTTTTCAAAATCAACATTAATAATTTGTGACATATATTAGCCACGCTTGCAAGCAGACTTCAGCTTTTTCTAATCTTTTCTATTAAGCTTTATTGTTATAAAATTGTTTTATAAGCTTTAGAATTTTGTTTAACTATAAGGTATAATTTTATTTTTATAATTATTTTTTTTCTTAGTAATTTTTATATTGTTTATTTTTTTTTAATATTTTCACAATTAGAATTGTTTATGTGTTGTTTTTTTCTTTATAGTATTTATTTATGACTTATAACGTTTATCTATTTCTATTAACGTTTCTCTAATATGTTTATTTATTTTTTAATTTCGTTATAATTTTTATTATATTTTAATTTTTCTGAATAGTTCGTTGTGTATTTTAATTTTGTAATGCTTTTCTGTTTTTTTTATATAAATGTTCGTATTGTTCATTTTAAGCTATTCAATTACCAAGTAATGCTATTCATTTGCCAAGTAATGCTGTTCAATTACCAAGTAATGCCATTCAATTGCCAAGTAATGCTATTAATTGTCAATAAATGCCCGGGTATTACCAAAAAATACTTGTTATTTTATGAAACACAAACGTGCTAGCAACCAATTTGGCGCCAATAGTTAGAGTTAGGCTTGACAATTATGTATTTCACGACACAATTTTTATGCATTGCACCCGATTTCAAACAATACCCCAAATATTTATCTTGATTTTGTAATAAAAACATACAACTGAGAATATACCAAATTCTTTTGTGTCTTTGTTTAACATTTTCGAGTTATGTAAATAAATTACTGGCTAAATATACACACTTACAAGTGCAATTAACTGCCAGGTCGTAGCTGACTGACTGACTGACTGCCTGGCTGTTGTGTTGGCCATAATTACATATAATAACATGTGCAAATTGCACATAGAAAAGTGTAGCTATAAACACCGGCATATATTCGCGTATTTGCTAGATGGATATATTCAACACACATATACCGCCGAAAACACAAGTGGCAAGGTATGGGGCAGGGGGCGAAGTAATTGTATGAATTATGGCCAAGAGCGGCCGACGACTGTAGAGCCCAGTTGTACTCGGTGTTTGTTTTTACATGTGCCAACAACATTTATACTTTGGGGATTTACAATTTTGACCAAATAGTACATTCATGCACTGTAAAAAGATGTACAGATAGCGAGAGCACGAGTGAGAAAGAGGAAAATATAATTAATTTAATTACATACCCAACGAAATAGACACACAACAAAAATTACCGAGTGTACGTTTACAAGGAAAAAATGCCATTAACGCATAATATGCCTTGTGCTACGTACGGCGCCTCTCGTTCAACTTATTGGCTGTCATAACATAATATTCATTCACTCACTCACTTATTCATTCATTCATCCAATTATTTTATTTAATTTGTTTCCAGCTGTTGTTTGGTTTTGTATTGATGACCTTACATCCAGCCAGTGTGTTAAACGACCACCAACACCACAACCAGCAACATGTTGCCCTGCCTGCCTCCTTATCTTCTGGGTCTTTGGTAGAAATTCGTTTTTGTTTTTGCTTCTTTCTAATGTTTACATTAGGCCTAATAATAAATTGGCTCATAAATGCTGTGTTGGCTTTAATGGGTGTTAAGAAATTACCACTTAAGGTATTTAACTAAGTTAGGTTAAATCAATTTGTGAGTGTGTGTGCGTGTGCGACTCTTTTATTTATTTATGTTTGGTTTCAAAATTTTGCCTGAAAACAGGTCTTATTTATTTATCAAGTTTTTAACTGGTGTGCTCATGTTGCTAGGCAAAAAATTATCATAAAAAGAGCAACATTTGGCACGAGCGCATATGTTTTGGTTGGTTGGCAGGCTGATTGTTGCCAGCCCCTTTCACTTTCTTTTCACAACGTTTTTGTCTTTATCAATTTTGGAAAATTTTGATCGCTGGCTGGGTCACTATCGCGACAATAAAAACCTGTCGTTGCCGTCGCCGTCTCTTGAACACATTCAGGTTGACAACTGAATTATATAGCAGATGGAAATCTTGTGCTCTTTCTTTCTCTCTCACTCTCTCTCCCGGTACGCATGTTGTTCCCCATTCCCCCAACTCTCAGATAACACTGTTGTCGTCTTGCTAGCAGTAATAAAAAACTAGCACTTAATTATTTGCTAATGTTTAATTCCACTAGCAATCTGTGGATGCGCTAAATGTCGGTATTAGTTGCAAAAAAGCCAAGAACAACAACAAGGAAAGACCATTATCGGTATCATTAGACCAAATTAGTTTTTGTGGGGGCCGCAATCGCCGTTTCGCATCACACTTTTGCGTAAGGAGATCTGACAGCAGCAAGAGCTACCCCCGCGTATTCACTCGCATGCCATGCCAGCCTAGGTACGTACCCCCTAAAGCATTGTTTGCATTAATTATGCCGCTGTCAGTTCCCAGTACAACTCACATATTTATGAAAGGGAGGGTGGGGTGTTCGTCGAGTTGGCGCTCGCCTACTTACTGCTGCCGGTTGTTTACTCACGCAATATGGCTTTTAAGCAAATATTTATCCCCAAAGTGTTGTAATGCGTTCGTAGTTTCATTTGTTAGCAAATGTAAGGAGGTAGTTGGCAAAGAAAGCACAACAACCCAAACCATCGACTAAAAGTCAAGACAACCCGACCCCCGTTACCATTAGACGTCGTCATACAGGAAGTATTTGGCCTAATAGAATTTTTTGCGCTGTGTTTGCATACTTGCCGATTGGAGAGGGGGAGAGAGACCGACCACTGCAAACGGAAGTAAACTTTTGTTTATAAACAACTTTAAGTTTGTAATGAGTTTTTTTTGCTACTATAAAGAAGAATTTTTTACATGCTTGAAGCCTTTAAAAGGTCAAGAGGATGTTTGGCACGCAATGGCAGGGTAATTGATTTTTTAATGCTAGGAGATTTATTTAGACATAAAGTTTAAAACCCTTATTCGAAAGTTGGGCTTAGCCATTACCAAGTAAGAATAAGTCATAATCAAATAAGGCCAAGAAATTACAAAGTAAAGCTTAGCATTTACCAAGTAATCGTTAGCAATTATCAAGTATGCATATCCATTTGCAAGTAATAAACTATTATCCGGGAATAATAAGCAATTACCGAGTAATGCTAAGCAATTACCAAGTAATGCTAAGCACTGACCAAGTAATGCTAAGCAATTACCAAGTAATGCTAAGCAATTACCAAGTAATGCTAAGCAATTACCAAGTAATGCTAAGCAATTGCCAAGTAACGCTAAGCATTTACCAAGTAATGCTCAGGAATTACCAAGTAATGCTCAGCAATTACCAAGTAGTGCTAAGCAATTACCAAGTAATACTAAACAATTATCAAGCAATGCTAAGCAATTACCAAGTAATGCTAAACAATTATCAAGTAATGCTAAGCAATTAATTACCAAGTAATGTTAGGCAATTAACAGGTAATGTTAAACAATTAAAAAGTAATGCCAAGCAATTACCAAGTAATGTTAATCAATTAACAAGTAATGCTAAGGAACTATCAAGTAATGCTAATGCTTACCAATTATCAAGTAATGCTTAACAAAAAGAAAGCAAGACAGGTATATTTCAAAGTAAACCTTAGCTACACCAAGTATTACTTAGTAAATACTAAATAATGCTCACCTATTGTTTAATAGCAATGCTACAGCTCAAACTACCTGAAGCCAAAATGGCTTATTTATCAGCCTGACCATTTTAATATATTGCCTTAAAAACGATTCCCAATAAAAAATCGCTTTCGTATCAGCTATTTCCGCATGCATACTATATGTCATCATCGTGCACTTCGCCGTCGTCATCGTCTCCAATTCTATGACAAAAAAAAGCATTTGAATGTCTCTTTCTGCCTCTCTGCCTATAACTTTAGAATTGATGTTCTACTTAGTAGAACACAAATGAACATAAAATTCACACGAATTTAATGAATGAACGTTTAGGAATAAGAACGGCGGCGATAGCGGCATTTCTGTGGGTGTCCGTCCCCGACTGACGGACCGTACGATTTGTGTATCCAATGAGCTGAAACAAGTTCCGACTGGAACAGACCGATACTCGTACACACAAATAAAATGTGAAAGATCTTTAAGTAAAAATTAATGAATTGGAAATTAAAAGCAGCAACGACAAAGCGCGCAATCGAAAAGGTCACAGATTACTGGTGCTGGTCTTAAACAAATTTTGGTGCACAGAATTTTGCGGTTGTCAAGTTGACGATTATTATTTTTCTCTTTTTTGTTTGACTTAATAAAAAAAAGCGATAAAGTCCTATATATAAACAATACAAGTATAATAAAATTTACCCATGCATTGCTATAAAATTCAAATGTTTGTAATAACAAGCTTAAGTTGGAGGGGTAGAGAGATAAATTAAATGCTTTTGAATCACAATTCCCAAGAAAGAAAGAACACAAATTAGCCAAAGAGGAGGATGTTGCAGATTTCGTTCTAAAGCACGAAGTGAGACAGATAGTTACAGCCCAGACAAGACCAAAGAGACTAGACATGAGATTAAGACGGAAACCTGATGACACTGACAGTGAGACTGTTGATTGCCGTTTGTTACTTTTTAACACGCTATACAACAAGTGGTCTGTTTTAACTTATATTCCCCCCTTTTTCAAGATCAAAGTCAACACCTCAACATCTCAAAATACATACAGTGGAAAACGTTGAAAAAAAATTATGAAAAATTACATGTCTGTTGCCGTAGGAAAAGAAAGATATTCAACATTTACTTTACATATCGATAGAGAAGCTGGAAAAAAAAATTTGGCGTTAACTAAGAATGCCACTGCCGCCACCAACATCATCACAGACAATAACTGGCCATGTCTGTAGCAACAAACGTGGACACGTTTTTAAAAAAGAGAGAAAGACAAACAAAACGAGAGACCTTAAGGAATTTAAGTCCTGAGAGACACAAAACTAGTTGAGAAAAATACGCTTTCATTGTGGTGCACAAAGAATATACTACACTCAACAACAACCAAGTAATGCTCAATAATTACCAAGTAATGCTAAGCAATTTCAATGTAATGCTAAGCACTTACAAAGTAATGAGCACTAACATATTAATTTTAATAATGATTATTTACAAGAGAATTTTGAGAAATTGCAAATTAATGCTACACAATTGCATAAAGTAATGCTCACTTATTACCAAGTCATGACAAGCCCTTACAAAGTAATGCTCATTAAAATGTGTTTTTTTACTATTATATTTAATGCCGGTCTCTGGGTAAAAATGCACTTAGAGAAATCACAGGCATGTATGCAAATTTTAACCCAATTCGTTTTCCTTTTGCTTCTCTGCAGTTTTCCCCATGCTATTAACAAGAGAACACAACTTCAAAACAATGAACAAACACAAAGTAAAAAAAAAAAATTGTGCATTTTCGTACCATACGAAATGACCTCCAAAAGTATGCGGAGGGAGTTTTGTTGTTATTTTCTTTCTATTTTTTTTTATTACCGAACGCTGTGTTGCATGTAATACTTTTCAAATGTTGGTGTTGCTGCAGCGGCAACCGGTGGGCTAACAACACAACAATCTATCCAGCAGCCCAGTCAAGCCACCATTCACTTTAAGAGTTTCACGTGTTTGTGCTGCATTCTTCTCGGCTGTATGCAGCAAAATTCAAGGGACGGAGAATATAGGTTTATGGTGCGAGGAGTAACAAATAACAGCAGCATGGCTGCATTTTTGTTTGTTTTTTATATTGTTGCTGCGCTGGGAAAACCGGAATTTCATAGGGAGGACAGACAGAAAAACGGATCTTGACAGCTCTGACAATTTGATTTTTATGCGGCTAGCAACAATCTAATGATTGCAGGGAGGATAGCAGCAACAGAAACAGAAATGTGCTGTCATTTTTCCAAAGAGCCGTTGATTTGGGAGGACTTGTGGTGTACCCCAACAAAAGCCTTCTTGTGAGCAGTAGCTTCACGGCATTGCTGCAACAACAACAGCTTTAGAGTAGCATAATATTGCCATAAAATTCGTCTGTATAGACATTATGACGAGACAATACAGCCGGCCTGCCGGCGTTGGAATGAATGGTGGTATAGACGGACAAACTGATGGACAGACCTTGTGTGATGCAAACAGAAACAAGCTGTAACCACAACAGAAAAGCAGCTTAAAACCCGACGAAACGTGTGTGTGAGAAAAAAAACAGAAAAAAAACATTTTTTTAAATAAATACAAAAACGACACCAACACGCGCTTAACTAAAAACCTCATTGGTGCTGCCACGACTAAGACGGCGACTCCATGCAAGTTTGCCGTATCGTATAGCATTCCTTGGCAGTTTTGCCGGTGATGTTGACGGCGACAGATACAGTGCATCACATGGCTGGATGCAGTAACACTCGACAGCAGCAACATACACTCCGACGTGCAATACCGAAAACAAGTTTTATTTTACAAATGCATTTTTGTGCATTTTTTTTTTGCTTATTCATGCCATAGCCAGCTAGCGAGTGCTGCTGGGAAGGGAGCTTCTCAACAAAACTCCAATGAAGATTAGAGGAGCAGGGGCTGATACAGCCATACCATGCATTATGATTGACTAGCGACGTTTGCGCTTGCAGTATATTTGCAATGTTGTTAGAAGAAAAAACGGAAAAACGTAGAAAGGGAGCGAGGCAAAAGTGGCCGGAGCTCAGCAAACACGATATGTTCAAATATTTGAAAAATTTCAGAAGAGAAAGGATTTTTGCGTTTTTGCTGCAGTGGCAACGTGTTTTCACAAAACCAGTCACCCCAGCCAGTTAGCGAGACACAAAGTAATTGCAACTTTTCTTCTAAACGGGATATGCATACAGCAGAGAAAATCCCAGTGTGCAACAAAGAAGAAATAGCTGAAAAGTGATTAATTGCAAACGACGACAGCGACGACGCCATTAATCCAAAGTAATGCTAAGTAATCATCGGATAATAATGAGTATTGTAATGTGCTTTTTCAGAGTTTTTTTTTTGCAATGAATTTTAAAGAAAAAATATGCAAAGTAATTGTATGACAATTACTAAGAAGAGCCGTTCGTAACTTTGATAGTAAAAAAAACCAGAAAAGCTTGCACTTTAAGACAAGTGACGAACTTTTATTTTTGAAAACGTTTACAAAGTAAAGCATAATGTTTACAAAGTTATGATTATCCATTTAAAAGTCAAACATAGCTTTTACAAAGTCAAATTTGCAAACTAAAGCAAAGAATTTACTAAGTAAATCTTATCGTTTACAAAGTAATGCGTGGCATTTACAAAGTATTGTGTGGCATTTACAAAGTATTGTGTGGCATTAACAAAGTATTGTGTGGCATTTACAAAGTAATGCGTGGCATTTACAAAGTAATGCGAAGCATTTACAAAGTAATGCGAAGCATTTACAAAGTAATGCGTGGCATTGACAAAGTAATGCGTGGCATGTACAATGTATTGTGTGGCATTTAAAAAGTAATGCGTGGCATTTACAAAGTAATGCGTGGTATTTACAAAGTAATACGAAGCATTTTCAAAGTAATGCGAAGTATTTACAAAGTAGTCATGAGTAGTGTAAACCATTACAAAAAAATTCTTAATGTAAACTTCTGACAAAATTAATTCCATGTAGTGATCTCTGACAACGTAATGAAAAATAATAAGGATCAACTGTGATGTTGAGCCAGTAAAGTAATACTAAGCTATATTTTAACAAAATTAAAGATGCAAAGACTAATTCAAAGTTGTTACAAGGTAATGCTTAATCGTACATTGATACATTGCATAGTAATGACAGACCCTTACAATAAGAAAAAAACGTACAGTAGTAACGTGTAAAACATTTTTAAGCGAGTTTAACAGAGCTTGAAAGCCAAATTTTGAAACCTTTTTTCAACCTCCCCATTAAAATAAAGTTCTAGGTAGATATTGTATTTTTTGTTTTTATAGAAATGGTGTCACCGCCAACAACATCTTTAAGATTTCGTATTTGACATATGTTACCATATCAACAGCTACTACGCTCCTGATAGTCTCTGCCACCACGCTCTCGGCCCCCTCGACAGCACAACACTATGCATTCTTATATTTCTTCTGAATGAACATACAAAAAAAAAGTTAGTATTAAAGCTTTTGTTATTACATTAACCGAATAAATGTATTCAAAAGCGTGAAAAAGAATGTCATCTCGTATGGTGAATACATTTAGCGTACGTATCTGCGACTATGTCACGTTATAAATAACGTATAGAATGTGTAGGTGGCTTTCTTGGAGTCAATAACAGGCCTACTACCCCAGCCACAAACACTAGTTCTAACTCTTGAAATGGTGTGAGTATGTGTGCAAAGAGTCCTCCCTTCGAATTCTCGCTTTTTTGACCAACATTCAAAATCCTCTGCTTTACTCCTGGGCGATTTTGTGGTAGTTGTCTTGTATTGGGATTTTTTGCTTTGTTTTGTATCTTTCAATGGAAAATTACACCCGCATTTGTTGCTGTTTTTAAAGTAAACTTGTTTAGCTTAACTTGGTCGCTGTTATTGCTGTTGCTTATTTTTGCAGTATGCGTCATTCATACCACATAGACGGACGGACGGACACAGGCGGCATTTCGAATTATTTCCAAGTAAGTCAATTAAATATTTTGATAAATGTAACCCAAAATATAATAAGATACCTAGTTATCCTACTCGCTCCCGGCCTACCTGCCTATTGCCTGTCCTATTTCTCTATTGACTACCTACCTAACCGGTTCGATTATTTAGTAAGGACTGAGTGTTACTAACTATGAGAAAGTCTTTTAAACGGAATGACACATTTTTGTAAGGCTCTGCACATGACATTCCTGAATGGATTCTTTCACCTTGTGATAGTAAGGCTAGAGCATAGAAGATGTCAACGTTCATGGACAGACAATTTTCTTACATTCACTTCAGCGAGAGCTGTTGGAGATTGCCATGAGAAAGTACGGCCGCTGTGTGTGTAATTTATGATGCCGCCGCATCTTATCTGTTTACATCCGTCTGTCTGTCTAGCTGTCCGTTCGTCTGTCTGTCTTGCCTGTATTATCAGCTTGGCTATGACGCATATCCTTTTCTACTTTGCGATGTGAACTTGTTCTCAGACGTCATTTTTCCCGTACCTATCGTCACCGGCCCCTTCTGTTTTATTGTTATAATTAGATCAAAATCTTTCAATTTATTTTCACGACTTTGTAAGATTTTTATTAAACCTGTTGTTGCTGACCGAAATCGTTGATGTCGGTGAGAATTATTTCCAATATTAAAGGTTCAGTTTGCTGGTGGAAAAATATTCAATTTAATTTAAATTTTAATTTATTACCAATGCCGGGGACACATTCCAGTGTTTAGCCAGGTTTTTGTATTTACTTTTTTTCTTTGGATTTTGTAGCCATCCATTGGGCTTGACTGAGTTTAACCGGTTTTCGCTTTTTAACGCATTTCGTTTTTTTAGTCGTTTTCTTTTAACCAACACGCATCTCAGAAGTGCATTAATTTCATACTTTCTCACCATAAACAAACGTGGTGTCTGTGTGTGCCTGAGCGAGCGTCATCATCGTCTTTGCCAGTTTGTGTGGACAGACAGACAGACAGACAGACAGACAAGTCCGGCAAACTGAGCATGCCGGCAACAACAACAAAAATGAATACCGGCTCGCGGCACCACACTAACAACCCGACTACAACATCGAACAGTCGAGGGCAGAAATATATCAGTTTTAAAAAAACACAAAAACTTACTAACAGTAATTGAAATGAGGATAATCATTTTTTTTTAAATTAAAAAGAAAAATTTAACCAAACCAAAAAATTTATCTAAAACACAAAACCGTTTTAAAAAAAAATATCTTAATAAAAAAATATATTGCCAAAAAAAATTTTTGAAAGAAAATAAAAATTAATTTATTGAAATTATTTCTAATAGAATCCAAAATGTTAGCAAATACAATTATTTGAGAAAAGTACATTTTTTTGTCATTTGTTTAAAAAAAAAAGTTCTGAAAAAATATTTTAAAACAAATCTTATTTTACTTAAAAACTTTAGAAATGAAAATATAACTTAGCAACAGTCATAAGATTTGTTTTAATAAATTGAATTGAGAGAAAGATTATTCGCAACAAACTTTGTTTGCAAAGAAAAATTATATTTGAAAAAAAGTCTTTTTTAAGATATTTTCTTTTTAAAACAAATTATAAATTGATTTCATTACATTATGCATTTCACACAAAGGTTATACACAGAACAAGAATATTGAAACCAAAATTCTTGCAAAAAAAATATTTTCCAATTTTTTTTTAAATAACAAATTCGTTGTAATTTTAATACACAGAAAATATTAAATAAAATTCTTTCCATTTCTATTAGTTAAGCTTTTCAACAATAAATTAGACCGATTTTAGTAATCGTACAACAATAAAAATAATTGCAAAAAAAAAATGAATAGGTGAAAAAAATAATGTTTTGTTAATTTTTTGGATTTTTGTCTCTTGGCGCAAAAATTGCAGTAGTTTTTTTTGCTATTCAACTGTTCATTGTTGTACTTTTTTTCCCCAAGTTCTGTTATAATGTAAACTTGGGCAAGCGTAGCGCTTACTGCTCGCGGTTGTTTGCATTGTTTATAACGTGTATGAGAATGTGTCTCTTTAGATGGTTGCGCATGTTCAGTGTATCTCGATTACTGCATGTCGGTCTGTCTTTGGCGAATGAATGGCCAACAACTTTACATACTTTTAATGTTGCTGTTGCTATTGATCTTGGCTTCATTTTTGTTGCTGGCTCAGTGTAAAAAATTGGACTTGGCAACAAGAGATTCATACATATAGAAACCACAGAGAGAGAGAGAGAGGAGAGAAAAAAATACGAAAAAAAACGCTTGTAATTCCTCAAACCAGCAGCATAACTACAGACACAGAATACTAAGATTTTGGTAGCGGCAGCAACCAGTACAAAAACAACAAAAAAAACTAGTTTTGTTGTCATTTGACTGTTGTTGCTGGAAGGTATTTTTTTTACTTGATGATAAATCTTAAAATATTGCTTGCTGAAGGCTGTGATTTTTTCTTTACAAAGTCGTCATCATCAGCAGGAGCGTCATCAAAAGCCAACAACATTATCCCGAGCAACATGATTGTTGTCAACGACAACAAAAATGTCACTTAAGTAAAGCTTTGGCTTGGCACTGACCATAAACCCGACGACGTTGTGTTGGTTGGAGTAACTCTACTCTCCTGTAGCTAAACTTGGTAGTATTTTTTTAATGTGCTTATTTTTCAATATATTTTTCTATGTTGTTTCTAATGCACATTTCTTACACTCTATTTTTGTGTCATTTCTTCGGACAATCCGGTTTTAATTTGTCAGCCCTTCGGCTGGGTTTTGTCGTCATCAACATAACAATTTTGGTTTTGGGACAACTTTTTTCTGTTGTTTTTCATTCTTTCTATTTCTATACGTTCGTTCACGTTAATTTCATTTCCAAGTGTATACATACTCGTACCATTACTTGGTGCCTTGGTCTTGTGGCGTTTTTTTCGCCTCTTTCTTCTTTTTTTTTGTTTGTTTGGCATTCTTTTACGTATTATTGCGTGTATTGCATATTTATGCTCAAACAAATCATGAAAAATTCTTCTCACATTTTATTGTCTTACATACATACACCAACCCTCCATCCTACTCGGCTTCTTAGGAATTATGCAAATTTTTCTCAAGATGGGTATTGCGACATTTTTTTCAGTGTGTGGTTTTTTCTTTATTTCTTGTCTCCTCAAAGTGGGGTATTATCATTTGCCAAAAAGAAATGGTGGTGGTTGCTGCTTTGCCTTTCAATAGCAGAAAATAATCGCCAATATTATAAAATTCCATAGAAATTGTATAGTAATGGGAATAGATTGGAAGAGCTTAGAGGATTTGTTTTAAATAAACTTAAAAATAGTAAGAAATGTTTGGCTTATTGACTATTGCTTTACATCTACGTTGCATTACAAGGCCTCACTTTATAAACGCCTGGGATTGCTTGAGAAATACGTGGCACTGTCATTAAGAAATTTGGCATTATCGCGAAATCTCTGAAGTTATGCAATAAATGTTTATTTTATGGTTAAAGCTTTAAACACTGCACAGCATTGGCTAGCATTACATTATAAAAAATAACCTGGTAATGATAACATAATTATTCAGCATTCTTTAATTGATCTTTACTTCTAATGCAAGAAAAATTATTTAAAATATCTACAGTATTACAAAGTAATTAAAAAAATTTCCCAAAAGACATAACAAATTTGGCGCCTATTTTTGGGGCGTATATCCCACAACATCCGCTTGTTATTTTTTTCCTACATTTCCCCATACCATGTTCCCCATATAAAGGAAGCGAAAAAGCAACATGTTTTCTTTATGATTTTTTTTTAAATTTAAAATAAAAAAAAACAACAAAAAAGGAAATATTAAATGTTTACACATGTTGTGAACTTTGTGAAATTTCAATTCACACGACCAACATGCAAGATAAACAACCGAGTGAGAAAAAAAGAGCGCGGTATAAATTTTCAATGAAAACTGCAAAATAAAAAGAAAATAATGACAGGAAAAAAGTGTTTTTGACGAAAGGAAATTAAACATTTGCAGGCGAATAAGGAAAAACTTTGGTAAGACAAAAGTGCAGCTCAAAAAAAAACTTCAAAGCCAACATAAAGGAACTAGATAAAAAAAACAATCAGAAACATCGAGGGGTTTTAAGAAACAGCAAAAAATTTGGGAATAAATAAAGCTTATCCCTTATAGAAGGTAAGATGAAAATAACAAGGATACCTTAACCACCAGCAACCAACATAGGGGAGGGGTAGGGGAAAGCAATGTTGCCTATGTCGCCCCTTGAGCAGCAAGAACAAGAAACACGTCGTCTATTGCGGTTAAACCACGGTATGTGGCTTCTTGGTTGGCCTTTTGTGTATGGCCGGGGCTAACTGTTGAATGAAAGAAAGAGTGGAAAGAATATATGCGTTACGGCGTCGTCATCGTCTAGAACAGTAACGGCGACACTTGCATTCAGTTCTGGTTTTTGTTTTTTGTTTCTTCCCTCCCCAGTCATGCATGAATGACACTGCAGCACTTACGGGTTTAAAGTTCCATTCCATTCATGAACATTTACACTGAACAACAGCAATCAAAACAAAAACCTTACACCAGATGATGTTGGCGACGATGATTACAATGGTGGCGATGGTACTGCAAGTACAGCAGCTTAGCAGCAACAGATCACATCATTTCGCCCCAGACGCTAATGGGTAATAGTAGTAGTGCACATACATATAAGTATTTCGCATTTCACAAGTGCTTGTTCATCATGGATAAAGTTAACCTTTAAACCACCATGTGTGTCGGAGAGACCGTCGAGCTAAAGAAGCCCCAGCCCCACAGCCAGGGCAGATAATGATGACGATGCTAAGCAAGGGAAGAAAACGTAACCAGAAGCTGTGGGAGAATTTCTTAAAAGCGAAAATTGCCAAAGCATTGCCACTCAAAGTCAGCGAGGGAGAGGTGCTGCTGGTGAAAACAACCAGCAGCCGGCGGCGATTGCAAAAAAGTGTAGTATGCGTAAAATTCACATTTTCAAACACTTCATATGTTTTGTGGTTTTGGCGCGCACCAGAGCAACACCAACATCGCCAAACCACCAGCATCGGCGGCGTCTGGGAGTGTGGGAAAATAATTTTTGCGATTTATCAAAAGATTTTTAACACACTTTATCCGTTGCTGAGTAATACAATTTTTTTTTGTGCGCTTTTATTTTAGTGCAAATACTATACCCTGGGTATTACATCATTTTTCCCAATAAGACAAGCCACTCAGACGAGGCAGAAAAAGAAGGCATACTATGTACAAAAACAACAACAGAACAAAAAGCAAAACAATTCTTTCCATGTGAGATGATTTCATATTTTATAGTAGTAGCAAAACGCTGTTGTTTTAAATTAATGTTAACTAGAAGAAGCAGACAAAAATTAATAAATGAATGAATTGATGAAATGCTTTCGAAATTGGCGATGAGTAATAAGTTGAGGAATGCTAAAAGGTTGTGAAAGCCATGCTGTAATATTCGCTGAATCGAAACCAAACCCTAAAGTAGGCACTAACTTTTTGGAGATATATTAAAAAACAGTCTGGGATATTTCAAGGCATCAAAGGAAACAGAGCCAAAAAAGAAAACTTAAAAGAATTTATTTGAGGTAAAGCCCCTTAAACTAGACTGTACTATTTATAGAAAAAACGGCCTAAAAGAAGGCAATAATAATTTGTCTTAATTTCGTGCATATATTTTGAAAGTCCTAATGAAACTCATAAGGAAAGACAAAAGTGGTTATAAAATCGTTTTAAAATTCTCCTAGTTAAAACTAAAATAAACTTTTAATTTTGCGGTATAGTACCCGAAAGTCGGCTGTACTATTTACAGATGTGAAAGACCTAAAACTAGGCAGTAAGAATTGGTATTTTTTTTTTGTTGATTTAAAGTGAAATAACAAAAAAAAAACTCAAAATATTTACTGGCAACAAAGTACAAAAATAAAATGTATTTATAAAGTTATTTCCTTTAACTTAACCTAAGCTAGGCAATACTATTTAAAGATAAGTAAAGCAATAAAGTAGACAACACAAATACACTTTTTTCATTTGCAAAAAATTATAATTTGCTTGGTCATACAGAAAAAATTAAAACTATTTTTTAAAGTCACTTTTAAAATCTCGAAATTTTCCAAGTACAGCAACATTTAAAAGGCAATACTGTGAAAGTCGCTGTGAAACCAAAAACTAGGCAATAAAGCTGGGCCACAGATATATCTTTTGCCTTCCTTCCGCCCTTATGGCTTTTTAACACAACCTCGACCAAGGGACGGATGTTTATCATAATCACAATTGTTAACACATAATTTCATAGGGAACAGATTAAAAATGGTTAATAAATTCAACAGGAAATAGACCGGTCAGAAATAAAAATGCATGACTTTTAAAAAAAAATGAAAAATTGCCAGAACAAAAGGGATTTCATAAGAAAAAATACCTATTTTCTTTTGTTTTCTTATATTTGTAGATTTTACAAGATATCTTCTGATTTGTTTCCATCAACATTTTCCCAAAGCCTTAAAGTATGTTTTGCAATTCTTCCACAAGCTACCACCCCTCCATTCAAAGGACATTTATTTAAAATTAATATTTAATAGCTTTAGCTCCAAACTGACAAAAGGATATTGCATTTCTATGCCTGGAAATGCTACAAATTTAAACACACAAACTGTAAACAAAAATTGAAAAATAAAAGAGTCAATAAATCCTAGACCAAATATACCGTAAAACGGCAGACTTTTGCAGACAAAGTCTTACTTACAATTTAAATGAACGTAAAGGGGACAAATTTACATTTTTATGAGCCATAAAGCCATTACAGAAGGACGCCAGCCAGTCAGCTAGCCAAAACATTGCCATCCAGCATTAGGGTCCATAGACATGGTCCAACCCAAAATCGACATAATGTTTCTGGTAACTGTCATAAAACATATTGTGACGCAGTAATTATGGATGTCGTATACGGCAATGGGGCCAGGCAAGACGACATACACTAGCAACAACCATAATGATAAATGACTGTCATAATTCGTATACGTATTATATATTCAAGGAAAAACCAGAGGAGACGCAGCAGCACCACTCAAACCAAAGCGAATGTTCCCCCAACGTCTTGCCCCTCCTACCATGCCAAAGGCAAAAAATATGCCACTCAAATGACAAAAACGCTGAGGAGGACATCCAACTAAATGAGCAATGGCTGTGAATGCTGTCGTTTACTTGTTTGTCGCCCAAGAATGTTCCAACAACAACAAAAAAGCAGAGAATCCCGCTTAAAGCAAAACAAAATCTTAAGTGCAGTGAAAAGAAAGACATACACACTCACCGAAAACAAACAAAGAACAAAAGGCGAAAAAATATGATAGCATAGCTTAAGGCTGTAAAACAGAAGAACAAAAAATGAGACAGCACAAACAATATTCAAGTGCCATCGTGGAGTGGATAAAACGGGAGTTAAGTCGTTAAGCAGTTGTTGTTGCGGCTGGCAACGGAACTGTATAGGCGTTGTCAAAAAAGAAGGAGAAAGAATCAACTGTTGCATCTAAAAGTAGGCATTCTTGGGTGGAAAAGCTCCTTAACAAACGCCAGCCTACATGTATGCGGCATTTTTTTCTTTGTTATTAATTATGTTATGTAGCTCTAACAAGAATGAAAATTCAAGGAAAGGCTTGTGAAATTGTGAAGAAAGGCTCTTTAACAAATAATTTTCTTTTTTTTTCTCAGAAATTTGGCAAAAGTTTTAGTTTTGCTAAAAAATAATCATAACTTTTACATTTGAAATTTAAAATCCCTATTCTTAGCTCCGCGGGAGATATGCTTCATAAATTTTACTTAATTTTCTTGTATTTCCCATTAGGAATGTTAACATTAACCCCCTTTCCATAAATAACCTTTAAGATTATCATTAAATATTTCTAAACTACCTAAAGTGTACTATAAAAAGGGGTGGGATAATAAAATGCCTAGAGATATGCTAAGGCCGTTGAAAAAAAAATATCTTTAAATTTCAATTAGCCATCCTTGTCATATTACATAATGTTTTGCAATTGAAGCCGAAATTTTAGAGTTCAAGTATAGACTAGATATCGGATAACGTTTTTGAAAAACAAAGTTTAACTTAGGTAGGCGCTAAGTTTTGGACTTTTCAACAAAGTTACCAAAAAGTTGCCGAGGGTTTTAAAACTATCCTTTGCCAGAAAGCTGATACTGGTATTTCAAATCCCTTAAAGTTAGGCCAAAGAATGTTACAAAAAGTGACCTGTATGATTTGGTAGGACGCCTAAAAGTACGTAATGTTATTAGGATTTATTTATAATTTAAAGAAAAGGTACTCCATGTTTTAACATGTTTTCATATATCTTTAAAATCTTTTAAATTTCGAACAATTGGAATTTGGAAGTATATCTTAGCAAAATACCAGAAACCCAACGCCACCTACAACTGCAGAAACCAATCTCTTTTCATGGAAGCGTAGGAAAAAAAACGCATAAAGAACCGGCCGGCACATATCAAAACGTATCAGAAAAAAAAACAAAAAATAGAAGAAAAGGTATGCAAGAAAATACATCGCATGGCAGAATCGTTCGTACACCACCAGCCGCACATCATACAATGTAAAACGGAATTATGGTAATGGAAATGAAAGGCGGAAGTATAGATTTGATTCAAGAGACCATCATCAGAGGAACACACACCCATGGCGACACTCTGCAGCAGCCAACCAACAGCAACATCGGAACCGGGGCAGCCTCCTCCTCTGTCTGCCTCAGCGCATCGTCGGCATCAGATACACTCGAGTGTACCAAAGAATACCAACGTCAGCTAGACAGCAAAACATTTAACGGAAATTTGAGCGGAAATATCACAGAGTAATGGAGAAAAAATAATTCACTGGGCCCAACACAGAAAACAGAAAACAATAACGATGGCAGCGACGGCGAGTACTCATTCATAGACAATTGTTAGGGTGTGTCTTTGAGAAGTCCGTCCATCTGTCCAGCTTTCAGTCCGTTCATCTAATAGTTTGTCCAGGCCAGGCTGTCGCACCGCCAGCAAAGAGATATTTAAACAAACAATTACAAAGCGAAAAGCACAAAAGCGACAGATATGGCAAACTAAAGCGATATAAAAGATTTAATGGCCGCTTATAAGAAATTACAGGAAATTTTAATTCATTTAATTAATCAGATAAAAAAAAGCCAAAGCCATTGAAGAGAATTTCGATTCTGAGCAGGCTCGAATGAAGAGAGAAAGAAAAGCTTTCTTAACAAGAGTGCAAAAGCAAAGCTTTTGAAACTAGTGTACGTTTGGTGACTTCAAGTGGGCAGTGTTGCTGGTGTTGTGGCGGGTGTCCTAAGGTTGGCCGACCTCCTTTGTTTACCTCACATTATGGAGATACATGCTCAGCAGTGTGCTCAGCAGCTCTCTACGTAAAAGCTCAGACATACGTCGTTGACGTACGACCTTGAGTATTTTGAATATACTTTTTTGTTATAGGATACACGTGCGGGTGAGCGGCAACATAAAAACTATGTACTGGCAGACACTGAAGGAGTCATTGAATCATTGACTAAAAATGAGGCGGCATAAGGCAATAACACCATCATGGCAGGCTTACCACAATGACAGGGAACATTGTCCTGAAAATGAGTATGAAAACCGGTGCGGCGGTGAGAGGAAGCCGGCCGCTGTTTGGCACCAACACCGCAGATGCCAACTTCTATGATATTTATGAGGCAAAAAGGGGGAACGCAGACGGCAAGGGATGGTTTAGTAAGGCCCCACTCATGGCACTAATGTCTCAAGAGAGCTTAATGTTATTGTTCGAAGGCTGGAGGGCGAATGATGCTGCATGTTAGCAATTGTTGTTAAATATCTAAAGGATATGGGAAATGGGGTTTATTTCGATAACTTTTTTCTGTTATGACTGCAGACACATAAATTTTTGGCGCCATTCGGGTATGAGAGCCTTGGAGAATTTACAAATAAAAATAAAAAAAGACACTTGGGCAAGGCACTTGCCGAACTCAGGGGAGCGAGCACGCAGCACAGGCTTATGCATGGTTTTGAGGGAATTTTTGAATAGTTGGCATATTTCAGGTAGAAGTTTAAGTAAAAATTTATGGAAATACCTAAAAGAATGCACTATTTTCTGGTATTCTCAAGGGTATGACTTGAGGGAGAGAATAAAAAGGAAGATTATTACATAACAATTTTGCTTAACAAGTTTTAACAAACTTATAAAATACATTTAATTTAGCAAATATTTTAGCATACCACAATATAGAGAGCCTTTAGGCAGGCAGCAAAAATCTTAATATAGGGAAATTTAAAGGAATTGAAAATTTCAGTCGGCTTTATAGAGGAAATGAAAAAGGCCACAAAACTGTGTTCAATGTAGTTTTGAAAAATTAGGCCAAAATTCTAAATAAAGACAACAATTCCCATTCTTATATGTATTCAGCAGAAGGCTTACTGGCTCCTGAGCAATTGTTGCCTATTTAAAACTGAGGTTTATAATGGTGTTTGCTTCTTCCCTAGCTTATTCTTCTAGCCAATAAATTCTCGCATTCCTAATTGAAATTCATATAATATTATTGCCCGTGTCTTGTGTTTATTTATTTTGTTTATTAATAACATTGTATTTGTTTAATTTTGCATTTATAACACTTTTTATGGTGTTTCGTTCAGTATATTTTTTTACTTTTGTTTATTAATCATATATTTTTTTGTATTTGAATTCATTTGAAATGTACAAGCGTATAGTACGAACAAAAAGGTTTAAATAAAATTACAACCCATTTCCGAGAAAAGATGAATGAATAAATGTGATTTCTAAAAATAACTATAAAACACAACGAGAACAACTACAAAAAAAGACACACACACAAAACAACTATGAATGGCGGGGGTTTTGTTCGAAATAGTGGGAACTTTGGAAGCAAGAAACATGAATAACTATCCTTGATAGGTATAATAAGAATAGTAAAAGTTCAAAACGAGAAATCATCAAAGCAAGAAGTTCAAACTGTTTTCGCTATTTTATCAAAAAGGAAAGAAATTGAGGTATAAAAGAAATCAATAGCCAATTAATTAAATAAGTAAATTGATATAAGTAGAAAAGGAAAATTATATTTTTTTTTGCATACCGTGCTTCATAAGACTTTCACCGATGTTTCTTAGTGTAAAAACTAACGAGTTTTCAACATTCAATTTAACCAACTACTTGGCTTTTAAAAATCATCCCATGATCGCTTATGTTGTTTGCAAAATAGCTTTTCAGTTTTTATGGCCTCCGCTTTTAAGATAACCACTTGTGGCTACTGTGTTTGTTTTTTCTCACTTAGTTTAGGCCTTTTTTTGTTTTGTTTTTATTACTAGATAAACCCTTCTTTCAAGCCTGTCGTCACGCTTCAATCTCATAAATTGTCAGGAATGAGAGCTAGGCCAACGCACACAAATCATTTTGCGTGTCATCTTTACGTTAGTCTTTTTATTACACTAACCACATTTATTAGATCACTTTAAACCCTCCGAAAGAAAAAAAAAACCAACAAACAAAAAAATAATAGCAACTTTTTCCAAACATAAACATAAAAATTATTTTAATTTATTTTGCGTAACAAGAAACGAAACCAAGATGAAAAAAAAATAAGCAATAATTAACAATTTTTACCAAGCATGCCCATGGAACCCAGCAACGAGAGAAGAAAACCGACCGGTCCGTTTCGAGCGTTTTAAGCTCAAAAACTTATTTGCGTTTATTGAAGCCAAACGCAACATTTTCGGTTCTATTGTTGCGATTGTTGTGAGCAAAACGCATAAAAAAATTAACACTTTTATTTGTTTATTCATCATAGCTATGGATGGATATGCCATCGAAGCCGCTGTGACGTTTAAGACAATTGTTGTATTTTTTGTGGCAATGAACTGCCTGCCCTTTTGCTATCCAGCCAAGGCTGGAAATGCGTAAAATGGAGTGTGTTGATGTTGTTTTATGTGCGAAAATATTGAAATATAAACAGCACATTGTTGTAATTCTTTTTTCGAAATGAATATACAAATCTTGGTACTATTTAAAATGGCCTACAAAAATGGACGTGGGAAAACGTTGGTAAAGCTCGAAAACGAAATTGTTAATTGTATGTAGACTAGGGTTTATAGAAAAAAACAAATAGATCGAAAGGAAGCACAAAACGTAGTCATTAATTTTAAATTACAAATAGTTAATCCTGAATATGGGTAGTACAAATAACCGCAAACATGCGATATTTTTAAAAATACTTTATCCATTCAAGAAGTTGTGTGATTGTGCCTAAAAGCTGTTACTAAATTTTAGATTACACACAATCCTAAAAGTATGCACTAAATTTTAAAATTTCTCACAACACTAAAAGTGTCTACGGCAAATAACGCATGTTAGATCTGTAATACTACAAAAAAAAAACAAAATTAGTTTACCATATAATAGAACTAAAAACCAAAGCTTAAAATTGTTGTTTTCTCCCTTTAAATACATAATGAAACAATGCTTTATTATTACAGTTCACCCGACACATTAAAGATATTTTTTGTAAGTGGTATTTTGCTTTTTTGTTTATGAGCGAAAATTAGCGGAAACACAAATGTCTATAACATGTCTAATAATAAGGAAATTGGCCCACCCGATTATTTCGAACAAAAGTCCCACAACAAGCTAAAATTAAAAAAGCCTCAAGAAAAGCACAAATCTTAAGAATTTGGAGCACATAGCAACAACAGGCCGCAAATGTAAAGAAAATGAAATCTTAAAAAAACCGTTCAAGAGAAGAGAGCGAGAAAAAAGACAGCACCCGTGCAAATGAATACAATGCACACAATGAACCGGCAAAACTACAAACACAAAATCAATTGAATTTTGTATTTTTATCAGAATAAAATGAAAACAAACCCCTCGCCACCCCCCGAAAAAAAAACACTACACGCTAGCTACGATACCTACATAGTACGTACATCGAGTACAAAAAGAGGCGAAGCACACAAGAGAAAAAAATCAAAACAAACAAATTTGCAACGTGGCTGCAGCAATACAAAATAAAAACCTAACGTATAAAAACAAAGCAGCAGCAACAACAACTGCCACAACCCAAATACAATAAATGCGCGGCGTTTATATTCATAGATAAAAGATATAAGTTTGGAACGAGTCGCAGAGCAGCAAGAACAAAACATAATACTAAATACTACACGAAAGCACAAACACTCACACATGTAGTGCTAGCTAAAGTGCACCGATGAAGCAAAAATCCGCCAGACACACAGATTCATGAGGAGATATACACGACAATTCATAGTCACGAGGAGTGCAAAAAAAAAATAATTGAATGGTGGTGTGCAATGTGTGTGTGTGTGTGGTGAGAGGTGCGGTGAGTATCTGTATTTTTACACACAAGTATCTATGCACATTTTGCAAACAAACATGTGTGTGCATAATGTTGTGCACTATTGCGCTCTATTGTCGTCACTCGTGTGGTGTATAGTGCTGCAGTAGTACCTCTTCGCGCCAAAAACCACTACACAAAACCGCATAGTACTCACAACTGAAATGTTACCGTTAAGTTTGTCGTGCAGTAGTTGACAGGAATCTTTATATACTACGATGACGATGCCGGCCGACGACTAAGGCCGAGTCTGCCATGTGGAGGCGATATTGACTGAAGATACATGCATGCGTCTATGTGAGGAAACGTGGCGGCCGAGGAGGGTAAGACTGGGAGGTGGTGTACCCACGCCTTAATGATTTAGCGCATGTCTGGCTAGACAGACACATACCCACCAACGCACTCAATAAAAACTATAACAGTTATAAGAGACATTGGGTGTGTGAAAGAGAGAGGGGAAATGTTGAAAGGTGGGATGTAGGTAGGCAGAGAAATAACCTTACGGTCGTTGTACACCAAAAATAAAAAGCTTGCAGCCATGTAGTACATGGGATTTCTCTGCAAAATAGTAAAGAGAGAGAGCTTCAAGTCATTCCACGTTAGGGTAGGATGGGCATAGTAGTGTAAACCATTAAGTATCCTTAGATCTTGGCGCTCTATACAACAAAACTCCCATTATCTCACAACCGTTCTGTTTTTTTTTTTTATAAAAAAAAAAAACAAAAAATGCTTACACACGTAAGTGTGGCTACAAAAAAAAAACAACAGACATTGCTCAAGTGTAAAAATACGTCGCATGAGTATTGTGATCAAATAGTTTGCAAATATTATAGAAACTTGCAAAACGTAATGTGAATGAACCTACAGCGAAGCTTTTTATTTAAAAAAAAATGCCTTAAAGGCAAGCGTTACAATTCTAGACATCGATAATTTAAAACTTTCCATTTTTTGTAAGGGAATTAAAACAAAAAGCATAATTCAAATACGGCAAGACGTAAAAAAATGTTAATGAACCCAAAATTTGGATTTTATGCCATTAAATTGTAACATCACTACCTTAAAATCAACTAATATATCAAAATATTTGAATATATCAAAAATATTAAACAGGAGTGTAATTTAATTAAGATAGGATGTGTGAAATTGACCCTGCACATTACTTATATATTCTGCTATAAGGCTTGTTGCATTAAAAAAATCTCATTTTTATACAATAAATATTGAATTTTCAGTAAACTTCTTTGAATAAATTCTTAAATGATTTGTTTTTCTGAATAAATACCCCCAAAAGTATGCTATAGTTTAAAAGAACTAACGCCTTGAAGATCCCCATCCCCATGCCCTGTGAGACACAATGCACGTTAAATATGCTTTCAAAGCAGAACATTTCTGACATTTTATCAAAAAATAAAGTTTCAACAATAGATTGGGTGTAACCGGCAATGCCAAGCAAGAAAATGTGAGTTCCTCTCCTGTTGTTTTATTGTTGCTTTTACTCTAAAAACTTGACATTTACCCAAACAAAGGCATACTTTAAGGCGTTGTGAAGGCTCGCACTTGGTGGCGTAGAAGACCTGCGCACAAGACACTACGCCAACTCTTATCAGACATATGGCGAGGGCAGAGAAAGGCAACTAGCATCGTGCCACTAAAACGTGATGCAACAATGGAGGCGGCCTCGCCTTAAGAGAAAACGCCTTATAATATGCTTTATTTCGTTTTTTTGTGTTTGCCACAATTGTCTGGTTCTTTGTCCTCCCTCTTCTTAGTTAGTAAAAGGCGCCAAAAAATCAGCAGTGCGAATTTTGGCAACATAGCCGGCGACAATCACCATAGGTATACCAGACATTAGATGGATTTTTAGTTCTCGAAGTTTCTTCAGTTACCAACACAAAAATACGGCCGGCACCGCAGCAGCAACAAAAACAACAGCAACGGCTACAACGCCGCCTTTTGATTATTTTTACTGTAAGTAGATGGCCTGGCCCTCTGTTTTTAAATAGAATGACGACGATACTTCTCTGTTGTTGTAGTTAGTGGACTTTTTACGTGCACTTTTGAACTATTGTCATTTTCTATAGCCTCGACTGTGTATTATGGATGAGTGTGCGAGCGTTTGTAATGCGTCTCTGTACTCGTATTTCTGTGCGCCGTGGTGTGGCATTAAGGAGAAAAATGTGTGCTAACGTTGGCGCTTGAACACAATCAACAACTCTTTATTAATTTCACAACATTTCGAAATAGGAAAAAGGCCGCAAGAGCTCAGAGTCATAGGGTGTGTGATATAGAGAGCGATATACCAAGTAAGAGAGCGACACGTGTAAGATGTTGCAACATTTTTGTTACAAAATAAAATTCGTGGAAAGAATCTACTTTTCAGGATTTATTGCATTTATTTTTGATTTAAAATTTTTTACAAAGTGGAAAACTTTAAATGCTTTAATTAAATTTAAATGTTTCGACCGGATTACGCCAAAGTCGACAATTTGCACAGTAAAACTTGTAAATAGTTTTGAAATAACTTTAAGCTTAGAGATCAAACTTTCAAAGTCCATAAAACTAATTCAAAATTAATGTTATAAAGACGACTTTTTTTAGTCAGAAAACCTTTCTAAAGGTTTATAATACAAAAAACTATGCTTATCAAATATAAAGCTTAAACTCAAACTATAGCTTAAAATGGTGACTACATCAATTAAAAAAATATATTTTAAATAATATAAACTATAAAGCTTTACGCTTTCATTCATCCTCAATTTACTATACCTAACGAAAATTTGTTTTAAAGCCCCGTATATTTTCCACTTGTCATCCCTATTATATGATATCTCATTTAATTACAGAATAATAATAAAATAAAATTTGACTTGACCAACTCACCGGAATCCGAGGGTGTCTCCAGATTTGTGCTTATATCATCGATGCCATCCTTGCAGCGCGTGTAACTGTGATCGCTGTGTTGCATATAATGATGTGTACTTATATTTGAGGACTGACTGGATACCGGTGATACACCGCCGGCGCGATAGGTGATCTCGTGATCCAACAACGATGAGGTACTTGAACCCACAGTTGATTCTTCATCGGAATCAAAGTCGGAGGAACGTAATGACCCGGATGTATTGACAGAGAGGCAATTACTGTAGCTCCCCAATGCATCGGCACCCGTACTCGTTGGTGTTGTCGTCGTGGTGGATTCAGAGACAGTCGAATTAATGACATCCAAAACTTCGGTCAAGGAGCAACCACTTATTAGACGTGTATCGATTTGTTTTTTGGTGATATCCTGTAGCTCTTGACTCACATGATTGATGAAGTTCGTGGGATCGGAGGTCAGCGAGATGTTGTTGCTGCCCATAACACAGGCTCTCAAGTCGACATTATGTCTAAACTCCGGTGTGGAGCAATCATCGTCCAGACTGTGCGGTGTATCGGGACGCTGATACGATGAAGAATTACTACTGCTGCTGCTTGTGTTTAGGGAGGACGACGAGGTGCTGGCGAATGTGTTTGAGGCTGAATTTGTGGCTGAGGGCAACAGTTGGTCACTACGCTTGGTTATGTGAATGGTGCTACCACGGGTCTGTTGCACTTTCTTTTGTTGCTGTTGATTGGCTGATTTACGCAGCAATGACGTGCCCGGCGGAATATTTTGCATATTTGGCGTTGTTGTCGGTGTCGTCGCTAGTTGTTTGCTATTTGGTATACTGTGGTGTTCCAATTGCTGCTCTACATCAGGCTCCTGCTTGACAATAATATCCAACTGACTGAATTTCTTGGCAGTAACAACGGTGGGTGGTGGTCTTTGCAACTGTTGCTGCTGCTGATTTAGCGGTCTATCCGGTTTAACTGGCATATTACCCATAACGGCGGAGAGAGGAACGGATGTACTTATGTCACTGGTCATGGAGGAGGAAGATGTGCTCAGGATGCTGCTGGGCGGCGCTGACCACATCAAATCTGTATTACGAATTTCTGGTTTAATATCAATATCATCCATGTCCATGGCACCGCTGCACTCGAATGTGGAACAATCACTATTGCCCAAATCAGACTCCATTTTTTGTATATCGCCATAGATTGAAGGCAAATCCCCAAGAAAATCAAAGGGATCGGCGCTTATGTAGTATTCATCGGAGAAACCGGACAGATCGCCGAAGATCGAAGTTACTGGGGGTGAGGACCCATAAGGGCTGCATAGCTTTGCCATTGTTTCGGATTGTGTATTAAGGAGGTTCGTTGTATCACAAATAAATAAAATTGTTGTGTGGATGTGGTTTTGGTTGTTGTTTACTTTTGTTTTTTTTTTCAACTTTTATTTAGTTAAGTTACGGTTTGTTATGTATGTTTTTATTGTATATGTAGGATACCAGATCCTCTGTAGAGTTTAATCAATAAACTGCAAAGAGAACAAAGATGAAAAAGGGGAAAATTAAAATAAAGCTTTACAGTTGAATATAAAAAAATTACAGAAATTTAGAATATAAAATATGATAAATGTTTTATAATAAAAATCTTTAGTTTAAATACATATTTCAATTTAAGTATTCTGTAAAACGACATGCAAATTAATTTTTTTTGCAATTATTTTTTTTTTTGAAACAAAAATTTTTAACGTATTTATTTTGTTACTTGCATTTTGTAATACCTAAGATACTATTACCCTTAGTCAAAGTAGTCAAAAATCTCACGTCATGATCATTACTTTTAAGCAATAACATTGGCAACCCCGTTTAAAATTAAATTTTACTTTTCAATTTCCTTGTTTAATTGCTCTTATTTACCACTTTTACCTACTAATGCCGGCAATCAACAACAAAAACAACTGTAGCTTTAAGGCAACATGTATGTATTTCATTCCGGAAATAAGAACACCACATTAAACTCTCACTTAATTGTTTGACTTATCGTCATTTTCTTCTTTTTTTCCTCTTCGAAGAACAGAACTTACAGAAAAAAGAACATCTACTTTTTTAACACCCACTATAGAAGAAAGGAAATCTAATGCAAAAAAAAAAATAAATCATAGCATTGCAAGTAATCTAGTTCCTACATATAGTTTATCGTCGTCGTCAGCGACATGCGAACGTCAGCGTCTTTGGTATGTCACTATACCACAACTTGACCGCCCTCCGCGACCAACATGTACATAATAGTATGTGATCCGCTGCTAACCTCGAGACATTTATTAAATAATTTCTCTTCCTTAAACATGTAGTGCCAATCTCATGTGTCCTCCCCCCTCCTCACCCTTTAGTCAACGAACCAAGGAACACGCAATACACAATCTCTCATATACACGGACAAACAGGAGATTACATGCAAATGTAACAGTAGTAGTTAATGTTTGTCGTGTTATTAGTACATACATATATATGTTCGTATGCATAGGTTTGCGCGAATGTTTGACGTCGGTTGTCTTTTGCATTAACAACGTCATTACATTGAAATGTAACAAGAATTGCAATGAGCCAACTCTGGCGTAAGACCGACTGTATAAAAAAAAGTGTCCGAACCAACAAACCGCTAAATTGTGGTGTGGGGAAATGTTTGGAGAGAGAAGTCTCTCTGCTACACAACAAGGCGACGAGATGATGGGCAGCCGGCCAGTTATTGTTCTCCGCATCTCAGTTTTGTTTGTTTATAATGGCTATTGTAGCTGTGTGTGTGCATTAATTTACTTGCAATTTTTTTCTAATACATTGCGCGGCAACCATCATTTCTCTAGAGACCAGGAGAGGAGAGTACGAGTGAGTCGGACTGTTTTTGTGTGGGTGGTTTGTACGTACATACTCGAAACAACATATGTTGTACAAGTTAGGATGCGAGGGATGCTGGGAGGAGGGTGCTGTGTGTGATGTGATGCGATGCCATACGACGACCGACAGACGGACATCCAGTCCAGTTCATAGAATTAGTTTGCACAAATTCTGATATTTGCCTTAATGCGGCCACCGCCGCTGCTACTGTACTGCGGCGTATGTATGGTGTGTATACAATGTAGGTGAGCACATGTGTGCAAATTGTGGGCGTTTAGTGGTATGTATTT
This sequence comes from Hydrotaea diabolus, assembly GCA_963513945.1. Classification (NCBI taxonomy): domain Eukaryota; kingdom Metazoa; phylum Arthropoda; class Insecta; order Diptera; family Muscidae; genus Hydrotaea; species Hydrotaea diabolus. The sequence continues at coordinate 101,164,988 of OY740718.1, read as the reverse complement.
CATTTACAATAACGGTACTTTTTTGTTCTCAACTGATTTTCTTTGCACAACATGTATGTATGCATGTTGCTAATGTTCGGTTGCTTTTGTTGTCGCTTTTTTGGCGCCTAGTTAAGCATATGATCTGGATGAGTGTAAAGTAATTGCAAAAACAAAAAAACAAACAAGATCGCGAAACATGAGAAGATAAAATAAAATATGAAAACACACACAACAAAAGTGAAGCGGCACACAAATAATATACAGGAAACATTGCAGAGTTCTGTTGAGATTTGTCGTTTGTTGTTCTTTGTGTTATTATTTTTCGCTTTTCTTTTCAAAATATTTTTCAATTAGCAAGCTTGTGTACAAGAAGAACAACAGTACAGAAAATCAATATTTCCAAAGTGTTTTTTTTGCTTTTGCAAATTAAATATTTTTACAAGCATGTTTTCTTATTTTGTGGAGCTGACATCCCCTATACAATGCTAATTTTATAATTGCAAATTTTGTAGTATTTGTAGAATCTACTAATTATAAAGGCTCATTAGGAAATATGTAGGTAGGTAATTTGTTTATATGGAAATTCTAAGAATTTGAAATAATCGGAAGTAGTCTTGTTTATTGTTTTTCTTAATTTTTATATTTCAAAGAAAAATGAACATTTTTGTAAACCAATGATTTAAAAGCTAATAAGAATTATTAAAAGCATTGCCACTATTTTATTGAAATAAATAATGAGGAATAATAGCCCTTTTAAATTAATTCGTAAATTTTACGAATTGTAAAAATTTTGTTTGTTTAAATAACAACTTGACTTAGAAGGAATTCGTGATGCGAGTTTGGAAATTTTTTTCTGGATTTAATATAATACAGGTTTTTTGGGAGTTATTGAAATTTTGGTAAATCTAACTCTTTCGGTCTCTAGAGAAATGATGGTGGTGCCCGCGCAATGTATGAGAAAAAAGGCACACGCACACACATTATGTTAATTGCTTTTTCCGTCAGTATTTTGTAATATTTTTGGAATATTTTTTTACTGTAAGTAACTTTTTTAAGTTTGTAATTTTTGTATACTTGTTTACGGATCTGTTAAATGTGATATTCCTTTCATACTTTATATCAAAATACCGGCAGCTTTCATCCTTAGTTTTTTTCACATAATTTACGTAAGTTATTGTATAACCAAATTGTTGCATTTTTTTAGCACCACTTTTTTCCAACACTTCTGTTTAAACTCTTCTTATACATATGGCATTTGTATATCGTTAGATTTGCCTTAGCCTACTTGGTCTGGCGCCGTCTATGATATGTGATAAATATCATTAAACACAATTAGTCAATTATTATAATAATTGTAATAATATCGCAAAATGTGTTCCGAGGTTAAAATAATTGTGAGATAATTCACAGAAAATATTATCATGCTATCGAAGAATCTGATTTAATTTTAAATTAGAAGCTTGTAATTTAAAAAAATTAAATAAAAACAGTGAAGAGAAATATTTTAAACTTTGCTGTAGAAAATTTGTTTATAAAGACATAGAAGGAAAAATGTACAGAGATTTGAACATAAGAATATTTAGCCATATTTGCAAGTAAGCGTCCACAATTATGATCCCATCTAAGTAAATGGTCTATATACAATATAGATGTATATGCTGCATTTACGCAATAACTATTGATATAGAATGTTAGGTACATATATTTTTACAAGCTTTTTTAAAGTTTTAAGGGACAAAATCATTGTTATAAAGTTTTAGGTTCATATTCATAAAAACTTATGGAAAATTAATTGTTCAAATTTTCTCTATAAATAGTTCATTCTAACCATTTTAGGTTCCACACTGAAACGACGGTAATAATTATATATGTGACAGCGCATAGAGACGACCTAAGGGTAAAAAAAATCAATTTTCACTTTTGTTTTATGTGGACTACATCTGAGCATCGAATGAGACCGATCATATGCCCCAAAAGTGTTCCCTCCCAGAGATATGCGCGTTTTATGAACGTGATGGAACACCAAAGATACACGTATTAAAATCTTTTAAATGGCTCTCCTGAACAAAACTGGTTTTTACCCTTAGGTCCCTTTCTATTTTGCGCGTCACATATGTACATTTTAAGTTTTTATGAATAAGGAGCTTACAATCCTAGCTAGAAATCATCAGGAAAAGATTAATTTTAAAATTATATTTTCGTTGTATACAACCTCTAGACGGCTTGGAAATACTATTCGGATCGTTTTAACATCTGCTGCGATCTTGCGTCACTGACGCCAGATTAAAGCTCAAAGACATTTAACATTTTGCCAATGTTTTCTTCGATTTTATTTTTATTACATATGACTTTTTAATATTTATTTATTTATTTTTAATTTTTTGTTATTTTATTTCATTACCTTTATTATAATTTGTTTTTCATATTTACATACATACATATTACTTTTTTGTTCTTAACTCAGTAAACTTTTTGCCGTCTTTAAAAAAAAAGAACTTTTCATTCTGTAAAAAACTTAAAAACTCGTAAATGCTTCATTCCTTCCAACAACAACAAAATACCTATACTTAAAACACAAATTGTGACCCAGCAACAATTTCAAAAAATAAAATACAAACCATAAATAAAAACAACACGAGTGGCAAAGAAGACATGCCATGCCGTAGAACGCATTTACAAAAAAAAAATACTCAAAAACTGGTTTTTTGCTTTTATTTTTAAAAACACAAACCGAAAATCTTGCAAAAAGAGACAGGCACTCACAAAAAATTCCTTCAAAACAAAACAAAGAAAAGCAAAATAAAGATGTGATGAATGGAAAAGACGGAACAAGTTTTTCTTCATTTAATTAATTTAGGACTTTCTTCTTTTTCTAACTAAAAAATAGCTTAACGACGGAGTGTCTACAAAAAGAAATACCATCAACCCCGTCGATATATTTTTTTGCTAAATTAATAATAGGTTATGAGAATGAATGCATAAAAGAAAGAAAAACTAATGACCGCGAAAAAAAGAGTTTGCCAGAGGTGGAAGATCATATACATATTAAGTATATATTTGTTTGTATTTGTTATAAACAAATACAGAAAAAAATTGCGAATATTAATCACAACAAATAAAAGAAAAATAAACAAATATCCGTACAGTCTGAATAAGGGACCGAGGGGGGCGAGGCGACATTCTTTTGCATATATGTATGTAAATACATATGTGTGCTTGCTTGTCTTCACGTAAGTGCACCGTAGTTTGTGTTGTTGTCGTTCGATTACTTGTGTGTGAGTGCTGATGTTGCTGTTCGATGACGTTCGTTCAAACATTGCCGACGATAATGATGATACTTTTGGTTGTTAACAAAGGTTGGTTGGTAGAAGAAGAAGATGCAATTGCCGATCGTCGTTGTAAAGGAGTTTGAAGTGCCGTTAGAATTTTGTTGGTTTTTTGTATTATGTATTCTTTCGCATTGTTTTGCCGTGTTGTAATGGTAGCATGCACAGTGGTGCAAAATCAATCGATAAGCATATTTTTAAATAATTATAATTACTGTTTGAAATAAATTTGTCACCTTAAAGGAAAACTAAACGATTTTGTGTAGAAAATTTGAGTTCAAAATTCGGGCCATATTCAAAAAGTCACGTAAAGTTAAAAAAGAACTTAACTGAAAACTAATGTTAGTTTTTCTTAATACCGGACTAAGTCTACAGCATTTTTATTTTCACTCAATTATATTCTGTATGATTCAAATATGTATCTTAAGTCAAAAACCTTTTTAGTAGTGCAGTGTTGGGTTAAAAACCCAAATTAAAAACAGAAATTTTAAAGCAGAAACAATATTTTGTTTTCTTGCAAAAAGGCAACAAAGATGTTATAGGAAAACTGAAATGAATTTCAATTGTGTAAAAAATCTAACTGGTAAATATTGAGCAACCAAAAAAACAATTGATCTACCGACAATTGTAATTAAAACAAGCTTAAAAATTTAATTAAAAAATAGCTTGAATTGACATAAAAACGTAATTTTTTTATATCAAAACTTACCATAGATTCCAAAAACATTTTCTAAAGAAAGTTTGAATTCTAAACCTTTCGTTAATTTTTGTGAATATGAACTAAGAACAGAATTATTTAACGAAGAAAAGAAAATGTTCAATAGAAACATGGTCTCAAACTTGACTGAAATTAGCATAAGAACTAAAATGTTCATCTTTAATGCGTTTTTATTGAAATAATTGTTCGCAAAAAATAATGTAATTTTGTAAAAAGTTTGTTAAAATATTTTATTTGCGAAAGACTATCTATTTTTTAGAAAATAAGCGGCAAAAATGTTTTTATGTAGGTCTATATTATGTTCTGGACTCATAATTGTAATTAATTTTTACTTTGCCAACAATTTTATTGGAAATGGAAATTTTAATTGGAAATGGACTATTGAATGAAATTCTAAAGAAATATGTTCGTGCTAACTTTTTGTAAAAGTAAGAAATGAAAAAAAACAAAGGACCATATTCATAAAAATTTACAGAAGGGCTAAAATTTACATTTTTTTTAAATTGTTTTTAAACCTAATGTTTTTTTTTAAATATAAAAGTATATATTTGGCAAAAGCAAAAAATGAATACTTATTTTTTTTTAAATCCAACATATTTTTGAATTCATTTTCTACTTCTAAAGTGGAAAAATTAAATAATTCGAAATAAAACGGTTTGCAAAATGAAATTTTACGGGAAAATTTTTATATGCAGGGAATTTGATGACATTTTTTTATGGTGAGACAAAAAAAATAGCGGGCAAAATTTAACTTTGTGATTTTCGAATATTCAAAAGATATAGAAATACTAACATTATACGATCGTATGGTTAAAACTTATATTTATATGTCGGTAGGCATTGTTCTTTAACCCTTACTAGCGGTTCATTACTTTCAAAATGATGTATTACTCAGGATAAGAAGTTTTGGTGGAAGTATTTGAAATGGTCGCCGACCACAAAACAATGTAAACTATTTCTCAGTTTTTTTTTGGGGGTCTCACTTAAGCTATTTTTTGTTGATATATATTTAATAGCTAAGAAAATCTCAATTTTAACCCGAAAAAAAAACAATCGAGGTCCAAAAATTTTTAATAAAAATTAAATAATTCATAAAAAAAATTTAATTCTTACCTTTTTTGTCTTATTGTTTAGGCTAATTCAAAATAAATAGTTGTTTGTATAATCCAATATTTTTGTTGCTTAAAACGTCCGGATGAGGTTGCTTGCTTAGTAGTGGGGTGTAGGCGAGGAAGTATAAAAAAATTAATCCTGTGTTTAGGTTAAGCAGGAAAAATGTACTTATTTTTAAAATAAATTAAGGTCAACTTATTAATTAGATTTGTTTTTTTGTTTGTTGTCAATTTAATTTGTTTTCACTCGGACTTATTTCTGCGGTTTTTTTTTAATCCTTAAGAGTTTTTTTTTCGCCAACTCTTGTTTTTAAAATTGCTTTTATTTAATATTTGTTTACAACAAATAGTTTTGTTGTTCAATTTATGTTGATGCTTTTTATTCGGTCAATTAACTGTAAACACTGACTTGACTCAACTGGGGTCGGGTTCGTCAAAAATGACGACGACTAATCTTCGCCTCCTTTGCTTTGAGCAATAAACACCGAAACACAAAAGTGTGATTTGTTGGTGTGGCAGACGGCAAAAGTCCAAAAATTTGTTATTTTTCCTTTTTGTTTTTTTGCTTTCGCTCAAGTTGTCATAAAACTACTTTGTATCCTTTTATTTTGGTAAAAATATTTCTTTTTTCTTGGTTATTGAAAAGATTTGTTGGAGATATTTCTTCAACAATTTTTTTGGTTGCCACAACAAATTGCAAATACTTTTGTTGCTGCTCTTAGTGATTGATGCTTGTAAACAAATGTTGATCGTAGTTGGTAGAGTTGTCGTTGTTGTTGTCAAACAGTTTTGTAAATAATTTATTGATTCGAATTCTCTTTTGAATGATGATGTTATTATTGTAAAGATGGTTGTCAAATACTGCATGACCACCTTACCTTTCTTGCTTATTTGCCAAAATTGTAATTCTTATTTTGTTTAAAACAAAATAATTATTTTTTTGGTTTCTTAATTTTAAACACAAAACACTGCTTCACTTTTTCTAAGTTTAATTAACACAACTATATGAGTTTAAAAAAGTCTGCGTTTTTTATGTTAAATGCAATTTTAATTTTGGTTGTTTTTAGCCAAGTTTATTATTTTTGCCGGCCGTCAGTAAAATATCGCGTAATTTCTTTTCTTGTCTTCTTGATTTCAAAATAGAATATTTCCTATTTATTTATTTTTTATTCGAGTTATTTATGATGGATCACGTTGCCGGACGTCTGTTGCCGCGTTGTTGTGGGTTTTGTTTTTAAAATGGAAATGACTTCTTGTTTAAAAGTTTTTGGTTGCTTCGCTGTTTTTCTTCTGATTCTCTTATGTTGTGTTATTTCCACACACACACAGCTATTTTTTTATGTTTATTTAAAATGTTCCTTGTTGGCCGTCGCTGTTCACTTTACATCGAGAAAAACGTTCAGTTCAGTGTTCTCACGAATTGTTATTTTCTTGTTTTTCACATACGAACGAACGAAGTTAAAGTTCTTCTTCTGGTACTGTGTCTGTCAGGGCTGTGTCTCTTTTGTTAGTTCTTGAAGCTCTGAGCGCGCGTATAAAAATGTAGTGAAATAAACGTCGTTTTTTTTACTTTTTGTTGCTTGAAATTTCTTTTTTATTTTGACGAGTTCAATTCTAGGGGTTTTCTTAAGTGTTGTGAGCTGAACACACACACAGACACAAACCACCGGGCGGAGAAAAGAAAACAGAGTACACGACCGTTCACATGAAAGTTCCAAAGTGAAGTGCTTAAATGCACGCGCCAAAAGTTGTCTACAACCCAACAAAACGTCGACTACAAAAATCGACGTCCAACAACGTCTCACAGCACAGCAGCACAGTCCAAGACTACTACTCTATAGTCGAAGTAGACATGGCAAAACAAAAAACAGAGAAAACTCTCAATCGTAGCCGCCATGCATTCATTCTTTAACGAATGTTATAAAAGCAAATAACCGCAGAACTACAGCAAAGAAGCATTTTAACTAAACACACACGCACACATAGAGAAAGAGAGAGAATATGAGCGACAGTAGAACTTATATCATGTGGAGAGTCACCTAATGCCGCTTTTCTTTCAGTGGTAAATATGGGAGAGAGAGATTTGTTATATTTTTATCTCAACACTAGTCCTCTCTTTTTCAGGTTGCTTTATTTTTTCGAGTAACGGAATTTAACTCTGGGAGAGTGCATTTTAATTGAGTGACATTTCTTTAGGCGATTTTGTATTAAATAATGAAAATTTAATTTAAATTTAAAATTTTACCATTGAAATGAGCGTAATTTATTTTAATATGTATTATTATTTTATTTAAAGAAAAACCAGCAATATAATTTTTTTATTTGAGGCATCATTTAAATTACATAAATGTTATATTTAAAAATAAAATGAAAGAAATTTGTGAAGTGTTCTTTATTTAAATGCACAGCCAGTTTATAATACTGCGATTAAAGGAATTTTGTACAAGAAAAATAAAAATTCAAACATTTTCGATAATAAAGAAGGTAACAAAAATTCATTAATTTTCTTGTCCAGTTCTCGATATATTGGCTATTATAATCTGACACATTTAAGCGGCATTTTCTAAGAATGTTATGTGTTAGTATCTTTGGCCTTTTTATTTTTTTCAGTATTTGTCATGTTCTTACTGAACTTGAGGCGCAGTGAAGGGCTCGAAAATCGGTTTGTATGTTTAAATATACATTATCCATAATTCAATTGCTTCCGTCAACCCGTTTCTGGATAAAATCTATAAACAGAAATAAAGCAAAAATCTGGAAATGTTTTTTTGTTGAACCCATTAAAAAAGCAAAACATCATATACTCATATTTTATATTACATCATATACTTATATAATCATATAATAATTGTTAACACAATATATGTATGTTCTCTTGTGGACAGGTCGTATACTGTCTATATATAACATTGATATATTGGCTTATTTGTTTCATTCTCTAAAGCAAATAAAGCGATTTAGAAAATATTAATTCATTTTAACGCTTTTTGTCATACAAATTTGCCAGACCTCAGCAGCCACCCATCTTCACAGAATGGATTGTGAGCTCCACCCAGGTGATCCTTGAAAGATACATATGACACCAAGGCTACCTACAACAAATGTATTGCAATCCGACGACAGCCGGTTCTTTGGACCGGATTGACCCGAAAAAAAATTCGTTGGCCAAGGCTGTCACCCCGGCACTCAGTTGCCGCTACAACAACAACAAATGTACTTCGTATATGGTGCTTGCATCAGAGAAGTCTCCCGTTGGTTCGTTCCTTAATGGGGTTTAGAGGTAAATATGCACATATGAATGTACTTTTCGACGTCAGTATAGTTCAAATGGCTAATACCTTTTTGGGGATGCTTTGCATGGCTATAGGATTTTTATCTAATTTGTAAGTTTGTCGCAGTCGAAAGACGTCGGATACTTTGTTCTGATTTTTTTTATTATTGTTGTTGTAGAGCTGTTATAGAATGTAAATAGATCCACAATATCGGTTAAGTTTAGTCTTAAAAAAAATTGAGAAATGTACATTAACTAAGGCCTAATTTTGATTTTAATTATTAAGTGCTTGTAATTTAAAGCCTCATGGCCAATTATAATAAATTACAATAAAAAAATACTCAAAGTTCGATGTTTAGTCTTAAGTAAATAAATATAAATTAAATCAAATTTAAATATACATAAACAAATCCTTTCAGAAACAATGCTCGAAAAAATAAAAAGGTGAGAATACATATGAATTCAAATCAAATAAGAAACGAAACATTTTTTCCTGCCTTTAGTAATGTCAACTACAACAAAATGTGATTCAGATTAATGTGAATGAAAAAAAATAATAAAATTTCAAGTGTCCAATTAAAAAATAATATGTAAGTAAAGGAATTAAAACTTGTTTTCTATCCTATGTCATCCACGATACGTTTTATCGGACACTGAAAACACTTTCAGACAGTTGGGGATAAAATTGAACTACCTGGCTATTCGAAACCGAATTGGGTTTTTTTTTATTGGATTGGTGCACATTTGAAAATAGTAGTATTTTTGAATTTACTCTACTCCACGTTTACTACAACTGCGCAAAAAAAAACTCATTCTCTACTCAACATAATAAATTAATGAGAATATATCTCTCAAAATATACTTTTTTCACACGCTCTCTGTTTATTTACATTTTTACAATCAAAAAGAGCAAATAATACCTACAAACACGCAAACGATTTGTTGCGCTCAATCACACTCACACTCTCTCTCTCATTTACTGCCGGTAAGTTACACACACTGTTACATTGAGGTAGTACAGAAAAATAAGTTCAGTGATACTAATGAGCGGCACAATAGAATTTACGAGTCAAGAGCGTTATGGACTGAGAGCGTATAATGAAACAGACATACCAGATAAGCCGATATGCCGTCATTTAAGAAACTGTAAAAATGTAGGTTTTAATTTTACTGGCATTTTTCGAACAAAAACATCGATATCACCATCTGAAAAGGAATAAGGCATTAAACAAGTAATTCGCAAACGAAAATTTGTAAACAAATGGTATCCAGTACTAAGGCCATCTAAACAAATTACTTTTCTAAAAATGTTTTTGGAGAGTCAACTACTTTTCAAAGACATGACAAACTACTTGGAGAAAACATATAAAAACTTTTCCTTTTTGCAGTTGATACAAACTTCGTAAACATTTAGAATTGTTTAAGTTGCACTTTTAATAAATTGCTCTTTCATTTACACTTGAAATGAATGAATTTCTACTTATATATGTATTCTCATGTAAGCAGCATAGAGTCTCTATTACAATCCGGAAGAAACTTCTCTGACGTTTACTTTTTATGAATAATTTCACTCAAATCTTTGCCCTGTTTTTGGCGTAGGTGTTCTTTTCGGAAGACCTAACTTTCGATCAATATTTTAGCATAGCCAACGGTAACTCGCAAATTATGCGATTAATGTTAGCCTTAATGTTTCGAATAGAAGGAGAATTTCAGTGAAGTCTTTCGATATCAAATAACGCCAAAGATAAAAATCAAGATGTCTGCTATCACAGCTCTAAGCGCCCATTTGACGTAACCGAAACGCGATATTAGGTGTTCACCAAAATTATTTCTAAATAGGGTCAATGTATCGAGCGCCATATGTGCCGCAGCATCGATTTGTTGAAACCAAATGTCGCTGAATAATGGGCTTGATTTTCCAGCATTAAAATGTACATTATTTTTGTGCAGACTACTTTTCTTATGCCGCTCAGTACCATCAATAGACATTATTGCCAACTGAAGTAATTGAGCTATTAGTCTACGCATATCATAGTAGTACTAAACCTGATTTTAGGGTACATATATGTCCGAAACCTTGTAAGAATTTCCTCCAAATTTCACATTTTTCAATCTTTTAATATGCAAAGTCGAAAACTGCGAGTCGTTTATATAATATTGCGGTATAATATCGTCCAGCATAAAGTCATTACTTCTTTTAATTAACATTCCATTAAGGAACAAACAGTGAACTTCTATTTATTCAGAAGGAAAAATCTGTTACTCTGAAAGTCGTTAGCCTTTTCGAGTTGGAGAAGACCGGCGCTAAAAAATGTTAGATATTTCAATGCGGGTTTGAATTTCGGTAACTTGTATAATAGTTACATCGCAGTGGGCCAACAATAAAGCAGTGTAGGCGAATAAAACACACGAATTTTTAGGAACCTGTGGCATTTTAACTGCAACGCTGCAAATTTTGGTAAAAACAACTAACATTTTTCAGCAAACATTTTTTTACCTTGTAAATACCGACAGCGAATTTCTACAAGACCCCATTAAGGAGCAAACAGGAATCTTCTCACAAATCAGTGAGTTGTGTGACCGAAACCACCTGGTTAATGTCGTCTCCAATCGGCATAGCAATTTTTAGAATAGCTTTAAGAATTTACGGGGTGTAAAAACTGGTAATGACAACTGCAAGAGACACACGGTGACAACCTGTGTAACTTGTGTGTGATAGTCCTGCGACCAATCATTGCATCATGGTGGTTTAAAAATAATATCTGGCGACTTAAGGACTATGAACTTTATTTGTTAGCCACGTAAGTGCTTACCTATAAAACGAAGGAGTAAAAAAATTGCCAATTTTCTTTGAAATTATCTGGCATCTCTGACTAAAAGTTTTTTTTTTTTTATTTTGAGTGAACGTAGCAAAACAGAGAGTGTTCAGAATTTAGTCCGTCCGCCCGATAGTCAAAAACTCAAATTAGCAGCGAGAACTGGCAAAAAGAGCTTTTCTCCTGATGAAATACGACATTTGTTTGGATTAAAAAATGTATATATTTTGAAATACAAAATGTTGCAAAAGTTCATGAAATATTTTGGTTCAAAAAAGCCTTTGCTTTATTATTTCATTATTACAATATTTATTTTGTCGTTAATAGAGAATATGTATGTGCAAGTTGTTTAATGATTTGTTTACATTTTTTCCGGTTTTTGTATGTATATTTTTTGTTTTTTTTTCTTCTATAGAAAATAACTCATCGAGTGAATGGCATTTGTTTTTCGTAGTGTCATTGTTTCGTAAGCAAAATAAAGACAGACATTCTAGGTACAAATACAAAAAAATCGACGAAAGTCCAACGGAGGTAGGGAAGAAACACTGATAGACTGCATTGGCGATGGTGGCGAAAAAAAACTCACTTGATTAAAATTTTCTTCAAACGAACGGACGGAAGGAAAGTGATCTGCTACTTTTCTCTACTGTTGCCAAAGCTTCAAAACGTATGCACCCGGATAAGGGATTTGTTCTAACTTAGAAATGGGATAATAAATAATTAGAGAAATATAATTTTGAGATTTAGGAGATTCAAAAATCTCCTCTCGAGGTAATGTTAGTGTTTATTTGAATGTTAATGTTTATTTGAATGTTTAGGGTACGTGTTTTTAATCAAGGAACGTCAACCAAGAAAGTCGCAATGATTTTTCGTTGATTTTGATTGAACTACTTATATGTAGTTAAAAAAACAAAAAGGATGTTTTAATTTCAAAAACAAAATAGCTTTTGTAAAAGTACGACTGTGCCTTGAATTCAATACTTTTTGGTGATAATGCCGGGCAGAAAAGGGCCACTGATTTTGCTGATTTTTTGCATTTCCAATCAGGGTTACCGTTGAAAATTTTCAAAAAGTCGCACAAAAAGGGGATTATTTTTAAAAAAGGGTTTTTTTTTTTAAAAAAAAAGTCGCAAACTTTTCGTAAGTTAATTTTATTAAAACAATTCATTTAAATTTAATAAGAAAAGAAAAAACTAAGTTCTATAAAATCAGGGGTAAATACACTACCCTCTCGAGGTAATTTTTACTATATTTCTTAGAAATAAATATCGGACTCATGATTTAGTTAATGTTTATTTGAATGTTTAGGGTACGTGTTTTTAATCAAGGAACGTCAACCAAGAAAGTCGCAATGATTTTTCGTTGATTTTGATTGAACTACTTATATGTAGTTAAAAAAACAAAAAGGGTGTTTTAATTTCAAAAACAAAATAGCTTTTGTAAAAGTACGACTGTGCCTTGAATTCAATACTTTTTGGTGATAATGCCGGGCAGAAAAGGGCCACTGATTTTGCTGATTTTTTGCATTTCCAATCAGGGTTACCGTTGAAAAATTTCGAAAAGTAGCACAAAAAGGAAATTATTTTTAAAAAAGGTTTTTTTTTTTAAAAAAAAGTCGCAAACTTTTCGTAAGTTAATTTTATTAAAACAATTCATTTAAATTTAATAAGAAAAGAAAAAACTAAGTTCTATAAAATCAGGGGTAAAATACACTACCCTCCACTATACGATAATAAAGCGAAAAAAATGTAGCAAAATTTGCTTTAATTTTAGTACCCATATGTACATATTGACTATTAATCGCCGGTTTTACCCATGCAAGCAACCTGAGTCTAGCCTTTCAGCAGCTTAGCTCTTTTTTGAGGATGAGCCAACTGAAACTTGGCTTTTGGGCTCCTTGAAGTCATGAACCGGGTTCTTTCTATATCTAGATTTTAAAAATAGTTTCATATGGATTCGTTGGGTTTGTTGTAAAATTTAAACTTTGCTACCCATGTGTCCTTGAATGTATGGGCCGGATTTTCGGCCACCTCAAATCAAGGTTGCAAAAGATGAGCCAATAGAACTTTTTTGATACATTTTCGGCATCGAAAGTACCGAGACAACAGCGGCTCATTTACGCTTACTTGATACATTTTACAAATGTTCCGAGCTGTTGACATTTTTACTCTTAATGCACACTGTTGTGAAGGCTATACTACATAGCATTTTCAGCTACTGATCAATACTAATGAAATGTTCCAAATTTCCTCAAGACTAGATGTAATATGTGCGTTTCAGAGATGTGCGGCTGGACTGTTTGGATGTTGTCTTCGCAGCCTGTGTGCAATACACAGCTACTTATAGATACTACGAGTGAGTACCCATAATGCCTAGCGTAAGCGCCAGGTTGTAACCAAATAAATTATAGTAGTTTTTTCCCCCGGAGCAACCCTTAACCCTAGAAAAGGAATACGCATATCTTTTAAAAACAATACACACATTTCGAGTTGTGAAAAGTAGCAAAAATTTTAAAAAGTGGCAAAAAGGGTATTTGTGAAAAAGAGGCAGCAAAAGTCGCATGGTTTCCAAAAAGGGTCAAATTGCCTCTTTAGTCGCACAACGGTAACGCTGTTTCCAATCGATCTGGCTATTTGTGCTCCCACGCATGAGGAATATTCTTTATGCAACGCATCCAGAGACGGAAGTTTGCTTATATTAAAAAAAATCAAAAAGAAATAAGTATGCAGTGGCATTTTGGGGCACTACAAATCATCGACCCGAAGTCTTACTAATATCCTCCAACAAAAACATTTAGGTGTTCACATAATACTTATTTATATTCACTGAACTGGTCTTTCATTTTTTATTGGGATACGAACACCCTATGCTTTTTATACCTTTTATTGTTATATGCAGCAATTTTGCTAATTGACATAGCCATCGAGATGAAAATGAGCTTCATCTTAAAAAACAGCTTTATCGGTAAAATTCTTCATCTACTGCCAAACAATCTTCAGCCAATTAGGCGAAACGAGAACGCATCCACTACCAAATAAAAAAAATTAACCTTTCCAATAAAACCAGAAATTTGAAAAAGTTATCAGTACTTCTTTTTACAGCCGATTCAAATTTATAATCGCCCACCCTGCATTTAACTTCATTTAAAACAATTTTTGATATGCATAACGTTTTTATGCACCACAAATAAATAACGTTTAAAGAAATTGCATGCAAAATTTTTTCTATGAGTACAATTTTCAATTTTCATCAATAATAAAACCTGTACAAAAGTTGTCCCATCACATGTAAAAAGTCGAAAGATCCAACCCCTTTAAATCTATTGAATGCCAGATTGTGTAAAACAAAATACATACGAGGGTTGCTATATATATTGCTGGCCAAGGCAACACTAAGTGTCATCTGACATTTCCATGTGTCATTTCCATTGGAAAGTTTGACATTTTTTTTAGCATAAACGTATTCAGAGCGTTTTGACGTACGACCATCATTTGTGTTGTTTACAGTGACTTGAACAAATCAATTGGGCAAAAAACGGAATTAACTCGTGAACATTTTCGTGGATCATTTTTCACACGTGGATTTTCGACGTGGATTATCACAAGAGTGCATCGATGCACTTAAATCTTTGTATGGCGATGAAGCACCATCCTATAGCACTTTGAAATACTGGTTTAATCAAACGTGGCCGACGCTCGCACAGAGACGAAGGTCGCCCAAAAACGGCCGTTGTGCCAGAGACCATTGATGCCGTGAGTGAAGTGATAATGCAAGATCGTCATGTGACATACCGTGAGATAGAGGCATCCTTAGGCATTTCTTCCACCAGCATACATTCGATATTGCATGAACAGAACACCTGGCCGTAAAAAAGGTTTGTTCTCGTTGGATCCCGCACAATTTGAAAATCGCTCAAAAAAAGGCTCGTGTCGATTGGTGCAAAGAAAATTTGAAAAAAAAACGATCGCGGTGTTTAGGAAGATGTTTATAAGATCGTGATAGGTGACGAATCATGGATCTATGCGTATGAGCACGAAACAAAACAGCAATCGGTCTTTGAAGGCGAGCCAAATCCAATGGGAGTTGTTCGTGGAAGAAGCACTGCGAAGCAAATGGTCGCCTGTTTCTTCGGCATAACTGGTCATGCGGCGACTGTTCCGCTTGAGCAACGTAAGACGGTCAATTCTGAGTGGTACATCACAATTTATTTGCTTAAAGTCTTCGGAGAAATTGGAAAAACGAACAAGAGAAGACGAATCATTGTGCATCATGACAATGCGAGCTCATACACATCGGCTCATCCAGCGCCTTTTTGACCGGCCAAAACGTCGACTTGATGGACCATCCGCCGTACAGCCCTGACTTGGCACCCAAAGAATTCTTTTTATTCCCGCATATCAAAAAAAAATGCGAGGTCAACGATTTTCGTCGCCAGAAGATGCTGTTGAAGCGTTAAAAAACATGTTTTGGAGGTGTCTCAATCGCATGCAAAAGTGTATAAATCATGCTGGAGAATACTTTGAAAAACAAAAAAAACCATTTTTGATGATCAATATGCGCATTTTCATTACTAGGCCAGATTATATATAGCAGCCCTCGTACGATTATTAGATTGGAATTATTGCTAGATAACCTGGGACAATTCAGCAAATAAATGGCTGCAATTGAAAAGCGATTTAAAGAAAAAAATGGAATACAATTATTTTGAAATATTACTGGTCGGTCACACACACACACCAAATTTAATTTGTTCAAGTTAGGCTGCATATAAGCGATAAATGCTTATAACCGAAGTGCATATAAGCGGTAAATATAGTACCTGTTGCGGTATTGCCATTATGCCTTAGTTATCGAAGCTTAACCAAAAACACCACTCACAAGAGCGTTTTTAAAAAATCGTACGTTTTGTCGAAAATGTAACTGTTTCACTTTCACCGACTGTTTCTAGTTTCTTAGATGCCTGAAATATAGTGTTGGCAATACTGGTTGCATCCTATATTGATGGGATGTTAATGTTGTTGTTCTATTTATCAAAAGTTTAGAAAGAGACATCAAAAAATTAGCACTACACAAGCAGACAGCAGAATGACATACCGGCACAATGCAAAATGCCTAAAAACTTATTGATTGCTCGCTTCTCCTTTATTGCTCGATTATGGATTGATCCATACATTTTTGACTGGGTATTGTCAAAGATAATTCTTGTGAAATTCGCGCGCGCTTTTTTAGATATCAAAACAAAATGAAAGCAAAGACAAAAAAAAACAAAAGTCATCACGACATGGCAAATTGCATTTTTGGCGTTTAAAAGCGTCGGTGTGCTTTCGGAATTTTGCGAAAATTGCGTTTTACGATGAAATTTTCTTTACTAGAACAAAACAGACACACGGGGTTGCGGTCCGGTCTTGGCTGATATTCGGTATTTAGTATGTGTGCCTGTGTATGATCGTCTTTCTTTGTATTTTTTGCTGTTGCTGTTTGTGGTGTAATTCAATATTTACTTATTTATTTGTTATTAACATACATACATATGATGTAAACAAAAAGCAGAACAATTCTTGTGCAAATTTGTAGACTAATTTCTTGTTTAGTGACCAAAATTCCTAGTTTTGCGTCTGACAGACACCCTAAATACAATCATGTCGTTTGTCGACATTTGCTTTGAGGTCATAATGTGGTGTCCTAAAATAGAAATATGTATAACGCCCCTTTCCTTGAAGCTCTGTTAAAATTTAAAAACTCACTGGCACGAAGCTCCTTTACAATTTAAATGACAGCTTTAGAAAAAAAAATTCGTTTAATTTAAGTGGATATTTTCTTCAGTTAAATGCTATACAGACTCAGTGCATATGTACTCGAGCATTAGAGACTTTTAAAAAAAAGTTTAGAATGTATTTATGTAAATGTTTCCTATAAGGATAAAGTCGGTTAATAACGACCCACACTACTCTAGATGTAAGTGGAATTGAATTTAACACGAGACTTTTAAAGAGTCAATCGTCATATCGAGAAAGACCTTCGTGTGGGGATTATTTCTAAGCTTAGATTAAATGCTCTATTGCTCTGAAATGCTCCAGGTTTGGTAATAAGTCGCTCAGAACACACTATGGTACTATAGATCTGATAAAAATCGATCTCCTGGTGCGCTAGGATCATAAATATCGAGTGACCCTTTTAATGGGATGGTTGTAAAAACAAATTCTGAATTTACTTAGCACAGACAAAAACCACAACCGCTAGCAGTTTGCTGTAACGGAGGGACTTACTAATGTTAGATAGTTAAACGAAACGCTTACTATATAAACACGATTTCTGATACTCGTATACCAATAAAGGAAAAAAATATTTAATTTCATAAACTAAGTATGATCTATACAATAGTAAAATATGCTAAGAATAATAGACAGTGTTTCCTGCTATAAGACGTGAATTTTGTGATAAATAAAATCGTATGTTATGTTAACATTGTCTGTATATAACTCACTGTGGGCAAACGGTTGGGATGAGTCCTTCAATCGCATACCAGGAGTAGCTTCTGCTTAGTATTGTAATCAGAATATATCCAAAAACCATTTGGTTTTTTTAAATTTGGATATTAAGTAAAATTTAAGTTTTAAAATTCATACCGGGTAATCAGATTATCCCAAAACAGTTGAGTATATTTTATTTTGGTTTCTATTTTAAATTGAAAGAGGTCAACAAATGTACTCGTATTATTGTGCATTTTCCACTCTTTAAAGTAGAGATTAGACCGGCGCGACACTATACGAGGGCTGCTTTATATATTTCTGGCCTAATAATGAAAATGCGAATATTTTTCATTAAAAATGGTTTTATAGTTTTTCAAAGTATTCTCCAGCATGATTTATACACTTTTGCATGCGCTCAAACCAATTGTCGAAGCACTTTTTCCACTCCGTTTGAAATTCCTCCAAAACATGATTTTTAAACGCTTCAACAGCATCTTCTGGCGACGAAAATCGTTGACCACGAATTTTTTTCTTGATGTGCGGGAATAAAAAGTGACAAGTCAGGGCTGTACGGCGCATGGCTCGTAAATTCGACGTTTGGCCGGTCAAAAACGCGCTGGTTTGAGCCAATGTGTGAGAACTCGCAGTTTAATGGTGCAAATTCGTCTTCTCTTGTTCGTTTTTCGAATTTCTCCGAAGACTTCAGGCAAAAAAATTGGGGTGTAGCACTCACAATTGACATTCCTACATTGCTCAAGCGGAACAGTCGCCACATGATCAGTTTTGCCGTAGAAACAGGCGACCATTTGTTTCCAAGTGTTTCTTCTACGAACAACTTTCTTTGGATTTGGCTCGTCCTCGAAGACCCACACGGTCGAATGCTGTTTTTTTCGGGCTCATAGATCCATGATTCGTCACGATCTTATAAACGTCTTTTGAAGCACCGCGATCGTATTTTTTCAAAATTTCTTTGCACCAATCGACCCAAGCCTTTTTTTGAGCGATTGTCAAACGAGAACAAACCCTTTTTACGGCCAGGTGTTCATGCAATATCGAATGTATGCTGGTGGAAGAAATGCCCACGGATGCCTCTATCTCGCGGTATGTCACATGGCGATCTTGCATTATCAGTCCACACATGGCATCAATGTTCTCTGGCACAACGGCCATTTTTGAACGACCTTCGTCTTTGAGCGAGCGTCGGCCACGATTGAATTCATTAAACCAGTTTTTCCCAGTGCTACTCGTATAGGATGGTGCTTCATCGCCATACAAAGATTTAAGTTCATCGATGCACTCTTGTCGTGATAATCCACGTCAAAATTTGTGAAAAATTATCGAACGAAAATGTTCACGAGTTAATTCCATTTTATTGCCAAATTGATTTTTTTAATTCACTGTAAACAACACAAATGATGGTCGTACGTCAAAACGTTCTGAGTACATTTATGCTAAAAATGTCAAACTTTTCAATGGAAATGTCAGATGGAAGCAGGCACAACTTAGTGTTGCCTACGACAGAAATATATATAGCAACCCTCGTAAAACGCTACCGATGCGACAGGCGTGCTTTTCACTAGACAACCGCTAGTAGTTACTTTCATAAGAAAGATGTTTTGTTGCTGTGATTTTAAAATTGTCATCTATTGAAATATTTAATTTAATAATCATTTACACAGTTTTTTTTTTTGATTTGTTATCACAATTAATTATATAAAAATAATAAAAATAATTATTTTGAAAATCTTTTATTTGGGTTTTGTCATGTCGCGTCGTTCTAAAGAGTACTTAACTGGGATATGTTTACCTCTAAACCGAACTCTGTTACAGGCCTATCAGAACAGGCGCTAGTTAAACTCAAATTTATCTTAATGCTAAATAAAATTAATGCTGAAACATTTGCGATTTTCTGTTCTTAAATCAAATGCATTTTTAGGGCACTGGTGCGTCCGACTGACGCTCATGAAACATTATTTATTACTATGTATTTTTCACTATTTAACTGAAAAAAATATATAAATTCAAATCAAATATGGAATCTTTATTGGTAATTTGAAAGGACATTTTATGGCATTTATTTTTTGAAAATAATTACCTTCAAATGTTGGCAACTAACTGTATTACGGAAATGAGCGTTCGGTAAGAAACGGGAAGATCCGCTGTTATCGACCACAATTTTGTTCAGTGATGAGGCCCATTTCTGGCTCAACAGCAAAGTCAATAAACAAAAATGCTGCATTTGGGTTGAAGAGCAACAAGAAGGGGTTCAAGTGGTGCCATTATATCCAAAGAAAACCACGGTTTATTGCGGTTTATAAGCTGGTGGAATCATCGGTGCATATTTTTGCAAAAATGAACGTAACCGTGAATGGTGCTCGCTATCGCGCCATGATATCGAACTTTATCGATCTGCTACCTTAAATTGAAGAGCCTAATCTTGACGACATTTGGTTTCAACCGGACAATGCCACTTGTCATACAGCTTCATAATCAATGGATCTCTTGAGAGGTCATTTCAAAAAGCAGCTAATTTCACATTTTGGACAGGTGATTTGGCCGCCTAGATCGTGTGATATCACACCTTTAGACTTTATTCTTTGGGGCTACGTAAACTCCAAAGTCTATGCTGACAAACCAGCTACGATTCAGATTTTGGGAGCCAACATTACGCGTGTCATTAAAGCCATACCGGTCGAAATGCTCGAACGAGTCATCCAAAATTGGACCTTCAGAATGGAAACCCTGAGGCGTAGTTGCGGCCAACATTTGAAGGAAATTATATTCAAAATTTCATTAAATTATAGACGTTTTATTTATTCTTGAAAATCACACGTCTAAAAAACACCCATTACATTGTTATATAAATTAGATAAAAACTGGTTACGAGTGCTGCTATATATATATTTCTGTCCTAATAATGAAAATGCGAATTTTTATCATCAAAAATGGTTTTATTGTTTTTCAAAGTATTCTCCCACATTATTTATACACTTTTGCATGCGCTCAAACCAATTGTCGAAGCACTTTTTCCACTCCGATTGAGACACCTCCAAAACATGGTTTTTGAACGCTTCAACAGCATCTTCTGGTGACAAAAATCGTTGACCACGCATTTTTTTTTGATGAGGGGGAATAAAAAGAAGTCATTGCTTGCCAAGTCAGGGCTGTACGGCGGATGACATATCAATTCGACGTTTTGCGCAGTCAAAAAGGCGCTGGTTTCAGCCGATGTGTGAGAGCTCACATTGTCATGGTGCACAATCGTCAGGCAAACAAATTGTGGTGTACCACTCAGAATTGACAGTCCTACGTTGCTCAAGCCGAACAGTTTTGCCGAAGAAACAGGCGACCATTTGCTTCGAAGTGCTTTTTCCACGAACAACTTTTGTTGAATTTGGCTCGTCTTTGAAGACCCGGTCGATTGCTGTTTTGTTTCGAGCTTATATGCATAGATCCATGATTCGTCACCTGTGACGATCTTATAAACGTCTTTTGAAGCACCGCGATCGTATTTTTTCAAAATTTCTTTGCACCAATCGATACGAGCCTTTTTTTTTGAGCGATTGTCAAATTGTGCGGGATCTAACGAGAACAAACAAGGATGCCTCTATTTCACGGTGTGTCACATGACTATTTTGCATTATCAGTTCATGCACGGCATCAATGTTCTCTGGCACAACGGCAGTTTTTGGACGACCTTCACGACCATCGTCTTGGAGCGAGCGTCGGCCACGATTGAATTCATTAAACCAGTTTTTCACAGTGCTATAGGATGGTGCTTCATCGCCATCGATGTCGTGATAATCCACGTCGAAAGTTGTGAAAAATGATCGTACGAAAATGTTCACGAGTTAATTCCATTTTTTTGGCAAATTGATTTTTTCAAGTCACTGTAAACAACACAAATGATGGTCGTACGTCAAAACGTTCTGAGTACGTGTATGCCAACTTTTGAAGGAAGTTATATTCAAAAAATAAATGCCATAAAATGTCCTTTCAAATAACCAATAAAGATTCGACCCTTGATTTGAATTTTTATATTTTTTTGTTTTGAAAAAATACCTCTAGATGGATCACCCTATACATGCTAGCAACCGTAACCGAATAGTCATTATTTCAATGTGTCTTTAGAGCCTTGTTATCATCAGTCCAGCAGAGGTTACCCAAAAACAAACGCAATACAAATCTGAAGCTACCCGCACAATCTATTCAGATTGAAAATTAAATTTAAACTTAAAGCTTCTTTGTCACTGTCTGTCTCTCTTTCTTTCTTTCTGTCTCTGTCAAGGTGTCCTTGAGCACAGAGAAACCAAAAATGTAGCCGAGATTGCTTTAACAAGTCCTCAGCAAGGAAGCAGACCGAATCCCTTTTCTGCTTAACATTCGCTCATGTGAGAGTGCGTGCGAGTCTGTCTGTGTGCGGTTTTCCAAATTATAAAAAGGGTTCGCAATGGCAATGGGGTCATTGACCACTACAGGCACACTGCCAACCAACACCACCGCAGTGCATCTGACCACAGCAACAACAAGACCCTTGTTCTTCCTGCGGTATGCACGGAGAAGAAAGAAGCTTTGCTCTGTCCGTCTGACACATCGACTGTCATAACGAAGTTAAGGTATTGGAAAAAGGATACTTGTGATAATGATACCTCCGTGCGGGCATTGATTTAAACACTTCCATTTATTGGTTATTGGGGTTGGATTTTGAGATGACATTCACAAACCTACCTCAAGATTTAATTTATTAAACATTTTCGATCGGAATGAAGGCGGAAGAAAGAACTGGCATATTTTGAATATGTGTGTTTATTTTGAAGAGAAACGAAACAAAAAAGTAGCAGTACAACCAGGACGTTGTTGATTTAAGAAAGCAAAATCAAAGAAAAATGTTAGAGATTCTTAGAATGAACGCCGCTGTGATGCCAATACCATCAGTTTGGGTCGAATTCTTCTTATCAAAATAGTGGTCGGCACAATGATCACAATAAAACGAGTAGCTACGGAACAAGAAATATTCTGCTCGATGTTATAAATTAATCAATACAAGATTGATGGGATATTTAACAAGCCCTAAAAGATCCGCCCAAAATTCAACTAATAAAAAAAGTGTCTTGTTATAAACTTACTACGTAGGCATAAGAAAATATATGGTTAGAATATAGTCACGCCAACAATTGTATGCTTTGTAAAGAGGGGTGTTTTAAGACGTGTGGTTTTCAATCTGGCCACACTTTTTTCGGAGTTGGTCTTTTTGACAGCTGCCACTTGATTTATGCACAGTTTGGATTGTCATTTCATAATGAATAGACTTACTCCGGAACAATTCGTGGTAAATGGGCCCAATACGAGATGACCACCGATCCTAATTTTTACAAAAAAAATTTGTTCAGCGATGAAGCTCACTTTTGGTTGAAAGGGAACGTTCGTTAATAACCAAAGTTGTCGCATTTGGAGTAATGACAATCCACAAGCCATTCTTGAGACGCGTAAGACACAGTGCTGCTTGTTGTCTCACAAGCGATTCATTGACCCATCAGTGTCGTCATTACCTATCGATGGTATGGATATCGAACAATCGGATGCTCTTGATTTTCTGGGCATGAAAACACAATGTGACGCTCGTTGGGCGAGGCATGTATTCGAAGTGTCGAAAGAAGCACTCAAGGAAATATTTCACTCCTTCTGATCTCTTCGATATCTATACAACCTACATTCGGCCAAAGAAGAAACACAACTCCCAAATATGGGCAGGTGCTCCAAAATCATCCTTGGAGCTACTTGATCGTATTCAAAGGATAGGAAATGTGGGTTGTGTGTCGCTGTTCTATCGTTACTTTCATGGTTCTTCAGACATTCATCGGCTTATTCCTGACGTGACGATGTTCGGCAGGGATACAGGAATTCACACCCACACTACAGATCAAATTCGTTTTTCGCCCGTACTGTCCGTATGTGGAAGCGACTTCCTTCGAATGTATTTCTCACCAATTACGACATCCAGAAATTCAAGTCATATTTGAATAAACATTACTCCCTCTTTCCCCCCTGAACACACTTACTTTTCACTCACCAACGAAATGCATTAGGCGTTGGTAAAAAAATTAATGTCTTTTTTCGAGCCTGAATTGGTGGAGGCTCATGTGGACGACTTTTGGTTACAACAAGATGGAGCTACATGCCATACAGCCAACGAGACCATCAATTTATTGAAGGAATCTTTTGGTGAGCGCTTCGAGGGCCTGTGGCTGCGCCTCTAAGATCGTGCGATTTAACACCGCTAGACTATATTTGTAGGGTCATTCGAAGTCGCTTGTCTACGCCGACGAGCCCGACACGATTGATGCCTTCAAAGAGAATATTCGGGGCAAATGCTGCAAAAAGTGGTCGAAAATTGGGCCACTCGGCAATTATTTTGAGCAAGCAGCGGCGGCTATGCCCGAAATCATGTTTAAAACATAATGGCAAGATCCTATCTTTATAATAAAGTTAAATTCTTGGCCATAGCATTAAATTATAGACGTATTATTTATTCTTAAAAATCACACGTCTAAAAAAACACCCTTTATATTGTTAAAATTTTTTTCAGAACAAAAAAAATATAAAAATTCAAATCAAGTGTGGAATCTAAATTGGTAATTTGAAAGGACATTTTATGGCATTTATTTTTTTACCTTATTGCAAGAGAGTTGGCCGCCTAGATCGAGTGATATCACACCTTTAGACATTTTCTTTGGGGTTACGTAAAGTCCAAAGTCTATGCAGACAAGCCAGCTACGATTCAAGTTTTGGAAGCCAACATTACGCGTGTCATTAAAGCCATACCGGTCCAAATGCTCGAACGAGTCATCCAAAATTGGACCCTCAGAATGGAAACCCTGAGGCGTAGTTGCGGCCAACATTTAAAGGAAAGGAAAAAGATTCCACACTTAATATGAATTTTTATATTTTTTTTTGTTTTGAAAAATAATTCTATATGGATCACTCTATATAAATTAGATCAAAATTGGTTATAAGGTAATCCCATATCAGTTATTTGTCGTTCAACAGCCGAAAAAAACATCCAACGACTGCCATTAACAGGCCAATAAATTCGGGGGAAAAGTGGGCTGTGCCCTGCCTTCATTTTAAAACGATGTAATACATATATTTATGGACAGATCGTCTTGAAATGTACACAATGGGCTACCGTGGACAAAGAAATAGTCATATTTGTATACCGATACGAGTTTACTAAGAGCCAAAAAATAAGAAACATACGATTAAGGACATAAAAAATCGAAAAACGGCTAGACCGATTTGTCTATTTTTTTTAAATTTTCGAAGTAATCCAATCAAAAATATTAGGGGATCAAGAGATGCATCAACATCAATGCGATGCCTGAAGGGAATTAGTTAAATCGACCACAACAAAAATGCCACCGATACTCATATTAATGTTGCCAGTGAGGTAACTTCAGGCATGTTTTTTGGACGCTACCCCTGTAAACTGGAAACATTTTTTTTTGATCGCATTGATTTTGGGAATGATACACTCGCAGAATGATATTTTACTTGCATCATTAGGAATTTTAGCTACGTTGGAGAGGGCGGTCGAATTGCTCATTCAGCACTCAAGTTGCCATTGAATATGCAAATCGATGAAAATCCAACGTGCAATATTTTCAAGAACACTGCGATGGTCAAAAAATGGAGAGCCTTCTCACCTTTCTAAAATGGTACTGCATTCTTTAAAGGCTTTTAAACGAAAAAAGTTATGTTGGTCCAAAGTCAATCTCAATTACTTTAGATTCGAAATATGATTCCATCTTTAAGATTTGACCAAATTTAGCTCTTACGTTTTTGAACCCTGGTCGAATTCCATAGAAACTACATCTACCAACGTGTTTGGGCGTATGAATTCCTGAAGCAAATCTTACCAGCAACAAAAAACAAAACTGATTATTACACCGTTCAACACGCTTTTGCACACATGAAGAAGACCTATATATTCGGAATCTACGTCGAAAAATAAACTACCCGTGTGTCCCAGTTTTTCTAGATCAATTCGTATTTTCGCGAAAAATGTGAATATATATTTGGTTAAAAACCACTTATATAGACATATTTTGTACTAACATACAAGTCCATATCAATAAATTTTTTGCAAATATACGAATTGATGCAGAAAAAGTGGGATACACGTGTATTTTATTTTTTCCTCCTCTTTCAGAATATACTAATTTTTTTCATGTGTGCAACCAAAAGCTTAAATTTGTCATACAGTGTTATAGATTAACTTTAGCTTGTCGACACACTAACTAAAAAATTAAATAATTGTGATTAGATTAAGCTAAAAGGCTAAGATCAATCATCCCGTGAAGACGATTCTAATATATTGGCTTTTGAAAATCCCACTGCAAGCCAATTTCATTGTCAGCCATGATCACAGCGCCCTCGCCCTGCGTTCGTTGTCACTCTCACATGTCCGTCCGACGTACACGCGTGTTGCGCAATTATTCAAATTTTTTGCGTTATTATTTTATTTTCGTTCGGGATGCACTTGATGGTTTATTTTTACCAAAAATGTATCTACAAAAAATGTCATTCACTACGTAGAAACGAAAAAATGAGCCAAATTTTTCCGCCAATTTTCTGACTTTTACATAAAATCCACGCGCAAGGCGCATTCTTCTGCACCCAAAAAAATCCTACTAGATTTGATGCCACAGCAAACTAAAATTAAGATCAGTAAATTAACTCAATTGAAGTATAGGTAATTTTTTACTTAAACGGAGTAAATTATACTCAATTGGAGTAACTCGTTCTATATTAAGGATGCCCGGAAATATTGGGTGGTCCATCTAGAGGTATTTTTTCAGAATAAAGAAAAATATAAAAATTCAAATCAAGTGTGGAATCTTTATTGGTAATTTGAAAGGACATTTTATGGCATTTATTTGTTGAAAATAACTACCTTCAAATGTTGGCAACTGTATTATGGAAATGAGCGTTCGCTGAGAAACGGGAAGATCCGCTGTTTTCGACCAAAATTGTGTTCAGTGATGAGGCCCATTTCTGGCTCAACGGCAAATTCAATAAACAAAATTGCCGCATTTGGGCTGCAGAGCAACGAGAAGAGATTCAAGAGGTGCCATTTTACCCAGAGAAAACAACGGTTTGGTGCGGTTTATAAGCTGGTGGAATCATCGGTGCATATTTTTTCAAAAACGATGATGGCCGGAACGTTACCGTGAATGGTGGTGCTCGCTATCGCGACATGATATCAATCTCTATGGTAACTGAAATTGAAGCCCGTAATCTTGACGACACTTGGTTTCAACAGGACGGTGCCACTTGCCATACAGTTGCTGAAACAATGGATCTATTGAGAGGTCATTTCGAAAAGCAGCTAATATCACGTTTTGGACAGGTGAGTTGGCCACCTTTATACATTTTTCTTCTGGGTTACGTTAAGTCCAAAGTCTATGCTTACAAACCAGCTACGATTCAGGGTTTGGAAGCCAACATTTAGCGTGTCATTAAAGCCATACCGGTCGAAATGATCGAACGAGTTATCCAAAGTTGAACCCTCGGAATAAAAACTCTGGACGTAGTTGCGGCCAACATTTGAAGGAAATTATATTCAAAAAATAAATGCCGCAAAATGTCCTTTCAAATTACCAATAAATTTTCCACACTTGATTTGAATTTTTATATTTTTTTCTGTTCTGAAAAAATACCTCTAGATTGATCAACCTATATTACGATACATACTTAAAATTAGTATGCCGAAATCCTTATTTATTTTGTTTTATCAAAGCTCCGGTTTATTGAGAATTTTTTACTAAAAATACTTAATTGAAGTATATACAGCGCCAAACAAGCAAGTGAAAGGTAAAAAAAAAGTTATAACGGGTGGTTCAACCATTATGCACGATGATAATTGTAAATAAAATTAAAACTTTTCAGAAAATAACCTTATTATTTGTTTTCTTATGAAAGCAGGACCTACGACAATTATGTTGGCCTCGGTGGCATACCTCTTTCCGATAGTTCTTATTTTCAATGATTCTGAGACATTATTGAGTTCAATGTCGTTAATGTGCCGAATTATTTTAGGAATATCCTTAGCTTTAGCTTACAAAACTGGATAACAACAAAGGGGTAAGGAAAAAATAAAAAATAGGCGTGATCTATTGGTACTCGCTAATTAAACATATAAGTGGTCGCTAAGCCAATGACATACAGTACAAATGTATTATATTTATGGAAAATTTACTCAATTTGAGTATGCTACCATATACTATTGTGTTAAACATAATGCCATCTGTGCTTGTTTTCAAGACCAAACTGATTACATTTGATGAAAAACATACTCATTTCAAGTGTGTTACCACATAATTATGGCGTTGCCATTTATTCATATTTCTAGACCGAATTTACGACATCTGATGAAAAACTTACTCAATTTTAGTATGATATTATATACTTATAATATTGTACTTAAAACAAGACATTTATATTTAAACCTAGACCAAATAGCAGACTCATTTCTACGAAAAAAGCTGAACTTAAATTGAGTAAAGAAAAACTGGGTGCCATATAAGAGTCGAACCTCAATTTTAGTTCATTTAACTTGAAATAAGTATTTTTTTTTTGAGTGTGACGCCACGACGCGCTGTACAGCTAACGACACTGTTTCAGTGTGGCGGCAGATGATTTGCTGGCGATAGCCCATGGCACATCTGCACCGGCCGACATATGTATGCACTCCACGAACGGGTATGTTGTAGTAGGATTTTGATTTTATGCTGTCTGTTTTTGGCGGGGTTTCTCCTCTACATTTAAAATAGATTTAATTTTAAAATAAATTCGATTCTTGTGATTTCGGTTGGCCCACGTCTCACCCCGCTACGCCTCACCATAACGCGCACGGCATGTGATGCTGGGTTGCGCGTCGGGTTAAATTTAAATCAAGCAAATCAAGTATCGGCCGAGGTAACAGCTATTTCTTCACACATTTGTCCCGCCGCCGCCGTACAACCAAAAGTGTACTCGCATGGGGCTAGAAAACATTTGTCAAGAAATCGTGAAAAAATGTTCGCGCAGAAAACAAAAAAAAAACACTCGCACTCAAAAATTGCCAAAATGTGAATCATATTTTTTGCGTATCGGCGAAATTTGTTAAATAAATGTTCGAAACAATAAACCCAAAAGATTTATTTGACAATTGAGCGCAAATAAAACGCTTTTGTATTACTCGTAGTCCACCTCTCCA
Organism: Hydrotaea diabolus; assembly: GCA_963513945.1. Lineage (NCBI taxonomy): Eukaryota > Metazoa > Arthropoda > Insecta > Diptera > Muscidae > Hydrotaea > Hydrotaea diabolus. The sequence goes on along the minus strand of OY740718.1, from coordinate 101,136,036 downwards.
ACCACTATACACCCCAAGCAATCTAATATTATATATAGTTTTTGAATCATATTTATTAATTTCTATACACTAGTGGGTGAGCAGGAGGAGATCAGTGGATTTTGTTAATGATGTCCCCCAACTGCCACCAACCACCGACCCATCCAACCTAGGAGTTGAAGATGATGATGATAAATGACAGTTGGCGGCGAAGTATTTCGCTCAGATTTTTCAAATACTAAAAAGTATGTCAGAGATATAAATGTGAATTATTTTTTTCCGCTATAAAAATTTGCTTAAAGCGTCTTCAATCAATCCATTTCGAAAAAATTATTTATACGAGTATGTATATTTCCTGGTTAAGCAAATGGAATTTGTACCTGGAGGAAGTGAGTTGAGGGAATTTTTAAGGAAACGCCTATTCCATACTGACTTGTTATAGTTATGTCCCGACTTGTTAACAGGTATTTAAATTGACATTTATTTCAGAGATATATCCAGAACAGAATTCGGTCCCAATGAACCTAGAGGTATAAAAACGGATCCTTCACAAACATGGCCATGTGGATTACTCAAAACATATGACATTTTCACAAATTTCTAAATGCATAATTAGCGTTTGGACCCACAACTTTATATACGTATAGAACTCGAAAAAACCGCTGGTCTTAATGAGTCTGAAGTTATATAAAGGAAGTTTTTTTCAGACGTGTGGTTTTCAAGAAGAAATAACACGCATATAATTTAATGTTATGGCCAAGAATTTGGCTTTATTATAAAGTAACGAGTTTGCCATTATGTATAAAAACGATTTGGGGCAAGTGGCCGCCGCGGCTGGCTCAAATAAATTCCAGCCGAGAGGTCCAATTTTCGACCACTTTTTGCAGCATTTTGAGCCGTATGTCAGCAATAACGCCCAGAATATTCTCTTCCAAGGCGTCAATCGTGTACGGCTTGTAGGCGTAGACAAGCGACTTCACATTACCCCACAAATATAGTCCAGCGGTGTTAAATCGCACGATCTTAGAATCCACGCCACAGGCCCACGATGCGAGATAATGCGCTCACCAAAAGTTTACTTCAAATTGATTGTTTCCTTGGCTGTATAGCATGCAGCTCCGTTTTGTTGGAACCAAAGGTCGTTCACATCAACATTCTCCAATTCAGGCTGTAGCGTTCCCTATTGACTGTAACATTATGGCAGGCTTCATTTTTGAAGAAATATGGACCAATTGTTCCCTCTGAGCACACCAATCAGTGACTTTTTGGGGATGAAACGGCGTCTCAACAATGTCTTGTGGATTTAGTTTAAACTACTTATTTAAACTATTGTATTGCCGTAAAAAATGTTTGTTCTTGTTGGATCCCGCACAATTTGACTCAAAAAAAGGCTCATGTCGATTGGTGCAAAGAAATTTTGAAAAATACGGTCGCGGTGCTTCAAAAGACGTTTATAAGATCGTCACAGGTGGTGAATCATGCATCTTTGCGTATGAGGCCAAAACAAAACAGCAATCGACCGTTTGGGTCTTCGAAGACGAGCCAAATCCAACGAAAGTCGTTCGTAGAAGAAGCACTTCGAAGCAAATGGTCGCCTGTTTCTTCGGCAAAACTAGTCATGTGGCGACTGTTCCGCTTGAGCCAACGGTCAATTCTGAGTGGTACACCACAATTTGTTTGCCTAAAGTTTTCGGAGAAATTCGAAAAACCAACCAGCACCATGACGATGCGAGCTCTCACACATCGGCTCAAACCAGCGCCTTTTTGACTGGCCAAAACGTCGAATTGGTGGGTCATCCGCCGTACAGCCCTGACAACTTGGCACCCAATGACTTCATTTTATTCCCGCACATCAAGAAAAAAAAAATGCGTGGTCAACGATTTTCGTCGCCAGAAGATGCTGTTGAAGCGTTCAAAAACCATGTTTTGGGGGTGTCTCAATCGGAGGGGAAAAGGTGCTTCGACAATTGTTTTGAGCGCATGCAAAAGTGTATAAATGACGTGATATTGCCGGAATGACAAATTAATTATACCGTCCGTCCACCCTTCGTTGGAGGGTATAAAAAAAAACTTGACCCTGACCTCTTCGAGATCAGCTATTTATTGAACAACCATCGTATTATCAGATTTAGAAACAAATCTACTGGTTTAACAGAAATAAGTACATTTTTCGATATTCTTATTCCATAATTAATCGTGAGCGATCTTAATTTGTTGGAAAATACGAAAATCTACTAAACGCCTTAGCTGTTCGTCTCTACTTGCGTTCTTCCCTGTTTGTCGTGCACTGCCCAAAACAATAGGTTATCCTCTAGCCAAGACCTCATACCATTACCGGCAATTCTTTCAATCATCTATCGATCATACCGTACAAGACAGTCCTAACTCCCAAAATTTGTTTTTTTTAGAAAAAAAACATTTTTAACTTTAATTGTGTAAAGAGTTCAATGCAACACTAATAATTTATAATGCTGCAGCATCAAAAATAATGGGATTTCGTTTGGGTGCCGATTATTATTGGAATGACCGAATTTTAAGCACTCGATATCGAAAATGCCGATATTGACTGCACGAAATGGGCGATATCGTTTCCCTCTTCTTGAGGCTTTGTTGGTGGGGCCGATTATTGCAACTGCGTAAATAATTGAATAATATTTTGTACTTTTTGTTGTTGTTTGATTGCGGATCTACTCGGTTCGTCGATTCGCTTCCTGCTACCTACCACAGGTGGTCATATCGTAATTCTTCTCCTAACAATGTTTAGAATACGATATTTGCACATTTTTATATTTGTTTATCAAATATTAAACATTTGAAAATGAAATAAGCATTAACAGAATGTGTTCAACTATCAGAACCAGCCGTTTATTGGCAGCAATGTGGCTGGCGTGTTACGATAATTATTTAAGTGCCCAGCAAAAACAAAAAACGGCGCGAAGTTTCTTCAAAAAACTTGCCATTTCTCTATATCCAAAGATATTTAGTCAAAAGCTACATACATTTGTTTGATATGGCTGATTAGATTTTTAATTTACACGAAGAATATACGAAAGTTGTTCAATCCTAGTTAAGAAAGTAGCTTTTTCTTTTTTTTATAGTGCGTCGAAAAGGTAAAACTTTTTCCAAATCATGTAGCTAAGCAATCACTGGTCCGCCTTTACTGCAAGGAAAAATTTTAGAATTGAAAGTTGGAGAATAATCAGACCTTTAAATAATAAATGCGAGTTCTGCTATATATATTGCTGGCCTAATCATGAAAATGCGAATTTTTATCATCAAAAATGGTATTATTGTTTTTCAAAGTATTCTCCAGCATGTTTTAAACACTTTTGCATGCGCTCAAACCAATTGTCGAAGCACTTTTTCCGCTCCGATTGAGACACCTCCAAAACATGGTTTTTGAACGCTTCAACAGTATCTTCTGGCGATGAAAATCGTTGACCAAGCATTTTTTTCTCGATGCTAAGGAATAAGAAGAAGTCATTGGTTGCCAAGTCAGGGCTGTACGGCGGATGACCCATCAATTCGACGGTTTAGTCGGTCAAAAGGCGCTGGTTTAAGCCGATGTGTAAGAGCTCGCATTGTCTTATTCGTCTTCTCTTGTTCGTTTTTCGAATTTCTCCGAAGACTTCGGGCAAACAAATTGTGGTGTATCACTCAGAATTGACCGTCCTACGTTGCTCAAGCGGAAAAGTCGCCACATGACCAGTTTTGCCGAAGAAACAGGCTACCATTTGCTTCGAAGTGCTTCTTCTACGAACAACTTTCGTTGGATTTGGCGAATCGAAAGCCCACACGGTCGATTGCTGTTTTGTTTCGGGCTCATACGCATAGATCCATGATTCTTTACCTGTGACGATCTTATAAACGTCTTTTGAAGCACCGCGATCGTATTTTTTCAAAATGTTTTTGCATTAATCGACTCTAGCCTTTTTTGAGCGATGGTCAAATTGTGCGGGATTCAACGAGAACAAACCCTTTTTACGGCCAGGTGTTTATGCTGGTGAAAAAAACCCAAGGATGCCTCTATCTCATGGTATGTCACATGATGATCTTGCATTATCAGCTCACGCACGGCATCAATGTTCTCTGACACAACGGCCGTTTTTGGACGACCTTCGTCGTTGAACGAGCGTCGGCCACGATTGAATTCATTAAACCAGTTTTTCACAGTGCTATAGGAAGGTGCTTCATCGCTATACAAAGATTTAAGTTCATCGATGCACTCTTGTCGTGATAATCCACGTCGAAAGTTGTAAAAAACGATCGCACGAAAATGTTCACGAGTTAATTCCATTTTTTTTGCCAAATTGATTTTTCAAGTCACTTTAAACAACACAAATGATGGTCGTACGTCAAAACGTTCTAAGTACGTTTAGGCTAAAAAATGTCAAACTTTCCAATGGAAATGTTAGATGGCGCACCTAGTGTTGCCTAAGCCAGACATATATATATGGCATACCTGCTCGTTTGCCCCCTGTGGGGGTGTATTCAAAAATGGAATTTATGTTTATATCCAAAATTTAAGAAATACTAAATTGTTTTTGGATATTCTAATTTCAGAAATAAGGAGAGCAGCCCAGGAGCTACTCCTGGTATTAATTTCATTCCAGCATACCTCCTCGTTTGCCCCCTGTGGGGGTGTATTCAAAAATGGAATTTATCTTTATATCCAAAATTTAAAAAATACTAAATTGTTTTTGGATATTCTGATTACAGAAATAAGGAGAACAGCCCAAGAGCTACTTTAACACAAAATACGTTTTGCTTATCAAAAATGCACCTTTTATAGCAGGAAACACTTTATATTTTTCTTAAATTATCTTAATTTAATATAGATCCTACTTATTTTATGAAATTTTATACTTTTTCCTTTACTGATCTCAGAAATCGTCTTTATAAAGTAAGATTAACTATTTCAAAAGAACACTACGATCTTAACTATGCAGCCAATATTATGTTTTGAAACACATACTTTTAGGTACGTACAGTAAAATTTGTTAAGGTACGTATTAAGGCCCATTTAGTCTCGACGGTTGACGGTTGATTCTGCAACCTGCAGAAGTCTACCGTCGTCAGACTTCTGCGGTGGACGGTAGGCAATCAGCTATTTCAGTTGAGGGTTGCATTTTGCATGTGTTAGAGGGAGATAACTACAGTTTGACGGTTGACGACGGTAGACTTCTGCAGGTTGCAGAATCAACCGTCGAGACTAAATGGGCCTTTAAATATGTTGATGCTTATAATAGTTTTTCCAATTGTTATGGTTTAGAAGTTTTCAAAGTTACCAAGGCCATCTAGCTTTGACAATATTCAGTAAAGGTTGCCACATCATGTTGCTTTGTCTCATGTCTATTGAACACGCGGAAAATATTACAAATTTCTATCCGAATTCTTGCTCACAACTTGTATTTTGACGTAAGGTCGATCATTATCATGGCTTTAATTAAAGAAAAATAGCCACACCTGCGGCCAATATTGAAGAGCACAAAGGAATGCCAATCAACCCAAATAGGGTTCTCATAAAAATGTTTGATGCACAGAATCAGTTAGTTATTTTTTTGCATTGTTTCACTTACTTTTTTTAATTTTTATTAATTTTTGACTTTAGACAACTGACAGATACCAAATGTCTAAAGCTTGTGATGAGAACACGTTTGAATATGATGAAGGAATTTCTGACCGGAAGAAACAAAAAAAAACGGTTCATAGGAGAGTGTAATTGAAAAATAAGCCTACCAACAATAAATTCCTTTTTTATTCCATTTTTTTCCTACGCAGAACAGTGATGCATTTGCGAACAGTGACATTGCAATTTTTTTGTTTTCTCGAGCTGCTTAATAATCATAAATTGTCTTACATTTTATCGACCTAAGGTACTCACAAGAGACTGTTTGGGTATCCACTGAAGGTGCACTTGTAAATGCAAAATCGAACTTAGTGGTCGAACAGTGTAATTCGATAAGCTGCTCTCTGGCCCCTACTCATGGCATAAAATCCAAGCACCTTAGCATAAAGGTTAAATTATAAACACCGAATGCACATGTTTTTTAGCTTAGTGATATGTTTTCATTGCATTAACGAAGCTTGTGATAAATAATCTGCCAATTATACATTTCACTATGTTTCAGGTAATTTTTTTAAATACATCATATGCTGCTGATAATGGAAAGATACATTTTCTGTCAATGATATTGGCAGGGTCTTGGAGATCTTAGAATTGCGCTAAAACGATGTGATGTCTTCGGACCACCATTTTCGTGAGAGACTGGCGTCTACACGGAATAATCTGCATTATAAACCGCTCTTTTGTTTCATTAGTAATTATTTTGTGAGAGAATTCAATTCCAAAACATTATAGGATTTTTTTCATCGCGCAATTTTTTTGTTTGTTTACATTAGTGGGGTTTTTTGCAATAATTGTTTACTATCGCTGTTAATACTTTTTTCTTTTGTTATGAATTATTTATTGAGCCCGCCCCGCCGCCCACTGCTCGCTCGTGCTACCCAAACGTCAACAACAACAAACTTAAGATTGTGCTATTTTCTATTTTCTTCTTTTTTGATTTGCAAAGATACGTGCAACTTTTTATACACTTTTTGTCACTCATTTAATGTCCGTCCGTTCGTCTGTCTGTCTTACACTTTTTCCTCCGGAAATTTCATTGTAGTTTATAAATTTCCACTATACGATACTGTCGTGTGTCGTTGTATAAGTTGGTGTTTATTTTGAAATTAAGTTATTATATGGAGCAGCAATAACAACAACGGCCTGGCTGAACAACGGCAACAAATTGCTGCAGCAACTTTTTAGTCAGCGCTCAGCGGTCGTACTTTGTCAAGTTTTGTTTGCTTTTCGGTCTAAAGCAATTGTGGTAAGGCGTTTTTCTGCAGTTGTCGCATGGAGTATGGCAACGCCATATCTCACTTTGAAACAAAGTGACAATTTTTTACGTTTTGTAACTACGCTTCTTTTCCGACTACGTATGCGGGAAATGTGTTCGGATAGGTGCGAGTATTGTCAACAAATACAAGTGCAAGTCACACGTAAAACACACAGTGTTTCTCAACGACTTGGAACGGTGTAGCCAGGATTTTAATGTCCTAATGTTATGTTTCCGTAAGTTCCCAGAAAAAACATATTTATTGCCCCAGCAGAATGTATGTGGCAACCAGAATAACAATCTGATTTTGTCCGCCTTTCGATTGTCGAAAACAAAGAACAGGTAGCAAGTATGAACTGATCTCGACGAAACTTTTAAGCCAAGGACGAACATTAAATTTGCCTCCATCGGTCCATGTTTTGAATAACCCACATGCAATCGCCCCAGCTAAAAAAACATTAAACATTTTAAATATTTCGGACGATATTGAAAAATTTTATGTAGACACTAAACAGACAAAGTTGGGAAGAAAAAATCCGGCCAACGTGTCATCTTTCGCCAAACGTTTTTCATTTGGAGGCGGCAATCATGCAACTTGACAACTCCACAACTATTTTTTTTTGGCAGCTACGTCATGTCCTCAGACAGTCCAGGCCAACATTAGAGACTCTAAAACCAAAATAAAGCCGCACATAAAAGATCGAATCATCAGAAATTTTAAGCAACACGAGCAAGTCTCGCATCGAAGCATTGCGGTTCATTAACATCACTTAACGGCGTTGACTTGAAATAAGGAGAACCAAGTGCCTGGGACACACCATAGGATAAAGCTTAGTTAGCATTTGCTTTACTTCGTTATTTCTGTCTGGGAACATATTACGAAGAAGAAAAGGGGAGGAAGAACCCGAGGAGTCTGACGATGGTTTTGGCTTCGCTCTCTTTGTCTATATCGACAAATGTTTTTCTTTATAGCCTCCACCGTAAATTTTATGCATGTTTTGGGCTCATGATTTCAACCGATATCACAGCAAAATCTTCAAAATAAATCCAAGTTTAGATTCGTTGCAAACCCGGTTTTAATTTTAGTACCCATATGCTCCTGTTTAACGGTGGTCCCTTTTTTTGAACCATACGGGCGGTGGTTTTGGTCAAGTATGCCAAAGGGTACAGCAATGATGTCCCTTTTGGAGGTATTTAGTGCGTCTCCACTAACAGTAAAAAAAATATTATATAGGGTCATCCATTTAGATGTATTTTTTCAGAACAAAAAAATATAAGATTGCAAATCAAGTGTGGAATCTTTATTGGTAATTTGAAAGGAAATTTTTTGGCATTTACTGTTTGAAAATAATTACCTTCAAATGTCGGCAACTGTATAATCGAAATGAGCGTTCGGTGAGAAACGGGAAGATCCGATGTTTTCGCCAAAATTTTTTTTCAGTGATGAGGCCCATTTCTGGCTCAACGGCAAAGTCAATAAACAAAATTGCCGCATTTGGGCTGAAGAGCAACAAGAAGAGGTTGAAGAGGTGCCCAGAGAAATCCACTGTTTGGTGCGGTTTATTGGCTGGTGGAATAATCGGTGCATATATTTTAAAAATGTTGATTGCCGGAACGTAACCGTGAATGGTGTTCGCCATCGCGCCATGATCTTGATGACACTGGGTTTCAACAGCGCGGTACCACTTGCCATACAGCTGCTCAAACAATGGATCTATTGAGAGATCATTTCGAAAAGCAGCTAATTTCACGTTTTGGACAGGTGAGTTGGCCGCCTAGATCGATTGATATCACACCTTTAGACATTTTTCTTTGGGATTACGTAAAGTCCAACGTCTATGCTGAAAAACCAGCTACTGTTCAGGGTTTGGAAGCCAACATTACGCGTGTCATTAAAGCCATACCGGTCGAACTGCTCGAACGAGTCATCCAAAATTGGACCCTGAGGCGTAGTTGCGGCCAACATTTGAAGGAATTTTTATTCAAAAAATAAATTCCATAAAATGTCCTTTCAAATTACCAATATAGATTCAACACTTGATTTGAACGTTATATTTTTTCAATAGGGGTTTTTTCACAGTTCACACGTGCGTAAAACTGTTAAACTGTATTTTTTTTCAGTATTGTTTGCCATTTCATCATGGAAACACTTACACAGCGAAAACCACGGAACGAGTCATCCAAAATTTGACCATCAGAAGGGATACCCTGACGACATTTTAAAAAAATAAATGGCACAAAATGTCTTTCGAATGAACAATAGAGATTCCACACTTGATTTGAATTTTTTTTATTTTTTTTTTATTTTGAAAAAAATACCTCGATCACCCGATATTAAGCAAATACTCAAAAAGTGTAGGCAAATTTAGTCCCTCAAAGGGCAAATTTCCCCCCTAAGCCGCTATCGCCTAATTTCAACCCCAAATATCCATTTACAAACACAAACTCAAAAATATTTAATTACCTTAAGTCATAATCAAGCAAAATGTCAGGATCCTAGGGTAATTCGTTTGACCGCAAAAGTGATTCTATGGACGGACGGTCGCGGCTTGCTTTTACGAGATCAATAAAATATATATGTACATTCAAAGGTCTTTCTCCAATATATTGATGTGTTGCAAACGGAATTTACTCCACACTCAACCTTGGGTGGAGGGTTAAAAATAGCAATCGCTCAAGGTTGGCTCAGCGCCAAACACTGTGGAACAAGAACTGGCAAAAGGTCGACTACTAAAAATCTGGTACTACCAAGGCCTCTTAAAAGACAACAACAATATACGCTTGGTCGGTTGTATGGCAGAGAGCTGGGGTAATTTTGAAAATAAAGAATAAAGCGCATTGCCAGCAAGAAAATGCAACATCTCCACAATTAGTCGGGAATTATTTTTGGCTAAAAATAATTTGTTCTTTTTTCTTTCATTTGATGAACTGCTGGCCAGTTGGGATAATAAATCCAGGCATCCTTTAAAGACCAGTGTCAGCGTTTTTTACATATACCACCCATGGCAATTGCTTTGCCAGTGGTCTTTTTTAAGGCGTCCTCAATTTCTCACTGTGTTCTTGAGTTGCCTCTAATATAGGAAGAGACAATCAGAACCACTGTGCCGCCGAAGAAGAGTATAATAGTTAAACTTTTATGTTCGCAATTTTTATCACGAGATTAAGACGCTGCAAAAAAAGTTTTGTTTTTTAAGTTCCTCATTTTTCTTGGTTTAACTTTGGAGAAGTTGGCGCTTGTGTGGTGGCTTCTTTTTTTGGTGATATAAGATAACTTTGATTTTGTCAAGCTGATGGGGAATTACACAGCATTTCAAGTGGGTTCTGTGAACCACAACAACAAAACAAAAAGAATGACGAGGTGTCGGTTGAAAAGTAGCAAACCCATCACAAGGTGTTCTAAAAAGAATGTACGTACATGTTTTTGGAATTTCCTCAGGTCTGCATTAATTAATTGTCGATAATAGCGCTAGCTTCGATAAGATAGGGTGTCATCGTTTTTTATTTTTATTTTAACAAAGTCAAAGATTTTTTAATTTTTATACATTTTAATTTTAACTATAGCGTAGAATTGAAATCAATCAATTTCTGATATATATCCTTACTGCGAATTTGAGACATTAAGATAATATTTCAAATCACTGATGGCTAACATTATTCATGACAATCTTGGGGAAAAAACGTAAACTACGTACCAAACGAATTCTTTACTCTTTTTGTTTCTGTCGTAGAAAACAAGTTGCTATTATTGAATACTGACAAATTAAGTCGCACTAAGTATGACTCAAGTAAAAAATTCTAAAGATATTCACTAGAATCAAATATGCACTTCAATTGTGATCTTTGTACGTAAAGTGTTTTTTATTTGCGGCATTTTGAAGCAGTGGTTCCCCACTTGAAATAATTATCCTGGGAATGTGTTGCAGGTTATCAGACTAACGTAATATTCCAAGGAGACAGAGTCAGAAATTACGAGTGTATAAATACTGTTCATAATTTATTCACCGAACCAAAAAAAAATTAAATGTTATTTTTTCTGTAAAATATGCGGCAGACCCGACATTACTACTAGGGATGTAACGAAAGTGGATTTTGCGAAAACTAATACGTAATGAAATATATTTGTTGCGGAAGCGAGTATTGAAATATACATTTTTTCGAATAAGAAAGCAAACATTCGAAACTTGATTTTTGCAAATGCGATGCAAAAGCGACAAAATTATTTTTTGATTTTGAAAATAATTTTATATGAAACATCATTTCCCAGGGCAATTAAAAAAATACAATTGTTTGCAGTGTACCGGACACATTTTCATATAAAAAGTACAAGGCCTAATAAAAAACAAACATTTTTGCAAACAAGTTCACAAAAGATTTAGTTCGGAGGTAACTATAGAGGGCTGCTATACATATTTCTGGCCTTATAATGAAAATGCGATTATTTATCATCACAAATGGTTTTATTGTTTTTCAAAGTATTCTCCAGCATGATACACTTTTACATGCGCTATACACTTTTGCATGCGCTCAAACCAATTGTCAAAACACTTTTTCCACTCCGATTGAGCCACCTCCAAAACATGGTTTTTGAAAGCTTCAACAGCATCTTCTGGCGATGAAAATCGTTGACCACTTGTTTTTTTCTTGATGTGCGGGAGTAAAAAGAAGTCATTGGGTGCCAGGTAAGGGCTGTACGGCGGATGACCCATCAATTCGACGTTTTGGCCAGTCAAAAAGGCGCTGGTTTGAGCCGATGTGTGAGATCTCGCATTGTCGTGGTGCACAATGATTCGTCTGCTCATGTTCGTTTTTCAATTTTTTCCGAAGACTTCAGGCAAACAAATTGTGGTGTACCACTCAGAATTGACCGTCTTACGTTGCTCAAGCGGAACAGTCGCCACATGACCAGTTTTGCCGAAGGAACAGGCGACTATTTGCTTCGAAGTGCTTCTTCCACGAACAACTTTCGTTGGATTTGGCTCGTCTTCGAAGACCCTCACGGTCGATTGCTGTTTTGTTTCGGGTTCATACGCATAGATCCATGATTAGTCACCTGCGACGATCTTATAAACGTCTTTTGAAGCACCGTGATCGTATTTCAAAATTTCTTTGCACCAATAGACACGAGCCTTTTTTTTGAGCGATTGTCAAATTGTGTGGGATCCAACGAGAACAAACCTTTTTTTACGGCCAGGTGTTCATACAAGGTCAAAAGTATGCTAGTGGAAGAAATGCCCAAGGATGCCTCTTTCTCACGGTATGTCACATGACGATCTTGCATTATTAGTTCACGTACGGCATTAATGTTCTCTGGCACAACGGCCGTTTTTGGACGACCTTCGTCTTTGAGCGAGCGTCGGCCATGATTGAATTCATTAAACCAGTTTTTCACAGTGCTATAGTATGGTGCTTCATCGCCATACAAAGATTTAAGTTCGTCGATGCACTCTTGTCGTTGTCCACGTCGAAAGTTGTGAAAAACTATCCCACGAAAATTTTTAAGAGTTAATGCCATTTTTTTGCCAAATTGATTTTTTTCAAGTCACTGTAAACAACACAAATGTCAAACGTCAAAACGTTCTGAGTACGTTTATGCTGAAAAATGTCAGACTTTCCAATGGATATGTCAGGTGGCGCCAGGCAACGCTTAGTGCTGCCTATGCCAGAAATATAAGTAGCAACCCTTGTATCGCGAAAAGTCAAGCTGATAGAAAAAAACCAAGTGCAGATTTGGATTCAGCGCTCCAAGATATTTGTTGTTTATGCACTTCATAAACAACAAATATCTTGCGTAATATATTTGCAGCAATCATACTATGGTTGTATGGGATCTTAGTATCGTGTTTTTTAGTCTTATTTTTAAAGGTTACAATGAATCTCCAATTGTGCAGAAATATTAATGACAAATTGCACAAAAACAGGGTGGCGCATAAAACGTGCTACAGAAACCAAACCTAATAACTTTTTTCTGTGTGTGTGATCCCCCGACAGTCGGTTCTATGCACCGGATCGACCCAAAGAAGAAATTCACCCCGGCATAATGTGCCGCTACAACAACAACAACTTTTTTCTGTGCGAGCAATCGGCTTATTCTTTATTATATTTGCAAGGTTAGTACTTAGATTTATTGAAATGAATGCTTGAGATACCGAAAAGATTATTTGGATATTGCAGCGGTACCATGCATTGCAGACCTGCATTTCCGTCCAAAGGGAATTTAGGCGGGAGTTTGATGAAACTCTCTTGTTAAGATGGGTCATTATGAGGCTGTTTTGAACATGTTTTCTGAATCTGGAAGCATCGCACGAAGACCGTGCCATCGAGATCACTATGATCGGGTTCAAGACATCATCTGGGTTGTATCATCGTCAATACAGGCAAATCCAAATATTTTATGATGACATAAACTTGTTTTTGTACAAAGTCCAAGATACAAGCAAGTTGAACCGTCTGAATTTTTGGAGTTTTGCGAAAAAATTATTGAAATGACCGAAGAAGACATCAGCTTTAAAAGTTGCTTGTGTCTTTCAGATGAGGCCCATTTCAATCCAAACGGCAATACACACAAGCTTAAATGCCGTATGTGGAGTAAATCTAATCCATAAATAAACAGGAATCTTTATTAAAAATTGTTGAATGAGTTTTTTTTACCCAAAACAGCGCCGAAGACGTATCCGAGCATGGAAGTCATTTAAGGTCGGTCAATCATCATATTTAAACACAATTAGTCAAATTAAATTAAATTGATTTTTTTATACAATAAAAAAATTAAATACTTTGATTAAAAAAAAAGTTATTTAAATTTCTTATTGTAGCACAATTGGTGCTCCACCCTCTGAATGTCACCGATTTATGGCATCGAAGTATTATTTAACCAAACGAAGAAAATAACCCTTACACGACGATATTTGCATGTACATTTTTTATATGGAACTTTAGCACTAATTAATTTGTGCCTCTTTATGGTGTTGAATTGATTATTGGTTCTTTCGAAACCCTTTGATTTCCAAATGTGTTCGATAGAATGTAAAAAAAAGTATTTGTCTATCCAGGGCCGGTCGTACCGTATAGGCCAACTAGACATACTCTGCATCGATAAGGGACGCCGATGAGAAACAGATCACCTGTTTATAAAATTGAAAAAAAACCTTCGGTTTTACATCTCTGTAAAATCAAAATTGCACTCGCTTCCTACACTCAGACTGTAAGTATTCAATTTCTGTTTAACATTTGTTATTCCCAAACGAATTTCAAAACAAACCGCAAATAAATATTTACAAAAATGCATTCCTCGTTAGCCGGCGAAACCTTGTCCATCACAATTTGAGAATATTGATGAAGGCATTTGAAAATATGGCAACCTTGGGGCTATAAGTAATATCGTAAAGCAAAAATGTATGCCATTTCGATACTTTACACTCAGTGTTTTCATATACATTGTAATAACAAAAGGAATGAAAAATTATTACTAATATTTGTTTTGTAAATATTTACCCAGACAACAGAAAAAGCACTAGTTTTCTATTTATAATAAAGATATGATCGAACCGAATTGAAAGAGTGCTACCGCTCGCACTTATAAAAAAACTAAGAAATAGTACATCGATTTTAATGAAAAGCATTTGCTAACATTAAAAGTATTTTAAACGACAGTAGTCAATTTAAGGTATTAAAATTAAGCAGCTACAAATTCTTTGATACTATAGGGTGATCCATCTAGAGGTATTTTTTCAGAACAAAGAAATATAAAAATGCAAATGAAGTGTGGAATAGTTTATTGGTAAGTTGAAAGAATGGACATTTTATGGCATTTATTTTTTTAAAAAAATTACCTTCAAATGTTGGCAACTGTATTATGGAAATGAGCGTTCGTTGAGAAACGGGAAGATCCGCTGTTTTCTAACACAAATTTGTTCAGTGATGTGGCCCATTTCTGGCTCAACGGCAAAGTCAATAAACAAAATTGCCGCATTTGGGCTGAAGAGTAATAAAAAGAAGTTCAAGAGGTGCCAATATAACCAAAGAAAACCTCATCGGTGCAGATTTTTTCAAAAAAGAATGATGGCCGGAATGTTACCGTGAATGGTGCTCGCTATCGCACCATGGTATCGATCTTTATGCTACCTATAATTGAAGCCCGTAATCTGGACGACACTTGGTTTCAACAGGACGGTGCCACTTGCCATACAGCTGCTCAAACAATAGATCTATTGAGAGGTCATTTCGAAAAGCAGCTAATTTCACGTTGTGGACAGGTGAGTTGGCCGCCTAGATCGAGTAATATCACACCTTTAGACATTTTTCTTGGGGTTACGTAAGTCCAAAGTCTATGCTTACAAACTAGCTACGATTCAGGTTTTGGAAGCCAACATTACGCATGTCATCAAAGCCATTCCGGTCCAGTTGCTCGAACGAATGCTCCAAAATTGGACCCTCAGAATGGAAAGCCTGAGGTGTAATTGCGGCCAACATTTGAAGGAAATTATATTAAAAAAATTAATGCCATAAATGTCCTTTCAAATTACCAATAAAGATTCCACACTTGATTTGAATTTTTATATTCCTTTTTTGTTCCGAAAAAATACCTCTAGATGGATCCCCCTATATAATAGGGTTATTTATATTAACACTAATTCGTTGCTGCCTCTGTCGGATGTTCTAGCGTGTTTGGTGCGTGTTTTTTATTACATTTTTTCACAATTTTTTGTTTTTTCTTTAAAAACTTATTATTTTCATGTCGACGACAAAACCAAAATCGTGTCAACACAATGTGGAACTACAGAACTCCAAATGTACACTGGTGGCCAAAACTAAAGCAACTCCTATATAATACCAGCATTCAAATTCTCGCAAAATATTGGTTAGCCACAAAACTTTTTTTTTAATTTTTAAATATTTGGTTAATGTATTGTTTTAAGGTTACACCCGAAAAAAATTCAATAATTTTAAGTGACATTTTCTTTACATTTAGTGTAAGCAGTGTCCGGTCAATACAAAAGCAACTCTACAGTACTCTTCTTATTTATCAATGGTTTACCGTTATAAATTTGACGTTTAACTTTTGAATATGTTTCGTATATCGCTATAAGATGATTTTGTTATTAGTTTTTATTGCGAATGCACGTAAAAACTTTCAAATGACTAGAAATAAATACTATTTATGGTCGAAAGAGCAAATTACCAAAGAGTACAAAAATGGTTTGTCACAAATAAACATTTCTAAAAAGTTTTCAATAAACAAATCGCTGATTTCTCGAATGATAAATCGATATCGTGCAACTGGGTCCGTGGAAACAGTGCATTCTGTTGGAAGGCCGCAAAAGAGATCAACACGTACCGTCAAAAACTCGTCTAGAAATAAAAAAGAACCCTTTTGCAACATCAACTGAATTAATAAGAGAGCTATCGTTAAACATCAGTGACAGAACTGTGCGAAGACGTGCGGTAGAAGCAAATTTGCGAGCTCACAAGCCGTCAAAGAAGCCATTTTTTTCGCCAAAGAATAGGAAAGCCAGGTTGGCCTTTGAACTGGCTCATATAAATTGGAGCAAAGCTCAGTGGAGAAATTTGTTATTTTCCGATGAGTGAAAATTCAATATACGAGGGCGACCGCAAAACTAACTGGCCGGACACATTTTCTGTTTTACTAGCAACTTTTTTTGTTTTTTTTTTGTTTTTTAAAAGCAATCTTTTATAAGCCATCTGTCAAAATTTCCGAAATCAAAGATGAATTGGATTCTGTTCATGGTGATAATGCACCATCATACTCCAGTACGGAAGATGAACAACGCTATGGAAGACCGAAAACTGCTACTACTATTGAAGACATTAGAAAAATATTTAATGAAGTGACTAAAGATAGACGAATAAAGCTCAGAGAACTTGCTGATATTGTTAAAATACACGAAAAACAAGTTTGGAGTGTTTTACATGATGAACTCCACATGAAAAAGCTATCCGCGCAAAATGTGCCGCGTTTGTTGACTTTTCAAAAAATCGCCCGTTGGACCAATTCCGAGGAGCTTTAAGCGATTTATCAGCGTAATCCAACAGAGTTCTTGCGCCGATTCATAACTGTTGATGAAACATGGATCCATCACTACATCCCAGAATGCAAAGAACAGTCAAAACAATGGATTGAAGCTGGTAAAAGTGGTCCAAAGAAGGCGAAAACTGTTAAGTCAGCAGTAAAAGTAATGGCCACAGTATTTTGGGATGCAAGGGGTATAATATTTATTGATTATCTTGAGAAAGGAAAAACTATAAATAGTGAATATTGTTGTGCATTATTGGATCGGTTGAGTGAAGAAATCATGATAAAACGACCGCATTTAGACAAAAAAAAATCTTTTTCATCAAGATAATGCTCCTTCACACACTGCATTTTTAACTCAACAAAAACTGGCCGAATTACGATTTGAAATTGCTCCGCATCCACCATATAGTCCAGATTTAGCTCATTCTGATTATTTCTTGTTTCCAAATTTAAAAAAATTCTCGGTGGCAAAAAGTTTTCGTCCAATAGCGAGGTTATTGCTGAAACTGAGGCATATTTTGAAGGTCTTGAAAAATCTTATTTTTCGAATGGAATTAAAAAACTTGAAAAACGTTTGATAAAGTGTATTGAGTTGGAAGGAGATTATGTTGAAAAATAAATAATAATAATTCCAAAAAAACGGTTCTTTTTATGTTAGGCCAGTTACTTTTGCGGTCGCCCTCGTATATACGAAATATAAGATAATAAGGGACAAATATCATATCAAAAATCCCTTTTTTTCCCCATTCAAAAAATAAAATTAGAGATTATTGAATATGTCACAAAAAAGTTGCTTTAGTTTTGGCCACCAGTGTAAGTTAAAAGGTGTCGAAAATTGGCAATAACCGAAACGTCGGAATAACAATAAGTCGAATAACCGAAACATTAGAGACAACGCCATCTTGCGTTGACGACGACAACGGGAGTATGGGTGGACTTACCCTAACATGTACATAATACATAGAAACATATGATAAGTCTTTTTTTCTAGTCCATCGTATTCGTAGTAGATACTCGCTCGTAGCATTCACACTCACTCGCTCGCTTGGAAAAGTGCAGTTTTTGTAAAATATATTTTCTTATTATTATTGTTAATATTACGACAATAACGATGATAATAATAATGATGATAATTTGTTATACATTGTTTAACAAATTTCAACAAAATGTGGAGTGAAAAGGACAAGGTACACTAACGCCAACCAAAAACAACAAAAACTTTTATACTTGCACTAATATTAGCGGTGGTAGCAGCAGAGACAAGAACAGCTACAAAAACAAGTGTACACATATATGAGAAATATAGGGTGCACGGGGCGGGGGCTGAATTTCGGGGGTGTGGCCATGCGAGTGTGTGTGAGCGTACTAAGGTCTAATTACGTTTTCGTTCATTGAAATGCGTTGTTGTGTTGCTGCTGCTTTTGCCTTTGTTGAGGTCTTACTTGCTGTTGCTGTTAGATAAATTAATGATACTGCATTGCAAAAATACACATGCAGACATAGTAAGTGCACATACATACGCAAATAAACCATATCACACACACACCCACCCACCAGTCAGTCAGTTTAGTGTATCTGAAAAAGATAAATACTAGTACGAGAACGTTCCTTGTGTTTACTTTTATTTTAGAAAATTGCGTTGTTGTTGCAGCCATAAAGCAGACTCACTCGCCACCACCAGCTGATACTGAGATACTGTCTATTAAATTGTAGATGCACATCAACAAAAACACCCTATGCATACCACGTGGGGATATTGCAAAAGTTTTTGCAAAAGGAGCACATTAAGGAATTCATAGACAACAACTACAAACGTCGTTAAGTTCAGCCAGGCTGAATTCCTCCACCATAGAATCGTTACAGATGTGGCAAAAATTAAAATTATCACATTTATAGTCGTTAGTTTTGATCTGGGGAACCATATATTTGGGACCCTACACGCAGAGAAAAAACATGGTTACTACATGGTCACGGCAATAATAATATGTTCTGCGCAATAAAAGTATGTTCGTCGCAACCATAGCATTGTTAACTGAATTTGTTTTTGACTATAGCATAATTGCTGCAATATTAATATTGTTGGAATGTAACAATAGTATTATTGCCAAATTTAAAAAAGAGAATATGGTTAAAGCAACAATATAAATATGGATGATGCGACAAAAGTATTGTGTTTTGCGTTTTATGTTAACATTAATATGATTACGGCAATCATACTGTATGATTGTAATTTTTCTTCATTTAAATATGCTTTTAAGAACAAATGTTATTGGTACGGATCTTATGCAATAATAGTACTTTTTTTATCGAAATTAAAATTTTTTAAACAAGCTGCTTTGGCTTAATTTAACTGAAATATTTTTAATAAAAACGCTTACGTTAATTTCAACTTATTTTTTCTACTGTAAAATAAATCACTCGTATTATTTTAAGTTTAATGTATTTTTGAATATTTTTCATAATTCAAATCTATTGTTAAAAAAAATAATATTGTCGACAACTTAAACAAATTCTAATAAATTATATTGGGGATCATAGTATAATTGTGTGTGATCATACTATGGTTGTAGGGATCATAACATGGTTGCGTGTGCATCATACTATGGTTGTGAGGATCATACTATGGTTTTATATGAAACATACTATGGTTGTGAGGATCATACTATGGATGTGGAGATCATAGTATGGTTGAGTGTGAATCACACTATTGTTGTGAGGATCATAGTATGGTTGTATTTGAATCATACTATTGTTGTGAGGATCATAATATTGTTGTACCACAACCATATACCCAACAATAGTATTATCCTCTTCGAATATTGTCAACACAACCATACTTTTTTTCTGCGTGATTAGAGCGCCCATAAAACAAAAAGTGTTACTTTTTTCCGCTCCCTGCTCATTTTCATTTTTTCAGATGTCAACGTACAAATTTGAGTCAAAATTTATAGGGCTAAAAGTCGTGACGGACTGGCTGGTTTCCATCCGATTAAAAAAAAATTTTGCACGGATATTTTTTTGATGCCCAATATACTAGAAAATGAGCGGGGAGTGGAAAGAATAACACGTTTCCATTTTTCTATGTATTTCATGGGCGCTCTAGCTGAAATTTGCGCACAATTCTGCCGATTGTGAACACATTTGCTCGATTATGTTGACCAAAAAAATCACAAGGTGTACGAAATGCATTTTGATTTGGATGCCGATTTTCGGAAAGCGTAAATCCCTACTCAATTGTGTACCTCTCTACGGTTAAATTTATCAAGCAATGAAACAAGGAAATATCAAATTAAGTTGGGCAATAAACTTGACATTAAGGTGTGACTCAGAATTAACGTCGTACCTTATGGTTGAACCACCCTTTATAAATATATTGAAATCTGACGCGAGATTTTCTCAAAAATTACAAAACACGCGAAGAAACGTGAAAAATGTGAGACACGAAAATTTGCATCAATCAACCGAATCGATGCATCTGAGCTATTCAAACATGCGTGCCCTAAAAAAGTCAAGTCAAGTTGTTGACACTCAAACCTACCCGTAGAATTGATGCATCCGGGTCTGAAAGGGCCCAAGTAAAAGGCCCAAAGTAACACCTGTTTGCTTATATTTGGGCACATGTAAGAAAACTATATCCGATCCGAAAGAGAGTAGCTGACACGGAACAGGACATTGTCCTTGGTATATGCCTGCTATGAATTTCGCTACTTTCCTTTAACACGAAAACTTTCTCAACAGCCCCCGCGCATCTATCCAACACAGTATTTGTTTATAGAACGCGTACGTCATTTTTGTGCTAGAACCAGCAACAAAATAGAAAAAACAAACAAAACATAGCAAAAAATAGAAAAACAGTTCATGTTCGCCTTCCTTTCTCAATTGTTGTATTGCAATCTATATTTACACCTATAAATATTAGTAAACATTTTTGACGTTAATTAAGTTTCATGTGTTGTAGGTTAAGGTTGCCGGTACGCAGTTGTTTCGGCCAAGCAAGTGCACCTTGGCTTCCCCGAAGACTTTTCCTCACACAAATAACAATTGAAACTAAGATGGGACGACGTTATATATATATACAAGAAGGAAATCAAAATAAGGATCGTGATGTTTTCAAAAAACTAACTAACTTAATTTAATATTTTTACTATTCACATTTTCGGTAAATGCTTAAATTAAATCGAAAAAAAAACATTTTTACTTACCTCTGTAGTAGCGGCAACTGTGTGCCGGGGTGACAACCCTTGGCCGAAGAATTATTCTTCGGGTCAATCCGGTCCACAGAACCGGTTGTCGTTTCCTCCGTTTCTTGCTGGTGTTGGTTTGCAGTTCCTTTGGGGATTTTCGACATGATGATTTTGAAATATTTGTTTTTTTATATTAAGACTAAAAGTAAATTTATACTTATATATGCATTTATGATATTTGTCTAATTCTAAGCACTAACTTGTTGTTGATGTTCATTAAAAATAAAAATTGCATACTTTTGCTTCTATGCTGACGATATAGTCGATATATATTTCTTTTATGAAACCTTATATGTACGTATGTAAATTGAACACAAACTTCTATAAATTCATATGAAAATTGATAATTAAGCACTTGCGATGAACACAAAATAAAATACGATTTCACTGATTGGACTTTTCTGGTTGCTCTTTTGAACTTTGGCATCACAATTTCGATATATTTATGATTAAATTGTTGATTTATATCTGGAATGAGAGAAAGACGAAATAATAAATATCGGACTGATTTCACTTGTAAGAATATAAACAAAAATTTCAACAAAAATTGTTGAAAGACAGAAAATAAAAATATGAAACAGTTCCTTTATATTAAATTAATAAAAAAGCTCAAGTCTGGATAGCAGACGATATTTAGCCATGCGCTAATGTACACTGAGAAGAAAAATAACCTTATATATGGTTAACTTAATCATAAATAAACATGATTTGGAGTATACGCTATATAAGGTTTATTTGATCATTTTGTTGTTGACTGGTATTTAACAATAATAATAGTTAATTTAACTTTTCATTTTTTTGAATTTTTTAACCATTAAAATTGTTGATTTTAAATTACAAATTGTTGTTTTAACAATGCAATGTTGAGGTTTTTTTACCATTAAAACTGTTATTATTAAAATAATAATTGTTGTTTTAACAATGCATCTTTTTTTAGCCATGAAAATTGTTAATATGAAAATTTCATAGTTAATTTATTGAAACAGTACACGTTCAATTTAACTATGAAATTGTTAATATTACTAACTATGAAGGTAGAAATAAATTTGAAGATAGAAATAAATTTTATTGTTCAGTTAACTAATTATTGGTTACCTCTTTTAACAAGAAATATATTTACGGTTATAATTTTTAATAAGTAACTAACTAATTATGTTTTTGGTTTGGTTTGGTTTTTGGTTGGTTTAAATTTATTCGGTCTTTTTTCATTATTATTACTTGAACAGCTTTTATTCTGATTCGAGACCTTTTTGTTGTTTCTTTTTCAGAATCAACTAAAAAATTGGTGAAATGTATTGGCTCGCCAAGGTTTTTCTTCAGCAGTCTTTGGCAACGAATACTTCGGCTATAAATCAAATGACTTATACGGGAATCCCATTATGATTAATGAGAATTACCCTTTGCGTAAAGACTTCGAACTGAGCGAAAACCAATATTCGTAGCGCAATGATATTGCGCTATGAAGATTGCTGCGGTTTATGGGCTGGCGGCATCACATGGCCGTATTTTTTACAAAATGAGGCCGGTCAGGCAGTTGCTGTAAATGGTGTTCGCTATCGTGACATGTTTATGGCCCGAATAGGAAGATATGGATGTGGACGATATGTGGTTTCAACAGGACGGTTTCACTTGACACACAGCTAACGAAACAATGGCTCTTTTGCGCTACAAATTCAATGGCCGTGTTATCTCACGTCGTGGCGATTTTAATTGGCCGCCAAGATCATGTGATTTGACACCGTTGGACTTCTTTATTTGGGGTTATTTGAAAGAAAAGGTGTACGTTGATAAACCAGCAACAATTCAAGAGCTAAAGGATGGAATAATTCGGCACATCAACGACATAGAACCTCAATTATACCATCGGATGGAGGTGTGCCTCCGGATATTTTGTTCCATACATAATTGAACCATAACAATATTATCATAATAAAAAGAAATGACAATAATTTCCTAAATAATTTGAGTTTTATTCAAAATAAACATCGGCCCTTAAAATTTAACCACCTTTTATATGTGACTTTTAAAGAAAAAGACAAAAAATCGGTTGAACATATAAGTGGGAGCTACAAGTGTATCCAATTCTAAACCGGTCCTCGTTTTCTTAAAATTTTAAAGCATCTGTCCTGGGTCCAGAAACTTGCTACTGCAAAATTTAATAACAACTTTATTAAATTGATTAACAATGATAAAATTGGACTACATATATTGGTCCATGTTTTCGAATAAGCGCCACAAAGGTTCCCTTCTTATGGTCCTGTTGCTGTAATTCTCATAAGTAATCTAATAGTGGTTTAAGTTCACACTGAGTGGCCGTTTATAAACTCTAGTGAAACTGAACCAAATCGGTGCATATTTTCATATAGCCCATAGGAGCCATCCTGTCGCTCGTAGTCTCGTATTTAAACCGGTTTTGCTCCAATTTTGCATGACACGTTAAGAGCGACCAATAATTAACTCTAGTGAAATACAAAAGTTGATCCTGGTTTCAGCACCTATAGCTCCAGCCACATATTACATCAGATTCTGAACAAATTTCGCACAGAGCGTTATGAGCGACAAATATCCAGCTGTGATGAGATGGGACCATACCGAATCATTTTTTCAAAAGCCAGACACAAAGGTCCCTCCCGATTGAAAGTCATGAGTGGAGTATGCTATCTCATAGTTGACGACGCCAGACTTTAGCCAGTTTTACTGTTTTAGACTGGTTAAGTGAGAGAAACATATACTTGGGTATTTAGGAAGTAAAATGCTTATTCGCTTCCTTTTAAAACGATTTGACAGATGCCAGTAGTTTAAGTAAAATATACTTTAAATACCACGTTCTATTCTATTTAATTCAAATCTTATATACATTTTTTCATTTCATGTTAATCCTAAGTAACATTAATATTATCACTACATACACTATATGATGTCACACAATCATTTTATGATGCTAATATAAATCATTAAGTAACTAAGCACGCATAATTAATTGTGATAACATAAGAAACATAATCTGTTTGGCTGAGATTATTTTATTGTGATTGCATAAGGTAGTGTGTATAAGTATACTTATATATAAATTGGAACATGATACACTAAGCATCTGCATTTTTTTCTTTCAAAGTTCGACTACAACCCTGAAGCTACGGATGTGCTTAGCCGTAAAATCTGAAATCATAGAGAGGAGTGACGTCTTTCCCAAAAAAAAAAAACAAAATTAAAACAACCTCCGCCACGCTCGTCCGAACCGCAATCTACAGTAGGGCACAACAAGTGCAATCCAAAACTGAAATGATTTCAAGAGCAGCAAAAAGATCTAAAATCATTATTGCCAAGACATTTGTCTTATCGAAAATGTACTCCTCTCCTGACATTGTTTACAAACAACGAAAACCATTAATGGCTTCATTTCATGCCGTGCCATCCCATCCCCAGTACTCGTACAGTTCAGTTCGGTACAGTTCATCTAATTGTGCCATTATACGCGGCGCTACTTTTTCAAGGGGGGAGGAGTTTTGTTCCTTTTGGTCTATACTCCAAGACTAGGCTGCGGCGGCTGCTATTGCTTGCTAATGATGTAAATGGGTAATTAAAGGCGTAATTTTTATTTTCCAAAGTCGAACACAAGTACAGACGTACGGACGGCGAAACTGAGTACTTATCGTAAATTATGTAAAACAAAAGCAGAACACACATTTTGAAACGAAATTTCCCACCAAACACTAATGATTGTTGGTTTCTGTGAGTGTTTTTTTTTGTCTTCGATTTTTCCTTCTATTTGGGGTTATGGAAATTACTCGTACGTGTACTCGAAAGTAAATAAACAAATTGAAATCGACTACAGGAGGAGTGCGGTGGGTTCAATATAACAAAAGGCTTAAAGATAGGCGTTAAAACTATTTAAACTGATCTAAATTCCGAGAAATTTAAATGAATATTTTCTTGTTGTCTTCTGTTCGGGTTTGTTGTGCCTCCTCACAAACTGATAATTACCTTACGATGATGGCTTTAAATCGATTTTTGGAAATCGTCTATTGTGTTTGAAAATTCAAAACACCGAAGACCGACCATCTTGTACCAAATATATACCCTACAAAAAAGATACAACTAAAATGACCTTCACACTCGCCTATTTTTGTTGTTGTTGTAGTTAAACAACATTATCCTTGAATCCTTGTTAGTGTGTTATGGTGTGGCGCGTTCATCCTTCTTGCCACACATACACACTGTGGCCCTGCGCTGCGTGCAGCAGTTAAAATGCCTTTGTTGTCCCTTACCGTTTCCCGGCAATAGAAATACCAGACAACAACAATGATGACAACGACACGAATCGGAGGCAGTGGCCTGATTGCGCGTTCTGTGGATATGCGAATCTTCAGTTCATTGTCCTTTTTTGATGTCTGGAAACTTTTCTAGGGTAGTTTGCTCCAGCTTTCTTCGGTGGTTTTTGTTTTCTTTTTGTCACTCTCGGGAGAATATTTGAGGTTTATCTTTGTGCTTTAACAGATGTGGCTAAGAAAAGAGCAAAGGATTTTGTCTATGCATTAGAAAAAGGTGCGTTATTCTAGCACATTTCATTTATGAAATGTTGGGACTATGAATGAACATAAGGGTGTTTACATTTTAAGGGCCGAAGTTGATTTGTCGCGCAAAAGAGCCATTGTTTCGTAAGCTGGCAAGTGGCACCGTTGCAACCACATATCGTCCACATCCATATCTTCCTATGGATTATTATTCGCCCAAATGCGGCTTATAGACGAATCCACTGAGGTGAAAATGCGCCTCATCACTGAAGATGATTTTCTTCGAAAATTAATCTTCATTTTCATAATAAGCCTGAATAACTTTAACGCGTTGCTCGCTTGTGTTGAGAAATCATCGCTGAAATTGAGAATTATCAAATGAAATGCAGACAAAAACTTGACGTTTAGGTGTGGTTCACATTTAACATCGGCCCTTAAAATCCCCCACGTTTAAGGTGGCTGTCAATGGTAACGTTTGTAGTGGCTGTCAATTGCTTGACGCACTTAGTCCATAGGGAATTGATGTGTTAGGGTAACTCTAAAAATTTTCGAGCCAATCTGGATTTTTACCACTACAGTTTTAATGAAACTCGGCACATATATTCTCCTCCTAGTTGCTGCCTGTCATTAGCCGGATAGGTATTTGGGTGCCCTTTGTGAAAGTGTTTAAGAAAAAACTTCGTGCTGAAATATTTCTTAATACAATTAACAATTTCAATTTTTTTACTTTTTATATTGTATCGAGTTAGCCTTGCATTCAAGGAATATATGTAAGTATAAAGCTGATCTGTTGTTTCGACAAGACGGCCCACATGCCATGCGAGCGACAAACACTAAAAGTTGTTAAGGGGGTAAAATTGGCCACCATTGGGACTGGTCCATTTGGTTCAACCCACGGCGAGCGTTTGACAATTCGGACCTGCATTAAGCTAAAATTAGAGATACGGAATACCGTCTCACTTATTGCACCGAGTCATCGATACAGGTACAGACAGCTTGAGCGAAACCAAGGCGCCCATCTGATGTAATGGCATATACTCGTATGTAGCTTTAAAATTAAGTCAGAATTAATTTGAAATCTCACACCGTTGTTGTTTAATTAAAATGTATCTTTCTATCGTTCTTAACTGGTCAGCATGTATCATTCAAATACTCGTAATAGGGCTTAACAAATTGTTCCTTAATTTGTTTGAAAAATTCTTCATTTTTTTTAAACCCTACAGCACATCTCAGTCAAAAAATTAAATTATCCCGTAAATATTTTCGTGCGATGATTTTTTTTACGATTTTCGGCGTGGATTATCGAGACAAGAGTGTTTAAATCGACTTGTTTCGACTTTTGGCGTTGAAGCACCATAAAAAACCACTGTTAATCGCTGGTAGCAAGAGTTCAGTCTCGGACGCCGTTTGCTCCAGGATGAATTTTGTGAAGGACGTCCAACTTCGGTCACTTTGCCAGAAACCATAGATGCTTTGCGTGAACTGATTAAGCAAGACATACATGTCAGATTGAGGCATCATTGGGCATTAGGATGACAAGCATCAATAAGATATTGTATGTTCATTTGGCGATAAAAAAATTTGTTCTCGTTGGATTCCACATAATTTGACGAATGCTCAAAAAAAGGCTCGTATGGATTGGTGCAGAGATGTTGAAAACGTATAACTGCGGTAGCTCAAAGGCAGTTAATAACATTGTTACAGGTGATGAATCATGGATCTATGCATATGAACCTGAAACAAAACAGCAATCGACTTTCAAGACGAGCCAAATGCAACAAAAGTTGTTCGTGGAAGAAGTACGAGTACATCGAAGAAAATGATTGGGTTTTTTTCGGTATAACCGGCCATGTTGCCACAGTGCTTTTAGTGAAACGTAGGACGGTCAATTCTGAGTGGTATACAACCATCTGTTTGCCAACAGTGTTCGAAGAAATGATCCGTCATCTCTTAGTATCCCTAATAAGAGAAGACGGATTATTTTGCATCACGACAATGCGAGCTCTCACACATCAGCTGAAACGATGAGCTATTTGACCACTCAAGATGTCGAATTGATGGGCCATCCACCGTACAGCCCTGATTTGGCACCCAATGACTTCCTCTTATTCCCTAGCATCAAGAAAAAAATGCGTGGTCAACGTTTTTCATCGCCCGAAGCAGCGTTCAAAAATCATTGAAGCGTTAAAAAATCATGTTTGTAGGTGCCTCAACCATAGTAGAAAAAGTGTTTCGACAATTGGTTTATGCGCATGCAAAAGTGTATTGATCTTAAAGGAGGATATTTTGAAAAACAATAAAACCATTTCAAATGATAAATTATTGTGTTTTTATTGCCTGACTCGAGTAGTACAACTCACACTCAACCATACTATGATTTCAAGAACCATATTATGATCCCCACAACCATAGTATGTTTCACTTGCAACCGTAGAATGATTCTCACAGCCATAGTATGATTCACACGCAACCAAGCTATGATCCCTACAGCCATAGTTTAATCACACAAAATTATACTTTGACTATGATTAAAATTATTTATTAGAATTGGGTTAAGTGGTCAGCAACAGATTTGAATTAGGAAAATTATTTAAAAATACATTAAATTCAAAACAATAGGAGTGATTTATTCAACAGTTTAAAAAATCAGTTCAAAAAACGTAAGCGTTTTTATTAAAAATATTTCAGTTAAACAAAGCCAAAGCAGTTTGAAAAATTTTAATTTCCATATAAATAGTACTATTATTGCGTAAGATCCGCAACAATAGCATTGTTTTAAAAATCATAATCGAATGAAGAGAAATTACAATCATACTGTATGATTGCCGTAATCATATTATTGTTAACATAAAACCCAAAAAACCAAAACTTTTGTCTCACAAACCATATTTATATTGCTGCTACAACCATATTTTCATTTTTAAATCTGGCAACAATACTACTTATACATTTCAACAATATTAAACAATACTATGGCTGCGACGAACATACTTTTATTGCGAAGAACATATTATTATTGCCGTGACTGTATATAGTAACTATATCTTTTCTCTACGTGCTGTAAGGTATATCGATCAATTTAAAACCCATATCTGATTCCATTGAACAATGTCTGTCTGTCTCTCCGTCCGTCCGTATGTCCATCTACAATTTTAAACAATGTAAAGGTCTCAATTATGAACCGATTTCGATGAAGCGTAGTACATTCCTTAAGTTTGGCCCATGGACGAAGACAATGGAAATCGGTCCACATCGGTCCATGTTTTGATATCATACGATCAAAACCCATCTCTAGTGGAATTGAACCATATCAATGTTTTCGAATAGCTGCCACAACCAGTTCATCCCTGGTAAAATAGGACCATATCGGTCCACGGTTTCGAAAAGTCCTGAAAGGTTTCTGACAATATACACATCTCAAATGCAGCGGAGTGCGCTCTATGTTACCCATAATCATCACTAGTGCTATTAAGTGGGTCTCTGCTTTAAATACACCCACGAAATATGACTTTCCAGCTCAAGAAATAACATATTAGGTCCGACCTTGCTCAAGCTAGAGATTAAGGCAAGGAATCTTTTAAATAGCAGAGTGGTGTGGGATATGCCATAGTCTGCCACGACCTACTTTAGCCTTCTTTACTTGTGTTTTTTGCTTTCGCACCATGCTATCTCATGGAACACAGCTGTACCTGCGCCAAGTGCGCGTGCAACAAGAGTTCATATACGAGCATTGAACAAAGCAAGGCAGCGAGCGAGCGAATGAACTGCTCCGAAGGTCACGATGTAGAACCTAAAAATACCGCGCCTCTATCCTTCTTCCCATACCAACGTGACCGTGGGCCCACACAATGAACCAAGGCCAAAATCCTTTCTTTTTCTACGAAAAATAATTCAATTTCCAAAGAAAAACAATCAAATATCCTTTAAATATTTATGGGAAATGGAACGGACACGCTCACGTCCGTCCGTTCGCGCCACTGTAATTTCACAACGTGTTATAATTTGTTTTGTATTTCGTATCTTCTTGAATTTCTCAACTTTGAATTATGGTTATTAGGGGAACAACGAAAGGTTTGTTCGCCCTGCTGCGTGGCCAGAAAGGAGTGCATGTCGGCAAGGACAACTCCGCCAGACTGAGTTGGATTAGTTTACAGCGAAGAACTGTGTGTGAGTGTACCTCCCTCTCTCTCTCTATCATTGCCTCTCTGGCATTTTCATGATGTTTGGAAATGTTTACTTTTGCAAAAGTGCCTTGCACTCATGTTTAAGGTCAAGGTCAGTCAATTTCAAGGGTTCATTAAGGACGACCAACTGGCGTGGGGCACAAACAAAGGAAAGTGAATGGCGTATACAGTGTCGAGGGTACAGGTGTATTTTGCTCTGAAGGCATTCTTAACGCCTCGGGAAATTTCAACTCTCAAAGGAGTTGCAAGGACATTGCAAGGAAAATGTGTTAAAAGTGGGCGTGGAAGCAAGACACGGACACTTAAAATTGTGATACGCAAGTGCAAGAACGGCGTGCGTGTGCACCATGAAGGGGTGTAATCGAAAGTTGATCTTGTCATGAAATTAAATCTGCATGAAA
The DNA here is from genome assembly GCA_963513945.1 of Hydrotaea diabolus. Classification (NCBI taxonomy): domain Eukaryota; kingdom Metazoa; phylum Arthropoda; class Insecta; order Diptera; family Muscidae; genus Hydrotaea; species Hydrotaea diabolus. The sequence goes on along the minus strand of OY740718.1, from coordinate 101,105,797 downwards.
TATAGGAATACTTGTTTGTACTCATAGAGGCAACCATGTTTTTGTACTGATGCTAGGAATGAAATAGTGGACAAACCCGGGTTGTTACACATGACTCTGGAAGCTATCTAAAAATATTTCAAAAGAGTTAAAAACGTCGTTTAGTTCGGCCAGGTCGAATCTAATGTACCCTCCACCATTGAGCAAATACTCAAGAAATATCCCTTTTCAGAGGTACCTTTCGCACTTTAACGGTCCCCGTAAAGGTTTTTCCCGTTGTGAAGTCCTGCTCAAGTGACTACAAAAAAATAAAGTACAATCAAGCTAACATCCTGCATGATACGTTACCCAACAATTGACGCTAGTAAAACTGGACTACACTTGTCTAGTACTTATATATTTCACTTCGCCTCCATACAAAGGTCTCTCCTGATTTGAGGTCCTGTTGCTCTATAAGCCACTGATCATGCTATAATTTCAAATACTGCCTTTTGAGTGACCACTCATTAAGCCTGGAAAACTAGACAATATCCGTTAATGTTTTTGAAAAGCCTTCACTCAAAGGATCTGCCGGATTAGGGGTCCTGGAAAAACAAGACAATATCCGTTAATGTTTTTGAATAGCCTTCACTCAAAGTTTCTACCAGATTAGGGGTCCTATCACTCTAGAACCCACAAAATCATCCAATTCTGGCCAAACTTCGTACAGAGTTGCGCACTGATCATGCTACAAAAACAAAACGTAATAATTTTTTTTATGTGAGCAATCGGCTTGTTCTTTATCTTATTTGGAAGGAAAGTATTTATATTTGTTAAAAAGAAGGCTTAGGATAACAAAAAGAGGATTTGGATAATGCAACGGTACCATGCATTGCAGTCCTGCATTTCCGTCCAAAGGGAATTTAGGCGGGAGTTTGACGAAACTCTGGTAGAGTAGAGTAGATAGACAATTATGAGGCTGGTAAACAAGTTTAGCGAATCTGGAAAAAGTGCTTCGAAAATTGGTTTGTACGCATGCACAAGTGTATTGTTCTTAAAGGAGATTATTTTGAAAAACAATAAAACCATTTCCAATGATTAATTATTATGTTTTTATTGCCGGAACCGAAATATAAATAAAAACCCTCGTACAAGCAAGGTTAACCCTCTGGATTTGCCTATTCGAATGGAATTTTGCCAAAAAAAAAGAATTGAAATGGCCGAAGAGGACAGCAGCTTGATAGATTGGTTGTTTATATCTGATGAGACCCATTTTGATCCTAACGGCAATGTAAACAAGCAAAATTGCCTATATGAAGTGAATATAATCCACAAATACTCCATTACACGCAGAGAAAATATATGGTTACACTATGGTTACCGCAACAATAATATGTTCTCTACAATAAAAGCATGTTCGTCGCAACAATAGTATTGTTTTTTGAATTTCACAGACAACAGTATGATTGCGACAATATAACTTTTGTTGAAATGTAACAATAGTATTATTGCCAAATTTAGAAATTAACATATGGTTGTAGGAACCATATAAACATGGTTGGTGCAACAAAAGTATTGTTGTTTAAAATTTACGTTAACAATAATATGATTACGGCAATCATACAGTATGGTTGCGACTATGAACAAAACAAAACAGGTTTTATAGAGCATACATGTATGTGTGTGGGTATGTTTTTTTGATATACAAAAAAACACTTACACACGATACAGTGAATGGTTGTTGTCCATTAAAAAACGACAACAATCGGAATGTAGTTCGAGGGAATTTCATTGTGTTTACTTTGTTCGGTGAAATACTCTAATACCGATTGGTTCTAGTTTATTTAAAATCTGCCTGCACTTAAGTATATAGCCATTGATCATGGTTTAATCACATTCGTTACTTGGTGTCTACGGATGGTGAAGTAGCATTCACCCCTGCTGGCAACTAAAAGTATTTTCGACTGCCGTTGAAATATATGTTTTTGTTTCTTGAACGAAATGTTCAAAAAAACATGGCCTCAAATCTTGCTATGAACTAATTGAAATGCAATTTAAAATTAGTTGCTTGATAAAAAATCTATTTTTGAATAACAACACCCAATCCTAATAAATAATTTTGGCGATCATAGTATGGTTGATTGAATAATACTATGGTTGTACGGATAATAGCATGGTTGCGTGTGAATCACACTATGGTTGTGAGGATCATACTATGGTTGTATAAGAAAATACTATGGTTGTGAGGATCATAATATGGTTGTGGCGATAATAGTATGGTTGAGTGTGAATCATACTATTGTTGTGAAGATCATAGTATGGTTGAGTGTAAATCATACTTTTGTTGTGGAGATCATAATATGGTTGAGTGTGAATCATACTATGGTTATGGGGATCATAGTATGGTTATGTGTGAATCATACTTTTGTTGTGAGGATCATAATATTGATGTGCCACAACCATATACCCAACAATAGTATGGTCCTCTTCGAATATTGTTACCCCAACCATACTGCGTGTAGAGGGAGCTGCACTCAGAACGAGTTACTGTGTTGTGCGCAGTTTCATCTACATGTCATACTTCTTTGAAGAAAACGGTGTAGCAGAGACCGTCAATGGGTCGAACTGCGCAGAAGACGATTCGACAGCATTTAGTTCCAGCAATATGGAGCAACTGCACATATAGCTAGACCAGTTATAGCAGAACTCCAACGAAAATTCCCAAAACAATGAATATCCAGAAATTCCACATTCTGCTGAACGCCAAGGCCACCGGATCTGACTACTCCAGACTTTTATTTATGTCAAACAAGAGGTGTACAAAACGAAATCAAGGAATTTGACTGAGTTGAAGCAGTTCATTAAAACAATTACACTGTGGAACATTTTTGGGGTTATTGTCTGGGGGGTGAGAAATTCCAAGTCAGGGTGATGGTACTAGGTCAGTATAATAAAACACATACGAATGCAAAACCCTTTGAGGGTTTTAATATACTGACCTAGTACCATCACCCTGACTTGGAATTTCTCACCCCCCAGATTGGCTGTTGTACTGTGTTATTGAAGCGATCTTAACTTAAACCCTTCAGGCCGCAGTGAACAGTTTTCTAATCAGGTGTCGCATATACGTGGATGCGCATGAAGGTCATTTACGATTTGTCATGTTCAAACAAAATTTGTCACATACAATTAAATTGAATTTTCCACACAATGAAGAAAAAATGAATGAAATACATTGACGAAAAGAAAAGTTATTTGAATTTCTTACTGCAACACAATTGGTGCGCCTCTCTGTATTATGCGTTACGAGCGACCCAAGCGGGTCTAACTCTGGTAAAATTGGATAATACCGGTCCATATTGGAGGGACCTCCTACACAGTTAAGGCACAGCCTCTCCCGAAGTCACAAAATAAATCCGATTGTGCTAAACTCTGTATAGAGTGTTATAAGCTGATTAAAATGAATTTTACCAAAGCTCTACCATATTGGTCTATTTTCTAATACGTATAGCCCCCATACAAATAATCTAAAACACATTGAACAGCGATTAACCGGCCCAAGACCTCTTGCATATATATTTAAATAGAAGACTAAAAATTTGGCAAAGTGAAGTTGATTTTCGTGGCTGCACACTGCTTTTATCATGATTTCGGGTCCGTGACAACCCTCGTCAGAAAGCTTTGCTGCAATTGTTGAAAGTCAAACCGAACTCTATACGGCCAGGCTCTCCCCTGTAACTACTTACAAGGTCCTCTAAATCTTAAAGTCCGCCATGCCTCTATTGGATCATCTCCTTATTCGAATAGGCTGTCGAATCATGGATACTTTTTATCTGCTACAAATCACAGTTTAGCTTATTGTGTTATACATCATTAACACTTCCATTTTAAAATTTTATTTCACATGTTTCTTTTTTTCGTACAAATTAAATCCAAAACGAACAATCGAAGGCCATATAAGGTCTAATAATTTGGTGTGAAATGTGCTGGAATACATTTGCGCAGAAACGTCCAGTGAATGAATGATAATCGTTCTGCAATCATTGTTGTTTGAAGCTAGACAATTTGTTGATCAAATTAATGAATGAACAAATTTTATATAAAAAACTATAAAAATTGGATACCACACAAAAAAAAAGATGGCCAAAAATGTATTCTCCGGTTTTAAACTGGTAAAACTTTATTAATAACCCAAAGAATTTTTTGCCAAATGATCAAACGCTAAAAATAAAATTGAAAACAAAAGTAAAAAAGTTGGAATACAAAGTTTATCATGGACAGGAACGTTTCTAACTTCAATATTAACTAATTGGAAAATAATTTGAAGCGTCTTTAGAACTTTAAAACGTTCTAGCCATGTCATTCCGTTCAACTGCTCGTCCGACAGTTTGTGAAAGAACGACAGCGGTCGAACGAAATAAGCTAGTCAAGCATCTTATGATTGTAAATCGGGCAAAATCGGCCTAGGGGGGGAAAGTTTCCTTAAAGGGACTAAATGTACCTCTGAAAAAGGTACACTTTTTGAGAATTTGCTTAAAGTATCTCCATTATTGTCTGACGAACCACACGCAGAGAATATGGTTACTATTTGGACAGGGCAATAATAATATGTTCTCCGAAATAAAAGTATGTTTGTCACAATAACAGTATAGTTTATTGATTTTTATTATGAAAATAGTATGATTGTCGCAATATTAATATTGTTGAAATGTAACAATAGTATTATTGCCAAATTTAATAATTAAAATATGTTTGTTGCAACAACATAAATATGGTTGGTGCGACAAATGTATTGTTTTCTGGCTTTTATGTTAACAATAATATGATAACGTCAATCATGCTGTATGATTGTAATTTGTCTTCATTTGAATATGTTTTTTAGAACAATGTTATTGTTGCGGATCTTATGCAATAATAGTACTTTTTTTATGGAAATTAAAATCCTTCAAACAAACTGCTTTGGCTTTGTTTAGATGAAATATTTTTAATAAAAACGCTTACGTTTTTAAAAACTGATTATTTTTTCTGTTAAATAAATCACTTCTATTATTTTAATTTAATATAGTTTTTTATAGTTTTAATTATTCAAATCTATTGTTGACAACTAAATCCAATTCGTCATATCATACTATGGCTGTAGGGATCATAACATGGCTGCGTGTGGATCATACTATGGTTGTGTAGATCATAGTATGGTAGAGTGTGATTCATACTATGGTTGTGGGTATCATAGTATGGTTATGTGTGAAGCATACTGTTGCTACAAGGATCATAGTATGGTTGTGAGAATCATAGTATGGTTGTATTCACATCATACTACTGTTGTGAGGATCATATTGTTGTACCACAACCATATATCCAACAATAGTATGATGCTTTTCGAATATGGTTATCCCAACCATACTTTTTTTACTACGTTCATGAGTTTTTGGTGGTAGGTGCTTTTAGAGGCCCAAAAGATGGTCCCTTTGGTCCAAATAATCATTCAAATAATCATGAACATATGTGACAGCGCATAGAGAAAGGGACCTAAGGGAAAAAAAAGCAATTTTAATTTTTTTTTCTTTTTTTTGATGTGGACAACATCTGAGTATCAAATGAGACCGATCCTATGCCCCAAAATATTTTCATCAATCTGCTGAAAATTCGGACTGAGATTAGAGCTCGGTTGAAGGGACCCTTGGGGGCCAGAAAAAGGCCGAGGGAACACTTTTTGAACTGACAAATGGTTCTTTTGGAGACGAAGACTTAGTAATAATGGTATAGAACGCCCAAGGAGCATGCCTAAAGTTAGTCAATTTTGGAATACCCTACACCACTTGGTTTTTCAGAAGATTCCGTGCCACTGTTTGAGCAGGTCGGATTTGATTTGTGACTTCTAGAGCGGAAGAGGTATATTTCTTTATTTCTGGGGTAGTTATAGATCGCATATAACCGATATGTTGGGACTTTAAATGGGAAAGTTTAGTTGAATGGGAGCTATAGGGTGGGCGGTTTGACATTTTAAATTGGAATCGGCTGTAAAAAATAGCACCAATATTTTTTTCAAATTTCTGTTTTTTTTGGAAATGTTGAAATTTGTCATTTAATACGTGTGACTTTTAAGAAGCCAATGCATTAACGACAAGTCACTGTTTGGTGTGGATTATGGGCTGGCGGCATCATTGGACCATTTTTCTTCGAAAATGAGCAAGGAGCCGTCGTGAAGGTCAACGGTGAGCGTTACCGCGCCATGCTCAACGAATTTTTGTTTCCAAAAAATCAAGAGAATGGCATGGACGACATTTGTTTTCAACAAGACGAGGCCATATGCCATACAGCCAACGCAACCATCGATATTTTAAGCAATGTTTTTGAAAGTCGAATAATAAGCCGAAATTGTAATGTCAATTGGCCGCCTCGGAGCTGTGATTTGAGCCCTTTGGATTATTTTTTTTATAATAATAAATAAACACTCTATCGTCCTAGTCTTCCAAAATTGGACCCTGAGGCGTAGTTGCGGCCAAAACTTGTAGGTAATTATTTTCAAACAATAAATGCCATAAAATTTCCTTTCAAATGACCAATAAAGATTCCACACTTGATTTGAATTTTTATATTTTTTTTTGTTTTGAAAAAATACCTCTAGATGGATCACCCTATATATCCTACACTACACTGCGCTACGGAGTGTCACACTTTTAAATTTTACACAATTCTGCTATTCTGAAGACTTTGCGACCCTGTCCGTTATTCGTGTATGGCTGGACTTCACATTTTAATGCACGATGCCTTATTTGAGCTGTATTAAATGAGGCCTATAAAGCGGCAGGACCTTAAATAAAAAGCACCATTTTATGGGGTTTCTATAAAAAGATTGACCAATATGGTCGAGCACCGGTAGTATTGGTATCAAGTCGCTTTAACCTCACAGAGCTTAATTAGAGCTTGATCGTTGCAAATTTCTAACTTCTAGAGCGGCAGGACGTGCAATGCAAAACTTAGACATGATCAGTTTTTATGGTTTCTAGAGTGAAAGTGGCCATGAATCGGTTGGGATCGTTGTATGCATTGTTATGGACCAAGTTAAATATTGACCCGATAGTACAAAAATAACGACGTTTTGTCGAGCTCCGTTTGTAATTGGTATAGCAATCTACAACCTTTTACTCACAAGTGTTTCTCTGGACTAAAGGTTAGGTTACTTTTGCTAATGACAAAAGTAATTTTTTGTTCACGGTACCCATAAACGATCAATTCTGACTATCCTTTGTACTCGTATGCAAGAAATTATCCCCAGGTTTGGTAAGATGTCATCCTGCAGCCAGGGTAGACAACTTCTAGCAGGACAATTTTCCAAAGAAAAATAATAGCTTTCGAACCACTGTGCATATTAAAACAAAACGTATGGCCGGCCATTGGCATTTGTTTATATTTCGATCAAACATACAAATGAAAAAAATTAATTTCATAAAATCAAAACAAACAATTCTAAACAGCCACCAACCAAAATAAATACATCGAAGTTTAAATTTAAATTTGTTTTATATCCGTTTTCCATAAAAAGCAATCGAATCGATCGATCCATCGATGGAACATTTGATAAAAAAACACACAAAGCAAAACAGACAAAATAGATAAAAACAGAAAAACCGATGGCATACCAATGCGAGCAGTCTGTTGTGTTCTCATAACCTCTTGAGGCCTTTTTCACATGAACCGACACGGTGCGGTATAGTGTAATGCGTTGCGTTCCCTGGTCAATTGGAGATCTTAACCTCCCCAGTCAAAAGTGGCAGGGAGGGCAACAACAAAAACCAAACAGACAAAGCAGTCGAAAAATGAATGAGCTTTTTTTTTGTTTTAAGTACACGGTGTGAAAATATTGCTAAAAAACGAAATCGAAATGAGAAAAAGCAGAAGAATTTGAAAAAAAAAACGAAATTACTTTAGATTTATTTATACTCGTATCAACACTGCGTCGTGTTTGTGGCTTTTTAGTTTACAAATGAGATTGTAGAGGGGGAGGAAGGAAAATAAGTTCATACATTACGCATAGCATATGCCAATATATACGAGGTTCCAATGATAAGTTTGGCAAACAATGTTGTGACAAGTGATAGTTCTTTTCATCACCATCGTTGTATACTTAGAACAAATAAAAGAATTTCCTGCAAACTATAGATAGAAATAAGGCACTTTTTTGATACCTATATTACTGCAGTCAGACCTGTAAACACTAATCAAGTAGAGGGGATCTCTTTTTGAATAACAGTTTTATATAAAGGATGATCCATCTAGAGGTATTTTTCAGAACAAAAAAAATATAAAAATTGAAATCAAGTGTAAAACGTTATTGGTAATTGAAAGGACATTTTATGGCATTTATTTTTTGAATATAGTTTCCTTCAAATGTTGGCCGCAACTACGCCTCAGGGTTTCCACATTGAGGGTCCGATTTTGGATGACTCGTTCGAGCAGTTCGACCGGTATGGCTTTAATGACACGCGTAATGTTGGCTCCCAAAACCTGAATCGTAGCTGGTTTGTCAGCATAGACTTTGGACTTTACGTAACCCCAAATAAAAATGTCTAAAGGTGTGATATCACTCGATCTAGGCGGACAACTCACCTGTCCATAACGTAAAGTTAGCTGTTTTTCGAAATGACCTCTCAATAGATCCATTGTTTAAGCAGCTGTATGGCAAATGGCACCGTCCTGTTGAAACCAAGTGTCGTCAAGAGTACGGGTAAATTTTAGGTAGCATAAAGATCGATATCATGGCGCGATAGCGAGCACCATTCACGGTTACGTTCCGGCCATCATCATTTTTGAAAAAATATGGACCGATGATTCAACCAGCCTATTAACTGCTCCAAACCATGGTTTTCTCTGGATATAATACAATTCTTGAACCTGTTCTGGTTGCTCTTCAGCCCAAATGCGGATATTTTATTTATTGACGTTGCCGTTGAGCCACACGCAGAGAAAAAATATGGTTACTATATGGTCACGGCAACAATAGTATGTTGTCTGCAATAAAAGTATGGTCGTCGCAACCATAGTATTGTTTTTTGAGTTTTATTTTGACAATAGCATGATTGCGGCAATATTAATATTGTTGAAATGTAACAATAGTATTATTGCCAAATTTAGAAATGAAAACTTGGTTGTAGCAACAATATAAATATGGTTGGGGGGACAAAAGTATTGTTTTCATGGGTTTTACGTTAACAATAATATAATTACGGCAATCATACCGGCAAAATGTTATTTTTTTTAATTTGACAATGTTATTTTTAAAAATCTTAGGAGGATCATACTAAGGTTGAGTGTGAATAATAATATGGTTGTGGGGATCATAGTATGGTTGAGTGTAAATAATAATATGGTTGTGGGGATCATAGTATGGTTGAGTGTAAATAATAATATGGTTGTGGGGATCATAGTATGGTTGTATGTGAATAATTCTATTGTTGCGAGAACCACAATATTGTTGTGGGGATCATAGTATGGTTATGTGTGAACCATACTATTGTTGTAATGATCATAATATTGTTGTGCCACAACCATATAACCAACAATAGTATGATGCTCTTCGAATATTGTTACCACAACCATACTTTTTTTCTGCTTGCAGAAAGGGGCCTTATCACTGAATAAAGCGTTCTTCGAAAACAGCGGATCTTCTCGTTTTTCATTTCTATAATTTAGTCTTTGTATGATAAAATGGCAAACAACACTGAAAAGAAAATAATAAAGTTTAACGCAACTCATGCGTAAACTCTGAAAAAACCCTATGGAAAAAAATACCTCTAGATGGATCACCCTATAAAAGCACTACAAAAAAATAAACGCATCCGCTTACCGGAGCAACATCCACCACGTCTGCTAAAGCTGAATATAAGTGAAGCCCGATAAAAAATCACAACAAAACATGACCGCACTAGCTACAAAACGTAGACAAGCTTTGAAAAACTACTAAAACATCCTGAACATGATAACAGACTAATCACGATACCCAACGGATTCTGGGAAAATAAGCATAACTGATATGCAGAGACCGCTGAGAGAATATCCTGCACAGACGGCACCAGATTTTTACTGTTTGAGACAAGAGGTAAAAATGAAAAACTAAACAATGAACAAAAATTCCGACTTTCCAGGTGAAACTTGAAGCAATCAGAAAAAGTTTAAAATGACTTAATTAAAAACAAGTAAAAAGCCTGGGCCGTCCGGTTGTGATGGTAAGTCTGCACGACTTTTAAATCCGGCTAAAAACATTTTCAAAAAATGCCGACAACTCAATAAGTAAGAGATCAATCTCTGAGCTATGTAAAAGGCCTCTTTCAAACGCCGTTGCCGTTTGGAGCCTACAAGTAAGTACAGGTTAGGGAGCATAAGATTACATCGTGTTCAACTCACTGATTTGGGAAAAGTTCCCCTTTTTAAGAAATTAAGTAAATAGAAAGCCTATAGTCATACAGGACCGACTATATCATACTTTGGTACACAGAAGACGCTTGCCGCGTTTATAAATTATTAAAAGATCGGATTTCATATGCGGTAGGGCCTCTAATCGAGAGGAAAGATTGTATAGGGCACTCTGCACAATTTAAGGAAGAGCGGGAATTAAACGTGACTTGTCACGTATCAAGCGGGTTTTGAACAAGTAAAACTTAGTTTAGTTCGGCCAGGTCGAACATTATATATCTTGCATCGTTACTAGACTATCGAAGCGAAAAAAAGTGGTTCGTGCTTTTGGGCCCCTTCGTCAAAACTTCAAAATAAATCTACATCAAAATAAGTAATTTGCTTTAAATTGAGTACCCATATGTCCATCTTGATTACTAATGTCCGTTCTGACAATGCGGACCAATTTATAGGCCACATTAGCCAAAATGTCTAGCAACTATGCCACTTTCGAGGTATTAAGTGCATCATTGTTCGTCCTCAAAAAAATATGATTTTTAAAAAAACTTCTTAAAACAGTGTACTTTTTCCGAGTAACGTTTAATCCCATAAAGGGAAACTTTTTTCCCTGGGTCGATTTGGCCCATTTACACTCACAAACAGCAGATGACCATAAGTCATCATGATGCAAAATTTCAGGATCCTTGCTTAGTTCGTTTGACCGGTATGACAAATTTAGTATACCATCCATACCTTCGGTTGAGGGTATAAAGAGATTGCATTTATTTTGTGGCTTCCAGGCGACACGACCTCAAATAGGAAGGGACGTTTGCATGGAAGGTATAACAAATCATGGGCAATAGATCTAATTTCACTGGACCTATGCAAATATTGAGCCAGATCCGATTAAATGTGGCTTTGAAGGTTGGTTTAGAAACCGAAACCCTACAAGTATTATATCCAAACCAATTGGGTTCGACTATGGCCCAAATCCAGTAGAGCTTTTTCTTATAAATAATGGGGCAATTCGTAAGAAAAATGCCGTACTTATGGGTGCTCATATGTCCATAGCAAAAGTAGAGCTGTTTTTTTTTGGTTTTTTAGCTAAAAGTTTAGCCATATCTTTTAAATAATGGAATATTTGCTTCGTGATAAAACTTTGGTGCCTTTTGGTATTTTTGATGAATTGTGTCAAATAGTCACTTTGCCAGAAATCATCGATGCTGTAAGTCAACTGATAAAGCAAGACCGACATGTGACATACCGCATCCTTGGGCATTAGTACGAGTATGACAATCATCAATAAGATATTGCATGTTCATTTGGCCGTGAAAAAAAATTGTTCTCCTTGAATCCCACATAATTTGACGAATGCTCAAAAAAAAGGCTCGTATGGATTGGTGCAAAGAGATGTTGAAAACGTATAACTGCGGTAGCTCAAAGGCAGTTTATAACATTGTTACAGGTGATGAATCATGGATCTATGCATATGAATCCGAAACAAAACAGCAATCGACTTCCAACAAAAGTTGTTCGTGGAAGAAGTACGAGTACATCGAAGAAAATGATTGGGTTTTTTTCGGTATAACCGGCCATGTTGCCACAGGCCTTTAGTGGACTTTGGCTGGTCCATTCTGAGTGGTATACAAACATCTGTTTGCCAACAGTGTTCGAAGAAATGAGGAAAGATAATAAGAGAAGATGGATCATTTTGCATTACGACAATGCGAGCTCTCACACATCAACTGAAACGATGAGCTATTTGACCACTCAAGATGTCGAATTGATGGGCCATCCACCGTACAGCCCTGATTTGGAACCCAATGACTTCTTCTTATTCCCTAGCATCAAGAAAAAAATGCGTGGTCAACGTTTTTCATCGCCCGAAGCAGCTGTTAAAGCGTTCAAAAATCATGTTTTGTAGGTGTGTCAATCGGAGAGGAAAAAGTGCTTCGAAAATTGGTTTGTGCGCATGCACAAAGGAGAATATTTTGAAAAACAATAAAACCATTTCCAATGATAAATTATTGTGTTTTTATTGCCGGACCCGAAATATAAATAGCATCCCTCGTATACCAGCATTGTTCTATTAAGACAGACAGCTATAAATCAAATAGCTGTTAACTTTGAGTCAATCGGTTACTAAACGACGGTAACATTTATTTTTTTTTCACTTCTAATACCCAGTTTCACTGAGTGCTACAGGGTCTCAGAGACTATTTTTGGGCGACGGCGACAGTACATGTATCTATAACTGCAATCAATATCTAAACTCTATTTTGATCATGTACGATAATACGAATCAGTTGTATATGTTTGTTTAAAAATATTTCCAAAACTATAAAGAGTTTCAACAACCAATTTTGTTTCTTAGTTGTGAAACAGATAACTCCTTTTAGGAGCATTATTTTAATGCCATGAAATGGCAGCGATACGGGTATTATTTAAGCAACCCCTGTCTTTTTTCTAAATAATACCAATTTCTTTTTTTTAAACAAATACTAAATAAAACAACAAACAGAAAAAACAATAGACTTTAAATCACGTTTTTGAAAGCAGGTACTCGTATAGCGCAATATCGGGCCCTATAGCGATATTGTGGGAAAATGGCTGCCAATAATTAAATTAAAACATAAAGAAAGTTCAACTGAAATGGCAGTGTGGGAAAAATGTCCTCTTCCAGAGACATTATACGCTATATTTCCTCAAAGGCTAAAGATCGTTTGTTTTTGATATGCAATAACAACAGTTCCAACATGCCACTGACTCTAATATTGCAAATGCACATTGAACACAAATAGATGCACCTTACACAATTTTCAAATTAGAACTAAAGAAGATTTTCATTTACACGGCCGACTGTAAAAATAAACCGAAGAAGGCAACCTAACGCCAAGGCCTGCCAGCCCAAATTGGTAATTAAACCTAAGATATTGACAATGGAAATCAATCACTACAAGAAGATAAAAATTAAGGTTATGGTAGTACTCGCACTCGGTATTTGGAGTGGACGCACATTTTTATGTGTTGAATTAATGATCATTTTATGGGATTCTCCCTAAAGGGGTGTATCCTCGCATGTCATTGTAAACGTTCTCAAGTGGTGGGTGTTACTTGAGGATCAATTTTAATACTTTTCCTGGAATCGATAAACGCCGGTCACCCTTGTAGCGTGTCTTAAAGCAAGTTGGGCCACCTAGGTAGGCAGCACTAAAAACTCAAATACCAAATGGAGTTTTTTCAATACCAAAAAATTATTTTTTTCATAGCTGGTAACGAAATACAATGATAAAACTTGTAATATTTATACAGTAAAACAAAAAAAAAGATTAAATTAAAATACAACATCGATAAAAAGTAATATATAAAATTAATTAGTAATTATATATATTACTGCATAGTTAAAGTTTAATAATCAACTAATTGAAATACTAAAAAAAAATAATAGTTTGAATGTAAAGTAAAGTTAGCAATAAGATAAAAAATAAAATTATTACGAGGGCTGCTATATATTGGGCGATCCATCTAGACGTATTTTTTCAGAACAAAAAAATAGTAAAATTCAAATCAAGTGTGGAATCTTTGTTGCTAATTTGAAAGGACATTTTAAGGCATTTATTTTTTTTCCTTCAAATGTTGGCCGCAACTGCGCCTCGGGGTTTCCATTCTGAGGGTCCAATTTTGGATGACTCGCTCGAGCATTTCGACCAGTATGGCTTTAATGACACGCGTAATGTTGGCTTTCAAAACCTGAATTGTAGCTGGTTTGTCAGCATTGACTTTGGACTTCACGTAACCCCAAAGAAAAGTGTCTAAAGGTGTGATATCACTCGATCTAGGCGGCAAACTCACCTGTCAAAAACGTCAAATTAGCTGCCTTTCGAAATGACCTCTCAATAGATCCATTGTTTGATCATTGTTATGGAAAGTGGCACCGTCGTCAAACCAAGTGTCGTCAAGATTACGGGCTTCAATTTCAGGTTGCATAAAGATCGATATCATGGCGCGATAGCGAGCACCATTCACGGTTACCTTCCATCTACCGACCATCACCATTTTTCAAAAATATGCACCGATGAGTCCACCAGCTTATACGAGTAAACCGCACCAAACCGTGGGTTCTCTGGGTATAATGGTACCTCTTGAACCTCTTCTTGTTGCTCTTCAGCCCAAATGAGGCAATTTTGCTTATTGACATTGCCGTTGAGCTAGAAATGGGCCTCGGTTGGATCAGGTTGGCAGGTTTTGGATTCAATAATTTACACTGTACAGACGATAGTAAGAGGTTTGCTACATAAAAAAGGTTTGTTCTCGTTGGATCCCGCACAGTTTGACAATCGCTTGAAAAAAAAATCGTGTCGATTAGTGCAAAGAAATTTTGAAAAAATACGATCGCGGTGCTTCAAAAGTCGTTTATAAGATCGTCACAGGTGACGAATCATGGATCTATGCGTATGAGCCTGAAACAAAACAGCAATCAACCGTGTGTGCCTTCGAAGACGAGCCAAATCCAACAAAAGTTGTTCGTGGAGAAAGCACTTCGAAGAAAACGGTCGCCTGTTTCTTTGGCAAAACTGGTCATGTGGCGACTGTTCCGCTTGAGCAACGTAGGAGGCCAATTCTGATTGGTACACCACAATTAGTTTGCCTAAAGTCTTCGAAAACACATCGGTTCAAACCAGCGCTTTTTTGACCGGCCAAAACGTCGAATTGATGGGTCATCCGCTGTACAGCCTGACTTGGCACCCAATGACTTCTTTTTATTCCAGCACATCAAGAAAAAAACGCGTGGTCAAAGATTTTCGTCGCCAGAAGATGCTGTTGAAGCGTTCTAAAACCATGTTCTGGAGGTGTCTCAATCGGAGTGCGTCGACAATTGGTTTGAGCGCATGCAAAAGTGTATAAATCATGCTAGAGAATACTTTGAAAAACAATAAAATCATTTTTGATGATAAATATTCGCATTTTCATTATTAGGCCAGAAATATATATAGCAGCCCTCGTATGTATGTTTTTTGAGGATAGGAAATTCATTCTGCCGTCGATGGCGTAAATGGTCTTGTTTTTTTTTAAGAATTGGACATATCTTCCAATCATAGGGCATGCACATTCACTCATGAGTTTATATCTCTTTTTGTGAATTGGTCATATGTTCCAATCATCGGGCTTGGCTTCGGTAATTAAACAATTAAATATTCAATTTTCGGAGCCCAGTTAATCAGACGACGGCTTAAAGTTTAATCTTAGATTTATTTTTATGACATCCCCCCCCCCCAAAACTCAATACACCTGAATTAATTCATAAGATACCTTCTAACACCTCCCTCTCCCTTCTGATCTAAGGTGACTTTGAGTGTGGCTGGCAGACCAACCAAGCATTTTCGTCTTGTCATTTTATTCTTTGTGTCTCTGCTTTGGCTATTCCCTGCTAATGCTACCAAATTCTCTGCATTGTCTTAAAACATTTTGGTTTCCCCAATATAGCTGGTGTTTAGTAATCCAATCGTGTCATATACATTTTGTGGTCGAATTGAAAACTGCTTCATTGGTCAAACCAAGAAGAGCAAATAGTAAAATGATGGTCAATAGTCGTTGAACTTCTTGTCTGCGGCCACCTTCAGAGGTAGTAGCAGCAGCAGTAGCACAAACCGGACCGACCTGACCTGGGTGGCTGTTGCCACAACTGAGCAGATAACTTGAATGACGTCTGTTGGGGTTTTCTTGTAGATGAGAGTGATTTTACGCATTTGTTTTAAATTGAGAAATCTTTTGTAGTTTGTTAAAGGGTGACACTACAAGTGATTGAAGCGCAAAGTAGTCGTCTAGTACAAATGCTAATTAAAATGGGCGGCACATTTTCTGCTTTTGACATGTTAAAGTCAAACTTTGGGAGGCCATTAAAACTCAATCGCGTCTTAACGATTTCATTTGAACGTTGCGCTGCGCTGTGATACTTCTACGATTTCCTTGTCCAAAATTTGATCATGCCAAAAATTCATTATTTTCACACCTTCTCGTTGTTAGCAGTTTTCAAACATTTCTTCTCATTTCTATTCTACATGCATTTCGTCGGAATGAGCTTGTGGCCATTGCTTTGTTGTTCGTTACTTTTCTATGTCATTTCACTAGAATTTATTTTGAAATTGGTAAGACAGACATGTAATAAAATAATTCGTATAATGAAATTGCTTTCCACAAAATGAAGACAAAGTATGTACGAATGCTGAACGGCATGAAATGCTTCCGAATGCGGCAGGTTATAGCGTAATAGAAGTACATACAGGTTCAGACGCTTGTTTAAGCCTTTCATAGACGATTAGAAAATTATATTCTGACGGAGTGACAAAAAATGTTCCACCTTAATTGGAACACCATTTTAATTTGAAATAAACGTTTACTATCAAACTTTTGGTGGTATTTTAGAGGATGATTCAAAAAAAAACCTTGGTACAATAAACGAGGTATAGTCACTAGCCCAACAACAAATAAACAGTTCGCCGTACTGTCAAAATCACTCGAAAGAAAATGCCAAAAACAAGTTTTTGTAAATGTTTGAAACTTTTCAGACTTTCAAACTTCAAGAATTGTCTATGTCAAATTTGAAACTTTTAATTTCTACGAGATAAAATTGTAAATCAGCTAACTGCATAACTTTAGAATTAGAAATGTGCAATTCAATTTTAATAAATTTTTTAGTAGATTTACAAAATTATTTAAATTTTGTAATTATATCGCCAGATCCATAACACAGTGTAACAAAAAAGAATGAAGTCAAAATGCCTGGGGTGTGATATTATTTTTCTTGTAGATAACTCAATCTGTTTCTATGGGATTTTTAAAATTGACACCGAATTGTATTCTTAAGAACACTCTTTTTATTATTCCGTTCAGAAATTGTTCGGTTCCTTTTAAAAAATTATGTAGAAAAACGCATCCAAAGTTAAAAAATTAAAAAAAAAATGAGTACAGGAAAATTACACAGATTTACAAATCAGTGGAAGAACTTAAAATCGGTTGATATTCAACCAAGTTACTCGCATATAAGTGCGTAAGATTCGAAAACCCGGGTTTATACCCGTAACTCCAGATTTTGGAGGTGTTTGGGAAATTTCAAAACCGGTTTCTTGATGTACTCAGCAAGATCTACAAGAAAAATTATATCATTTCACCGGTATTTTTTCTATGTCACACTGTGTTATTACGACCGTAGCCTTTACTAGTGTTGAATTAAGTTACTATCTTAAACATGTTTTATAAAATCTACTAGAGTTAAAATATTTTTCCGTCGGTCAAGATTGAATACGAGGGTTGCTAAATACATTTTGGGCCTAGGCAGCACTAAGTGTTGCCTGGCGCCATCTGACATGTTCATTGGAGAGTTTGACATTTTTTAGCATAAATATACTCAGGACGTTTTGACGTACGCCCATCATTTGTGTTGTTTACAGTAACTTAAAAAATTCAATTTGGCAAAAAAATGGATTTAACTCGTGAACATTTTCGTGCGATCATTTTTCACAACTTTGACGTGGATTATCACGACCAGAGTGCATCGATGAACTTAAATCTTTGTATGGCGATGAAGCACCATCCTATAGCACTGTGAAGAGCTGGTTTAATGAATTCAATCGTGGCCGACGCTCGCTCAAAGACGAATGTCGTGAAAGTCGACAAAACGGCCGTTGTACCAGAGAACATTGATGCCGTGCGTGAACTGATAATGCAAGATCGTCATGTGGCATAGGGTGAGCTAGATGCATCCTTGGGCATTTCTTCCACCAGCATAATTCGATATTGCATGAATACCTGGCCGTAAAAAAGGTTTGTTCTCGTTGGATCCCGCACAATTTGACAATCGCTCAAAAAAAAGAATCGTGTCGGTTGGTGCAAAGAAATATTGAAAAAATACGATCGTGGTGCTTCAATAGACGTTTATAAGATCGTCACAGGTGACAAATCATGAATCTATGCGTATGAGCCCGAAACAAAACAGCAATCAACCTTGCCAAGTCCAACAAAAGTTGTTCGTGGAAATGGTCGCCTGTTGCTTCGGCAAAACTGGTCATGTGGCGACTGTTCCGCTTAAGCAACGTAGGATGGTCAATTCTGAGTGGTACACCACAAGTTGTTTGTTTGGCGACTTCGGAGAAATTCGAAAAAAGAACAAGAGAAGACGAATCATTGTGCACCATGCTAATGCGAGCTCTCACACATCGGCTCAAACCAGCGCCTTTTTGACCCGCCAAAACGTCATATTGATGGGTCATCCGCCGTACAGCCCTGACTTGGCACCCAATGACTTCTTTTTATTCTCGCACATCAAGAAAAAAATGCGTTCAAAAACCATGTTTTGCAGGTGTCTCAATCGGAGTGGAAAAAGTGCTTCGACAATTGGTTTGAGCGCATGCAAAAGTGTATAAATCATGCTGGAGAATACTTAGAAAAACAATAAAACCATTTTTGATGATAAATATTCGCATTTTCAATATTAGGCCAGAAATATATATAGCAGCCCTTGTAGAAGAATTTTATGTGGACCTGTTTACTTCGAACAACATCTGCCACGACAGTTTTAAACGACTTTTATATGTGTAGCCTCATAATTCTAAAGTTATTTTTTTAATAAGTTTTTTCACAGATTACGCGTAAGTTGTGTTAAACTTTATATTTTTTATTTTCATGTATTGTTTGCCATTTCATCATGGAAAGACTAACACCGCAAAAACCACGGTTTGGTGCGGTTTAAAGGCTAGTGGAATCAACGGTTCATATTTTTTCAAATTTGTAACGAGTGATCTATCCAGAGGTATTTTTTCAATAAGGTTATTTTTCACAGTCTATGCGTAAGTTGAGTTAAACTTTATTTTTTTCTTCTATTCATTATTGTTTGCTATTTCATAATGGAAAAGACATAAATGAAAAGTCATCCAAAATTGTTGCCTCAGAACGGACACCCTGAGGAGAAGTTGCGGAAAACATTTGAAGAAAATTATATTCAAAACATAAATGGCATAAACTGTCCTTTCGAATGAACATTAAAAATTCCACACTTGTTTTGATTTTTTGTTTTTTTTACTTTGAAAAAATACCTCTAAACTGATTACCCGATATCAGTAGTCGTCACTCATTGTTAATACAAATGCTAACTTTTTTCTCGCTTACTTTTTGTTGGGTTAATCTTCAAAATTATCAACTGATCTGGCGAAAATCTATAAGAGCTCGTTTCATTTTAAAAACAAACAAAATACTTTTATGTTTGGGGCTGACACGAATTTCTGAATTCACTGCATGCATTTAGGTTTTATCCTAGAGGTTTTTGCCTTAGCGCTCCTTCCTGACAAGTATTTTCCTCCAAAGCCTTTACTGTTTCTTTGGGCTCACTTTAACACCAGCAAATGCACCTTACCGTGAATGTGAGAACCGATGCCTATTAAGTATATCATCAATATGTTTCTCAAATTAAGTTTAGTCTTTTATCTGGATAAATTAGAATATTTTAAATAAACAAAACGACAAAGAGAATAGTTTTCTCCCAGGCATTCCAAAAAAATTAACATTAAAAGTTCATTATTAGACATTCGATGAGTTGTAAATAAAATTTATTACCAGAAAAAAATATAGTCAAAAAAAGTAGAAGTATTTAAATTTATACAGACAAATATGTAGAATTGAACAAAAGCGACCAGCCCTACAGACATCGCCGTAGGAGACCAAAATCGATGTTGTAACCGAAAAAAAAGAAAAATTATTTATTGCCCATCGGGAAAAAATCAATAAGAAATGAAGTAGAGAAACAAAATAAACTACAAAACAAACGATAAAACGATGATGGCGACAAAGACAACGAAAACGAGCGATTGCATGATTTAAAAGGGGAATATGTTGCACGGCCGAGTGAGGGAGAGAATTCAAGTACAACGCACACAACTGAGGTATGGCTGTTTGCCAAGCTGCCTCCAGCAGGCAAAGTAGCCCGGCATAGTCAGACACTATGTGGCAAAGTGATCTTTACACGGACGATTCAAGAGCCAATGAACCATAATCGGAAAGTGGGCAAAGAACCGATAAATTCTAAAAGAAATTTGAAAAACACCACACACACGCATAATGGAGACGCGATTGCAGATAGACGGTTGCAGAAGAAAAATGGTAAACCAAAATTTGTTATAATCCAAAAAAGGTGATCCAACTAGAGGTATTTTTTCAGAACAAAAAAATATAAAAAAGGACATTTTATGGCATTTATTTTTTGAAAATAATTACCTTTGAATGTTGGCAACTGTATTATGGAAATGAGCGTTCAGTGAGAAACGGGAAGATCCGCTGTTTTCGACCAAAATTTTGTTCAGTGATGAGGCCCATTTCTGGCCCAAAGGCAAAATCAATAAACAAAATTGCCGCATTTGGGCTGAAAAGCAACAAGAAGAGGTTCAATAGGTGCCATTAAACCTCGAGAAAACCACGGTTTGGTGCGGTTTTTAAGCTGGTGGAATCATCGGTGCATATTTTTTCAAAAATGATGATGGCCGGAACGTAACCGTGAATGGTGCTCGCTATCGCGCCATGATATCGATCTTTATGCTACCTGAAATTGAAGCCTGTAATCTTGACGACACTTGGTTTCAACAGGACGGTGCCACTTGTTTTACAGTTGCTCAAACAATGGATATATTGAGAGGTCATTTCGAAAAGCAGCTAATTTTACGTTTTGGACAGGTGAGTTGGCCGCCTAGATCGAGTTGTATCACACCTTTAGACATTTTTCATTGGGGTTACGTAAAGTCCAAAGTCTCTGCTGACAAACCAGCTACGATTCAGGTTTTGGAAGCCAGCATTACGCGTGTCATTAAAGCCATACCGGTCGAAATGCTCGAACGAGTCATCCAAAATTGGACCCTCAGAGTGGAAACTCCGAGGCGTAGTTGCAGCCAACATTTGAAGGAAATTATATTCAAAAAATAGATGCCACAAAATGTCCTTTCAAATTACCAATAAAGATTCCACACTTGATTTGAATTTTTATATAAGTATTTTTTTTTGTTCTGAAAAAATACCTCTATCTGGAACACCCTATACCATTAAAATATTTTAGTTTGTCGTAATGTTTTTTAAAAACCAAAACAAATACTGAAATAAAAACTGCCATCGTTTTTGTTCAAACAATCTCAAACATTTCCTTCGTTTTATTCTTTGGCTTTGAAATGTTCTGCTGGCAACATGACCGAAAGCAAAGCAACGAAATCAAAAGTATCATAACATTTTGTAATGAAATATAAGTGGCAGAGATAAGTACGCAAGTTTTTACTGCGGGCAACAACATTAAACAACAACATTTTATTACTAAATCAATAGGTCTACCAACAACAACAACTATATACGAAGTACATCACCATAGTGCCCATAATCATCCCCAAACATTACTAAACTCTTGGCTTATCAGCCGAGTTTCGGTTTCGGTTTCAGTTTCGAGTTTTTTTCTCCCTTCGTTTTGTTGTTGTTGTGTGTATTCAATGATTTCCCTACACGATAACCTCAAGTGTTGAAAAGTCAGACATTCGAGTAGTTCCCTAGTAATTTTCCTATAGTTTCGATTGTTGTTGCTATTGTCGCCGATGCCGATCGAAAAATGTACAGATCACAGCAACACTGGCAACTATCACGCAAAGTGTAGATCGATCATAAAACAATCAAAACTACATGTCCACTGCTACCGCCAACAGCATCAATGCTAGGTAGCACTTTCAAGTTCTAGCCATGGGTTCTGCATTGCGTAGAATATAATTTATCTTTTGAAGTTGTTGCAAGTGCAGTCCACTCGATCACTTCACCGTAAAAAAATACTGACATCTGCTCTGGCTTACCCAAATGTAATGCGCTTTCATAGCGGATCATATAAATTTCATTATTATTCAATAATGGACTTGTAAAGTGTGATCCATCTAGAGGTATTGTTTAGAACAAAAAAATATATAAAAATTTAAATCAAGTGTGGAATCTTTATTGGTAATTTGAAAGGACATTTATGGCATTTATATTTTGAATATAATTTCCTTCAAATGTTGGCCGCAACAACGCCTCGGGGTTTCCATTCTGAAGGTCCAATTTTGGATGACTCGTTCGAGCATTTCGACCGGTATGGCTTTAATGACACGCGTAATGTTGACTTCCAAAACCTGAATCGTAGCTGGTTTGTCAGCATAGACTTTCGACTTTATGTACCCCCAAAGATATATATTTATATCGAGTGATAAAAAATATCACTCGATCTAGGCGGCCAACTCACCTGTCCAAAACGTGAAATTAGCTGATTTTCGAAATGACATCTCAATAGATCCATTGTTTGAGCAGCTGTATGGCAAGTGGCACCGTCCTGTTGAAACCAAGTGTCGTCAAGATTACGGGCTCAATTTCAGGTAGCCTAAAGATCGATATCATGGCGCGATAGCGAGCACCATTCACCATTACGGCATCATCATTTTGGTCGAAAACAGCGGATCTTCCCTTTTCTCACGGGACGCTCATTTAAATAAAACAGTTGCCCACATTTGAAAGTAATTATTTTCAAAAATTAAATGCCTTAAAATGTCCTTTCAAATTTCCAATAAAGATTCTACACTTGCTTTGAATTTTTTTTTATTGTTTTTGTTCTGAAAAAGTACCTCTAGATGGATAACTGTATATAATTATTAAGGGGATGCGAGGAGCCAAAAAAATAAATTAAAATTGCTTAAAATTCCAGATGTAAAGTTAAGCTGGCTTGTGAGGCAGTGAATTACCTTTTACGCAAATTAATTTAAAAAGTAGGAATATATTTATACACCCAGTGAAAAATCGGTTGACAATCCCTTCGGACTACAAAAATTCTTATCGACGAAAACACATTCCGTTGCAATCACCCAAAGTTAACGATCTTGATGGATATGCGAGTCGACGTACCATAAGACGGTAGCTTTGATAATATTATGCTAGACATTACCAACTAGTCGGTTGAACTAATACAATGAGGGGTAAATAATCGGTTGCCAGAACCGCCTCTGATGACAACAAATAGTAGTGTGTAAAATTGTTACTTGCACGTAGAAAAAAAATTATGGTTGCGATAACAATATTCGAAGGGCATCATATTATTGTTGAGTATATGGTTGTGGTACAACAATATTATGATTCTCACAACAATAGTATTCACACTCAACCAAACTATGATCTCCACATAACATTGTGCTAAAAAGCATATTCAACGAAGTAAAATTACAATCATACAAATAATTGTATGATTCATATTATTGTTAACATAAAACCAAAAAAAAATACTTTTGTCGCACCAGCAATATTTATATTGTTGCTACAACCATATTTTTCACTTTTAAATTTGGCAATAAACTTATTGTTATATTTCAACAATATTAATATTACGGCAGTCATTGCTAAAATAAATTAAGTAAATAATGGTTGTGATGAACATACTCTTATTGCAAGGAACATATTATTATTGCCGTGACCATATAGTACCATGTTTTCTCTCTGCGTGTGGTACCAACAATAGGGTATGCGAAAAAATAGTTATGGAATGTCCTATTTAAACAAATAGAAAATATAATTGGGACATGAGTTAAATAATTTCCATTCTTACTGTCTATTGCAACGCAATCAATTCGGACATTAATACATTTTCGAAAGCCAATTAAAATATTTAAAATAATATATTTTTTCTTCCTAGACTTGCCTCCAAGACTTTTTAACTTTACTTAATTGCCTCTTCAGTAAAATAGCTAAAAAAGATTATATATTTTGTATTTGAAACTAAACTAAAGTTCGGTTGTGCTGATGAATACCTTGGGCAGACGCAACTCCGACCGTTCGGTTGACAAATACTTTAGTTGTGACAGCGAATCTGTTCTCTGTGTGATTCTGGCGAACTACTTTTAAGAGTATTTAGAGGAGTTATCTACCTAGAAGATAATCGATCAGCTAGAATATGTGAACGGTTTATTTAATATATAAAGTATGGTCCAACCATAATGCACGATTGTGAGTCCCGTTTTCAGTGTTTGACAAATTCAACCATGGAGAGGTACTCAATTGAGCAGCGCGTTAAGATTGCGGAAGCCTTTTACTAAAATGGACGTTTAAATCAAAATGCATTTCGTGCACTTCGTGATTTTTTTGTTCAGCATAATCGATCAAACCGGGTCTGTAGAAAATGCATGCGAATACTCGCCGAGTTTGTTCTGCGTAAAACATTGATGTTGTTCGCGATATTGTGGCCGGCAACCTCGGCTAGTGAAGGGTGTTCGCTATCGCGAGAAGAAAACGGACTTCTTGTGGCCCGAAATTGAGGATATTGACCTAGACGATATGTGGTTCCAACAGGATGGAACCACTTGCCACAAAGCCAACGAAAAGATGGCACTTTTGCTTGAAAAATTCAATGACCCTGTTATCTCACGTCATGGTGATGTTAATTGACCGCTACGATCATGTGATTATACACCATTGGACTTCTCTATTTGGGGATATTTAAAAGAAAAAGTGTATGTCAATAAGCGAAGAACTTCTAGTTAAAGGATGAGATAATTCGGCGCATTAATGACATTGAACCATTATGTCTCAGTCATTGAAAATCTAGACCATCGGATTGAGGTACGCCATCAAAGCCGTGGCAGGCATTTGGAAGATATTTTGTTTTACTCAATAATAATTGCCATAGGTCCTACTACCATAATAAAAAACATTAAGATAATTCTCTAAAAACTATTTATTTTATTCACACTTAACATCATGCTTTTTAGTAAGACAGCCCTTCAGTAAGCATGTTTGGTAAGCTTGAATAAAATTCCTGCTTTTAAGAGCAGGTATCACTTGGCCCATTGGAACACATTCTTTGGAGGGCAACAGAAAAATAGTTAAAGAAGTGAGAAGGATGTGCGGCGAGCTTAATAACCATTTCGAACTGTCTTTAAATCTCGCTGAACGCTAGTAGCCTGTTCAGATCATCAAAAGAAATTCTACGAGGATATTTGATTCCACGTTTCTATAAACCTAGACAGTGAAGAAGAGATATGCGATCAGCCACTCAATCTACGGCGCGGTGGCCTGTGGTGACTTTTGTTACAATGCTTGGTTGATAGAAAGCTTTGGGGTTCCCTTGTAGTTATTCTAAGTTTGCATAAAAGTCTACTTTATTCTAGCTATTTTTTGATGCAATTACCTAAATTTGCAAAAGGCATTAGTATATGAACGATTTCTGGATTGCTCACCGATTCCTATTCATGAGAGGTACAAAGGTCTTCCATCTGTTTGAACACTGTGTTTCTGGATTTGGATAAGGGATTAACTACTTTTTGTAAAAATACATTCTAAGAAACCTATCACAGATCTTGAAAGCCAACTATGAACTGTTAATGAATCACCGATTGCGCAGGTTCCGTGTATGAAAATTAAAATTGCCTCAGGTCTAGTCCTTTCATCAATATTTAATCTTAATATTTTCCAAATTGAGAGCGATTATTAAAAGTTATTTGATTATTTGCCCAATTACTTCTATTAGAAATCAACTAAGCTCTAGGTCTTTCGATTTGAACCTTTTTTTTTACTTAGTACCAAATCTTTTTCACCAAAAAATTTTTTTTCTTAATTTTAACAATTATAGAAAATTTATTAAGTCTTTAAAAGGCTTTGACACAAGACAACAAAAAACCAAAAAAAAAAAAAATACTCGTATGTAAATTAATTTGTATTGATTTAATTCGTATTCTCAATTATATGAAAAAGAATATGAAATATTTTATTAGCAAAAATGCCTTATACTCGTACAGCCAGAGGGTCATTGTTCTAAATTTAATTGTTATTGTTTCGGAGGAATTCCATTGCCCCCATTTAAATTAATGTGAGCTCATTTGTTACAAAATTTGTGTCATCATCCACTCCTCTAGAATGAGATGAAAAAGTAGTCTCGTTATCAAAGTGGAGGTTGGGCGGATGTCGATCGGCAGATTCGGGAATCATGTTCTATTTTTCCCACACACATAGATGCGTAGCGATATTAAGTTAATTTCTTCGTGCCTCACGCCATAAATGGACAGAAAAAATATTAAAATTCGTTGTTTAACTAATGGCATGTCATGGACACGCTGCCTCTAGTATTTATGCCAATAGATATTGATAGTTTTCGAAGTGTAGAGCCATTTCTTGGACTATTTAGTCTAAAATTACAATATTTTCTCAAAATGTATTCATCAATAGATGGGTGGGTTACAGAGCAAAATAACTTAAAGATAGAATACAGGGAGTAAAGGTAACAAATTATTTCCACAATTATTCCTCACCTGTTAATTTGTATGAATTAAGTGATCGACATTGAGTGAAAAAAATAAAGTTAAACTTAATTCAAATACATAAAATAAATCTCAAGTAACAACTGAATAGAGGTGGAGCGAATGTATAATCAAAACAAAGAAAGAAACCCAAATAATGGCAAACGAGCAAACAAAACGAAAACAAAACGATCGAATAAAAACAAAATTGTAGAAATATTTTACAATTTCTACTGACCGTGAACTTTCATTTAATAGCAGACTGAGCAGACACAACAGGCCCAGTACAAAAAATAAAACGAAAGAAAGAACAGAGCGCTTAATTGAGCAGGAGTACGCCGAAAGGGAGGAAGACAACAAAAACCCACGGACAGGGAAAAGTGTGAAGATGGGCATCACAGAGATGAGACTGATTGAGATGAGATTGAAAGGGGCATAGTGGAAAAGGCAGCACGGCACACAGATCAAAACTACCATCATAATCATCATTTAAACAAATAAAGCCCAAACAAAAATAAAAAAAAAACAAATAAAAGTGTTTCTTTTTTGTATGGATCTTCCACAACCAGAATCAAAGAAATTGCCTAATATTTGAATGGCTCCAGAGCATTTCACATCTGCAAAGCCTCAAAATCAACACTATTGCCACAATCGAAAATTGCCACTAACAATAATCGAAAATAGTTCTCGCCGAATTTCAGCATGTATTAGACAACAAACAGTGATTATTTTCATTATTGTCTATTAGCGATTTGATACGCTTTTATTATAAACAAAACGAAAATACCAAAACGCCTTTGGGCAATTTACAACATTCCTTTAGATAAAATATTGAAGATCCCTTCGCCAGCGTTCGACCAACAATTCACAATGTTTTTAAAAGACGGGAGGCAACGCTACGGCCTAAAAGCCAAAAAAAAAAATCGGCGATACACGCCAGATTAATTTATCTGTGTTTGGTGCTGTAGCTTTAATTGATACGTAAGCTATAACATACTCGTATAGAGGACTATGTAATACACAGATGAATAAAGAGCCCAACAAATAACTTATGTAAAAGATTTACGCAATATAAGACTGACGTCGAGCGAAGCTTGTTACATGATTCTCTGCTAGAATGGATTAGTGGTGTTGAACCATCGATTGTGGATCTATGAAATAGCTGGTACAGCTCCAAAAGAAACTATCGATATATCGATACATTTCTATCAAAGCCTAAAAACACTACCGACCTAAGACGGCCGTTGTGCCAGAGAACATTGATGCCGTGCGTGAACTGATAATGCAAGATCGTCATGCGACATACCTTTTGAAAATTTAGGTAATTCCATCAAAAAAATAGCTAGAATAAAGTAGACTTTTATGCAAACTTAGAACTTAGAATAACTACAAGGGAACCCCAAAGCTTTCAATCAACCAAGCATTGTAACAAAAGTCAACACAGGCCACCGCGCCGTAGAAAGAGTGGCTGATCGCATATCTCTTCTTCACTCTCTAGGTTTATACAAAAGTGGAATCAAATATCCTGGTAGAATTTCTTTTGATGAACTCGAACAGGCTACTAGCGTTCAGCGAGATTTAAAGACAGTTCGAAATGGTTATTAAGCTCGCACATCCTTCTCACTTCTTTAACATTTTTTCTGTTGCCCTCCAAAGAATGTGTTCCAATGGGCCAAGTGATACCTGCTCTTAAAAGCAGGAATTTTATTCAAGCTAACCATACATGCTTACTGAAAGGCTGTCTTACTAAAAAGCATGATGTTAAGTGTGAAAAAAATAAATAGTTTTTAGAGAATTATCTTAATATTTTTTGTTATGGTCAAAGGACCTATGACGGCCTTTGTGCCAGAGAACATTGATGCCGTGCGTGCACTGATAATGCAAGATCGTCATGCGACATATCGTGAATTAGAGGCATCCTTGGACATTTCCTCCCCCAGCATATATTCGATATTGCATGAACACCTGGCCGTAAAAAAGGTTTGTTCTCGTTGGATCTCGCACAAAAAAAAGGCTCGTGTCGCTTGGTGTACGATCGCGGTGCTTCAAAAGACGTTTATAAGATCGTCACAGGTGACGAATCATTGATCTTTGCGTATGAGCCCGAAACGAAACGTATGAGCTCGAAGACGAGCCAAATTTAACGAAAGTTGTTCCGGGAGGAAGCACTTCAAAGCAAATGGTCGCCTGTTTCTTCGGCAAAACCGGTCTTGTGGGACTGTTCCGCTTGAGCAACGTAGGACGGTCAATTCTGAGTGGTACACCACAATTTGTTTGCCTGAAGTCTTCGGAGAAATTCGAAAAACGAAGAAGGGAAGACAAATCATTGTGCCCCATGACAGTGCGAGCTCTCACACATCGGCTCAAAGCAGCGCCTTTTTGCCGGTCAAAACGTCGAATTGATGGGTCATCCGTTGTACAGCCCTGACTTGGCACCCAACGACTTCTTGGCGATTTTCGTCGCCAGATTATGCTGTTGAAGCGTTCAAAAACCATGTTTTGAATGTTTCTCAATCGGAGTGAAAAAGGTGCTTCGACAATTGGTTTGAGCGCATGCAAAAGTGTATAAATCATGCTGGAGAATACTTTGAAAAACAATAAAACCAACTATGATGATAAATATTCGCATTTTCAATTTAGTCGAATATATACTTCTAATGGATCGAGGCTAAGCTATACAAAATAATTCAATTAATTTTTTACACTTTTTGTTTAAGAGTCAATTATAACACTGTGGAACATTTTTGGGGTTATTGTTCCAAGTCAGGGTGATGGCACTAGGTCAGTATATTAAAACCCTCAAAGGGTTTTGCGTTCGTATGTGCCAGTTTCTCTACGAAATCAACATTTTTGAAATACCAAATCAACATTAGAAATAAATTTATGAAGAAAATTTTGCCAAAAAATTTTTTTTTTTTATTTTTATTATTTTTTATGGCTAGAAGTCTGGAGTTATTGGGGAAAATTTATAAAAAAAAGGCGATAAATGACACTTTTTTGAATAAAAACATATATCAATATTCTTGTCAAAATGGGATACCTTCACTTAATTGTAAATAAAAGCAGAACGCGTTAATCGTTTTCTATGATCTATGTCGCATTTTGTTTATAGGTTATGTGACTTTACGTGAAAGTTATAAGACTCTACACGTTTTTCCGTTTGGGTTTTATATGTTTTAAAAAAAAAAATTTTTTTTTTTGGCAAAATTTTCTTCATAAATTTATTTCTAATTGCAAAAATGTTGATTTGGTAGAGAAACAGTATATTAATGGATTAAAGAAAATGTAATTATTAGTTGTTCTCAATTTATTTCAGCAAAATCGAACTAGTCGTTCTCGAGTTATGTCAAACTACGTTTTTGCCAACATTTTACAACTAAGCGAAAAAACATCAAAATAAGGAAAAAATGTAAAAGTTCATAAAAAAAAAACTGGCACATACGAACGCAAAACCCTTTGAGGGTTTTAATATACTGACCTAGTACCATCACCATGACTTAGAATTTCTCACCCCCCAGATTGGCTGTTGTACTGTGTAATTAGAGTTATAGTTATCGAGGATGCCTTTAGAAACACCACTTTTGTTTCGAACTAATTTCTAAGCGTCGATTTAAAACTTTCTTCGGGTTCTGAATAAATATTGTCTATTGATTTCGAACTACTTGTTTGCAAGAGCAAAACCCTTTTTCGACAGTATGATTTGCAAATTCGACGTGTATGGCATCCCTAGTATTAAAAGTGTCCACTTGCATCAAGATTGGACCTTTTATGTGGCTTCTATAGTGAAGTTCGTCCTGAATACAAAATTTTCCAATCACTACCATGGAATGCGCAGACAGAGAAGATCAAGCTTGAGGAAACACGCCCGCGACCACAGCGCTTTTTAATTATTTATCGATAAGGCCAGGGTCAACAAAAGGTTGTGGAGCCAGCTAAAGTTAGTTGACAACATTATTGTGAGTTCGAGTATGCATCATCATTTAGTGCTGCTAATGCTTGCTGTAAATATCGGCCAGACCTTCGCTTTTATTACCTCCACCAGGGGCTGTCTTCAAAATGTCATTAGCTGTAACAATAAGTCTCGACAGTAGAGGTTTGGAGAGGTTTTGCCACTAAACGACTGAGTGCGTTTTCTAGTTTCACCTGTGACTTTAGGCCATTCAGTCAACAAGTAGAAAATGGAATTTTTGTTTGAGAGCCACTCATCAATACTGGTACACTAAAATACGGCAACTGTGAACTTTTTTTATGTTTGACTTGCTTGTATAGCTCAGCTAAAGCGTATAAAATCGAAATTTCATAAATATTCATATTTAAATTGGGCCGTAAATAAATATTCAAATATTTATTTAGGCATTCCAAGAAGAAGAAGAAATATTTCCATATTTTTTAAGCTATTTAAGTTTTGTTGTATTAGCGACAATTTAGGCATATTTTCAACTTTGTAAACCTCGAAAAAAAAATGTACCCGACATTGTGTCACTCATCGCCACACAGACACTTCTTTTTCATTTGCCGATTTGTAATCAAGCGCAGATGCGATGGAGTGACTCAATTATGAGTTCGTTCGTGTGGTGAGTGACACACGAAGTGAAGTGGCTGGTGCGGTGGTCACGTAAGATTTCTCTAATTCTTCATCTGGAACGCTGAAGAGTCGCAAGAGGTATATAGGGGGCACTTTTTTTGTTTGAAAATTCATTAATCTTTTAAAGAAGCAAACAAAAAACGTCGAATATTGGATATTTGGTCTTCACATTAATGCCTATTGTAATTTATGTTATTTCTTTTGGTCTTTCTTTAATTTTTCCTTTTTTCGCATTCTGTCTTTAGTCCACGTTTTCTAAACATTTTTTTTGGGGGGGCCGTATGAGCCAACATCGACATACACAAATTAACGTAATTACTTTTCGTTTCATCTTTTTTTTTTGGTCAAGAAACAAAACGAAAAAGCCTTAAGCATAATTAAGTAATGATGAGAAATAATCACCAGAAACCCCTGGAAAAAAATCCACAACGTTTTTAACCGTTCTATCGGTACTCGTATTATCTAAATTTAGATTTGTGTTTGGCTGGTAAGTTGGCCTTGGCATCCACTAAGGAAGGCGAAGATATTTCAAATGGTGAATTCATTTAAAATATTTGGGTTAAATAATTGAAGACAAACAAAATCTAGAGTACAACGTACAGCCAACACTTAAGAGGGTCTGAGACGAAGTAGTTTTTCAAACAAAACGCAAGGAATATGAAAAACCAATAACAAATTTCCATGGGGTTTTGATTGAAAAATAGTCCGGAAGTAGAGAATGATCTAACTATAACGCACAATGTTTATTGTAAATAATGTGTGATCCAAGTAGATATACTTTTTTCAATAGCCTTTTTTGACAGATCACGTGTGAGTCGTGTCATGCTGTCATGTTATTTTTGTTAACTATTGTTTGGCATTTCATCATGGAAAGACTTACGCCTGAACAACGTTTACGTTTCACGTTCTGTGAAGAATGTGTTTCGTGCACTTCGTTCCACTTATGGTCAATATAATCAGCCTACTGAGCGTACTATTCGCAACACCATCACCCATCTACAGACCCAGCATTCATTATTGGACAATATTCGACCGAATAGACCACATCCAGCACGCAGTGAAGAAAATGTAGCGGCCGTAGCTGAGAGTGTACACCAAGACCGTGGAGAGTCGATTCGGCGCCGTTCGCAGCAACTCGGACTGACGTATGGAACGACTTGGCGCATTTTACGTCGAGATCTTAAATTATAACCGTACAAAATACAGCTTGTGCAAGAACGACGTTCCCAAGCGACTTCGTTTCGCTCAATGGGCTCTTGAATACTTCCAAGAAGATCCGACGTTTTCCAGCCAAACTTTGTTTAGCGATGAGGCTCATTTCTGGCGCAATGGGTATGTAAACAAGCAAAGTTGCCGCATTTGGGACGAAGAGCAACCATAAGAGGTTCAAGAGCTGCCACTTCATCCTGAAAAAACAATGGTTTGGTGTGGTTTGTGAGGCGGTGGAATCATCGGTCCATATTTCTTTAAAAATGATGCTGGTGAGAACGTAACCGTCAATGGCGACCGTTATTGTGCCATGATAACCGACTATTTGATGCCTGAAATTGAAGCTCGTGATATCGGCGACATTTGGTTTCAACAAGACGGCGCCACTTCCCACACATCGCATCAATCAATGGATTTATTAAGAGAACACTTCGGTAAGCTGATAATTGTGATATTACACCGTTGGACTTTTTCCTGTGGGGATATGTAAAGTCTGAAGTTTATGCGGACAAACCCGCTTCGATTCAGGACTTGGAGCAAAACATCACGCGTTGTCATTCGCCAGTTACCAGTCGAAATGCTCGAACGAGTCATTGAAAATTGGACTCAACGGATGGACCATCTGAGACGTAGCCGCGGCCAACATTTGATAGACATAATCTTCAAAAAATAAATGCCAAAGAATGTTCTTCCAAATGATAATAAACACTCTCCTTTCAATTTGAATTTGCTGTGTTTTTTCTTTAAAAAAGTAGGGAACCTCGAAATGGATCACGCCGTAAGAAAATTATCAACATATTTTTTTATTGTGATAGAAGGATCAATGACAATTACATGAGTGAAACAAAATATCGGCAAAATGCTCGCCAAGTTGTACCTCTATTCGATGGGCCACATATCCAAAGATTCTGAGACAAAATAGAGGTTCAATGTCGTCAATGTGCCGAATTATCTCATCGTTTAGCTCTATCATTCTCTGAAAACTTTTCGTTTTATTTACAATTAACACATCGTGCGTTCAAGCTGGACCACCCTTTACTTAAAAGTGTGCCTTATTATCCAATTTTTAGTTATTCAATTACCAATACATTTAATTGTTTGGGTAAATGACCCTATCAAATGTTCAATCATTTCACTTTTGTCATTAACTGGGTTGAAATGAAATAATTCGAGTTCAATGACTGACTGCGTCCGCAATTCATTTGATTTGGGATGCTCATGTTTGGCTTTAGATAAATTGATTGCGGCCAATATCGTGTTAAAATTTTCCCACGCATACAGCGAAACGGACGTTGCCGAGCCGACTATACAATTCGAATTCGAAATCAAAAAAAAAAAGAAAAAAGTTTGGTACGACGATTGACACAGGCCCGTTTGATTGTTAAGACGCTACGCATGGACAATTTATTGTTCACCGATTAATTTAGTTGCTCGTGGTAGAAATAACAATGACTGCCAAAAATAGATCAAATTCTTGTAGTGTTTACTGAAAGGCCTATAGTCAATACGTCACGCACAGTAGCTTCCGACTTGTGTATGGTCCAATAAAGAAGGTAGTGTTATGCAGTCAGCTGATTTACAATTTTTTGTCGTAAAAATTTAAACTTTTAAATTTGAAAAATATAAATCTTGATGCTTGTAAAGCTTAATTTCTATATCAACCATTCACAAAAATTTATTTTTTGGCATTTATTGTTGTTGGACTACTGAATCATGTTTATTGCACCATGGACTTGTGAGAATTAGAATTATATCGAGCACCTCTCAGTAAGTACAGCGAATAGCTAATAGAGGCAATAAATGGCTAATATCTTGTGCTCCCACACATTGTGTAGTGCTTTCTGTAGAACTGACACGCAGTGATACGATATGGCTAACATGGCTATGGCAACAATTAAATGTTTTCTACAATGAAGCTATGTTTGTGGGCAAGAACGAATTTGTCGAAATGTGGCAATAGTATAATTGCCAAATTTAACAATTAAAATATGGCATCTGGGACAGATAAATATGTTGGGTGCGACAAAAGTATTCTTTTTTTCTGTTAACAATAAAATATTGTAATTTTTTCACAATTAAATATGCTTGTTAAAACAATGTTGTACGAGCAGTTACGAAAGCTACTATAACGACCAAATCCAATTATGTACGCAACAAAAGTATTTCTGTGACAATCATTAAATGGTTATAATGAACACTTTGACATGATTGTGGGAGTCCTGCTGTCATTGTGAGTTGTAGGGATCATAGTGTGGTAGTGTGCCAATCATGAAATCGGAAATCGTACTATAAATATTTTGGCACCACAAAGTGTTTCCTGGCGCCATCTGACATTTCCATTGGAAAGTTTGACATTTTTTAGCATAAACGTACTCAGAACGTTTTGACGTACGACCATCATTTGTGTTGTTTACAGTAACTTGAAAAAATCAATTTGGCAAAAAAAATGAAATTAACTCGTGAACATTTTCGTGCGATAATTTTTCACAACTTCGACATGGATTATCATGACAAGAGTGCATCGATGAACTTAAATCTTTGTATGGCGATAAAGCACCATCCTATAGCATTGTGAAAAAACTGGTTCAATGAATTCAATCGTGGCCGACACTCGCTCAAAGATGAAGGTCGTCTAAAATCGGCCGTTGTGCCAGAGAACATTGATGCCGTGCGTGAACTGATAATGCAAGATCGTCATGTGACATAGCGTGAGCTAGAGGCATCCTTGGACATTTCTTCCACCAGGATACATTCGATATTACATGAACACCTGGCCCTAAAAAAAGTTTGTTCTCGTTGGATCCCGCACAATTTGACAATCGCTCAAAAAAAAGGCTTGTGTCGATTGGTGCGAATAAATTTTGAAAAAATACGATCGCAGTGATTCTAAAGACGTTTATAAGATCGTCGCAAGTGACGAATCATGGATCTATGCGTATGAGCCCGAAACAAAACATCAATCGACCGTGTGGCTCTTTGAAGACGAGCCAAATCCAACGAAAGTTGTTCGTGGAAGAAGCACTTCGAAAACTGGTCATGTAGCGACTGTTCCGCTTGAGCAACGTAGGATGGTCAATTCTGAGTGGTACACCATAATTTGGTTGGTCAATATTTGGAAGTCTTCGGAGAAATTCGAAAACGAACAAAATGACGAATCTTGTGCATCATGACAATGCGAGCTCTCACACATCGGCTCAAACCAGCGCCTCTTTGACCGGCCGAAACGTCGAATTGATGGGTCATCCGTTGTACAGTCCTGACTTGGCACACAGTTACTTATTTTTATTCCAGCACATCAAGAAACAAATGGGTGGTCAACGATTTTCATCGGCCAAAGCAGCTGTTGAAGCGTTCAAAAACCATGTTTTGGAGCTGTCTCAATCGGAGTGGAAAAAGTGCTTCGACAATTGGTTTGAGCGCATGCAAAAGTGTATAAATCATGCTGGAGAATACTTTGAAAAACAATAAAACCATTTTTGATGATAAATATTCGCATTTTCATTATTACGCCAGAAATATGTGTATATGTGACAGCGCATAGAGAAAGGGACCTAGAGGTAAAAAAAAAATCAATTTTCACTTTTTTTTTTTAATGTGGACAACATCTGAGCATCGAATGAGACCGATCCCATGCCCCAAAAGTGTTCCCTCCCAGAGATATGCGCGTTTTATGAAAGTGATGGTACACCAAAGATACACACGTATTTAAATCTTTAAAATGGCTCTCCTATACAAAACTGGTTTTTACCCTTAGATCCCTTTCTATTTTGCGCGTCACATATAGCAGCCCTCGTATAACTAAGGATGATGATGTGTTATGGTCATACACTGTCTGGGATCTTAAATGTCCGAAAGAGGCCAAGGTGGAAAAAGTTGCCCTTTAAGAGGCTAAATGTACCTAGGGAAATAAACATGTATTTGAGTATTGCCTTAAAAATTAATATTTTTTTATAGGCGAACAATGGTTGCCAGCCCCAAGAACGGTCGGCATGGCCAAAAAGGGCGATCAATAGTTAAAACGAACATGTGGGTACCCAAATTAAAGCACGAATGTAAATATGGATCGGTTTCATAGTTTTCGACGAAAGTAACCAAAACAGGACTCTTTTATTTAAAGCAAATATATATCACTTACAACGTACTTTTAGCATGATCGGGCTTAATTTGATGGAAGACCTCAAAACGGGAGGAACCTTTGTGTGGGCTCTTCGAAAACATGGACCGATTAGGTAAAATTTCACCAGACACGTCTTGGTCTCTTGTAATGCTCTGTTCGAAATTAGGTCGAAATCGGATGTAATATGTAACTGTTAGCGTTGTAGGTTAGAAAAATAGTAGCAACCTCTGTGTGATATCAAATATTGACCGCACCAATTTCAATGCGATTGGTCATTGGCCCAAAATTGCAGAATATTCCAAATTACATCGAAATCGGTTGATAACTGCGAACTGTACTTCGATAACAACGATATGCGAATAGTCGGACATCGCTCAATGGAATCAGATACCGATCTGCAATCGGTCGGTAAACTTAACACAGGGTCTATCTTCCTTCCTTTTAGGCGTTGCAATCATCAGACCTAAGACATAATACTCTGTATCATGGTGTGGGGTATAAATAGGCATCTAAAATATGTTTGCTAAAAATTTCTTCCATTAACCGTGCATTCTTGTGGCAATTGATCTTCCATTCGACAAGCAAATTTGAGTTTTTACGGTCAGCTAGTAATACAACAATTTAGTGGTCATTATCATGAGGAATTATATAAATTTGGAACCCTTATAGCTCTATTGCATTATGAGTATCGTGTGAAATTTTATTTCCTCATTCACTTTTTTCACACTTTTTGTTGTATTCTTCAAATACAACGAAATGAACAATTAATGATATCATGCGATGTGTGTGTGTGTGTGTGTGCGGTGGTGGGGTTCTTCAGAACATTTCGAGTACCCTTTCCCCAACTATATATTAGCACCTCGATATAAATAGTTTGCCCCAAACGGGTGGTACGCAAGGGTAAAGTGTGCGGTAAAACGCAATTTTTGATTTTTTTTTTGCTTGGTGGGAAGTATTTAGTGGTGTGTTGCGTATATGTCGCAAACGCTGATGTCGCACCAGTTCGGGGGCCAGGAAACGCAGACGCAAGAATTATGTTATCAAACGACACGTGTATGTGAAATTTCGAAGGTCTTCTCTGCCTTTCTTCGCTCGATAGTACAGTGGGTCACATCTTATTTTATGCTGTGCCTACTCTGCACTTTGAATCTCTATAACT
This sequence comes from Hydrotaea diabolus, assembly GCA_963513945.1. Lineage (NCBI taxonomy): Eukaryota > Metazoa > Arthropoda > Insecta > Diptera > Muscidae > Hydrotaea > Hydrotaea diabolus. Next base: position 101,068,064 of record OY740718.1, on the reverse strand, counting down.
TCGATACAGAAGGTCATAATGACGAAAGCGGACTACAGAAGTATTGACTAATGTTCACCGAATACTCGTAAAGGGTGTTTTTTATTGGGGTATAGAACTTTAAGTTGGCATCACTTTTTTAACTGGCGGCCATTTTGTCAGCTGTCAAGTGATTAATATTTAGTTTGGTTTGCCATTTCATCATGAACAGGTTGACAAAAGAACAACGCTTGCAAAATGGGCCGAAAATGAGATTCATCTCGATGCTGGTTTTCATCACAAAATTTTGTTCAGTGATGAGGCTCATTTTTGGTTGAATGGCTACGTCAACAAGCAAAATTGCCGCATTTGGAGTGAAGAGAATCCACATGAGACCCTTGAGACGCCATTACATCCACAAAAACTGACTGTTTGGCGTGCTCTATGGGCTGGTGGAGTCATTGGGCCATACTTCTTCCGAAATAATGCTGGAGAGTCAGTTACCGTTAATGGAGACCGGTATAGAGCCATGATAACCGACTATTTTGTTCCCGAATTGGATGGCATGAATGTGGATGAGTTGTGGTTCCAACAAGACGGCGCTACATGCCACACAGCGCACGTCACAATCGAATTATTGAAGGAAACATTCGATGAGCGCATAATTTCGCGGAATGGACCTGTCAATTGGCCACCAAGATCGTGTGATTTGACACCATTGGATTATTTTCTTTGGGGATATGTGAAGTCGCTCGTCTACGCCAACAAACCAGAAACGTTAGGGGACTTGGAAGCCAACATTCGTGGCGTTATTGCCAACATACGGCCCCATATGCTCGAAAAAGTGGTTGAAAATTGGACCTGTAGAATTGGCTTTATTCGAGCCAGCCGCGGCGGCCACATGCCCGAAATCATATTTAAACATTAATGGCATAAAATTATCCTTCCAATAAAGCCAAATTGATGGACATTAAAACGATTTTCTTGTGTTTTATTTCAATTCGAAGTTCTATACCTCAATAAAAAACACCCTTTATAACCCAATAAATAATAAGTAAATGCACGCTCCCCCTTCTCCCTGAAATGAAGAAGACTAAATTCGCTTCAAAATTTTATGTCACAGCTTATTTTATGCAGACCCAGTCCCTTTGAAGAGCGGTTTTACGACTCGCCACGAAGTTCTGCCGGTATTTTCTTTTCATATCCCACTGTTATTCTTCTATGATTGCTTTTTGCTAGTAATTAGTCTGATTTTGTCGCTAGAAACGATCGACGCACGCACTTAAATTTAAAATGAATCCTCGCAAGACAGTAGAACAAAGGGAGTTAGTAATAAATCATTTCAACGGAAACGGTATCAATCCCTTCACAGTGCAAAACATCATTTAGCTTTTTCTACATGAGAGCCTGGTGCATGATACGAGGGCTGCTATATATTTCAGGCCTAATAATGAAATTGCGAGTATTTATCATCAAAAATGGTTTTATTGTTTTTCAAAGTATTCTCCAACATGATTTATACACTTTTGCCTGCGCTCAAACCAACTGTCGAAGCACTTTTTCCACTTCGATTGAGACACCTCGAAAACATGGCTTTTGAACGCTTTAACAGCATCCTCTGACGATGAAAATCGTTGACCACGCATTTTTCTTGATGTGCGGAAATAAAAAGAAGTCAGGGCTGTACGGCGGATGACCCATCAATTCGACGTTTTGGCCGGTCAAAAAGGCGCTGGTTTGTGCCGATGTGTGAGAGCTCGCATTGTCATGGTGTACAATGATTCGTCTTCTCTTGTTTGTTTTTCGAATTTCTCCGAAGACTTCAGGCAAACATATTGTGGTGTACCATTCAGAATTGACGGTCCTACGTTGCTCAAGCGGAACACTAGCCACATGACCAGTTTTGCCGAAGAAACAGGCGACCATTTGCTTCGAAGCTCTTCTTCCACGAACAACTTTCGTTGGATTTAGCTCGTCTTCGAAGACCCACACGGTCGATTGCTGTTTTGTTTCGGGCTCATACGCATAGATCCATGATTCGTCACCTGTGGCGATGTCATTAACGTCTTTTGAAGCACCGCGATCGTATTTTTAGAATTTTTTTTTGCACCAATCGACACGAGCCTTTTTTGAGAGATTGTCTAATTGTGTGGGATCCAAAGAGAACAAACCTTTTTCAGGGCCAGGTGTTCATGCAATATCGAATGTATGCTGGTGGAAGAAATTCCCAAGGCTGCCTCTATCTCACGGTATGTCAAATGAGGATCTTGCATTATCAGTTCACGCACGGCATCAATGTTCTCTGCCACAAAGGTCGTTTTTTTACGACCTTCACGATCTTCGTCTTTGAGCGAGCGTCGGCCACGATTGAATTCATTAAACCAGGTTTTCACAGTGCTATAGGATGGTGCTTCATTGCCATACAAAGTTGTGAAAAATAAAAATGTTCACGAGGTAATTCCATTTTTTTGCCAAATTGATTTTTTTAAATCACTGTAAACAAAACAAATGATGGTCGTACGTCAAAACGTTCCGAGTACGTTTATGCTAAAAAATGTCAAACTCAGATGGATCTACATATAGCAACCCTCGTAAGGGCAGAACTGCACCAAATAAAATGTTTAATGCATCGGACGAGCGGTATATAGTGCGAAATATGTAGGCTTATCCTAAACTTCCGCACGAAAATTGACCAGCGAAGTTCATAAAAGCACTGGCAAAAACTGTTGTGTGGGAACTGTTCGACGGGCTCTGAGGGCGCATGCATTTAATGGACGAGTTGCACGAAAGAAGCCATTTATCAACCCTAAAAAAAAAGACAAGACGTTTAAACTTTGCTAAAGAGCACCTTTGCAAGGGCCCGGACTTTTGGAACTCAGTCATTTTCGCCGATGAGTCAAAATTTAAAATATTTGGCTCAGGCGGTATGACCTACGTACGGAGAAAGCCGAATACTGAGCTCAATATGGAAAATTTAAAAGCGACTGTGATGCACGGCTGTGGTAGCGTCATGGTATGGGCCTGTATGTCGGCAGCTGGTAATGGGACGCTAGCTTTTATCGCAATTACAATGGACATGCACTTGTATCTTTAGATTCTGAAGGACAAATTGCTGCAAAGCGAAGAAAATGTATGTATACGGAGCATTTTTCGAATTTACCAGGATAACGACTTAAAACACAAATCTGGAATTGTTCAGTCGTAATTGATATATAACTACCCACATGTGATGACGCCACCAGCATAATCAACCGTCATGAACGTCATTGAAAATGTATGGGTCATAAAAATAAAAAAAAATTATCTTAAAGTTGCTCTAGAAGTAGAATAGAGTAAAATTTCAGCAGAAATTACTCAAAAACTGGTTGATTCAAAGGGATACCATACAAAATATTAAAAGTTGCAGAATTTTTATTAATATTGAAGATTTGAACATTATTATAGGAAAATTACCAGTATTTTTGTTTAGTTTTAATTTAGAGGCTTTTTAAAATTAATATTGAAGTTCATTGGTTAACCTTAAATATTTTCTTTCAAATGACATCAAATTTTTTTATTCTTTTTAGTTTCAAAATAGCCTCAAAGTTTAATATATGCTCTGCATACAATAAGCTGCGGCCCACTGTATATGTGTGTGCGTTTCTTTTTTTAATTTATAACATCACTTTTAATTTCAAATTTATTTTATATAGTATTATAATACCACAGTCGTCGTCGTGGTTCGCTACTAAATTCGTTCACATACTACGTGAAATATTCATATTTGGAAAGAAGACGACGAGGAGGAGGGACAAACCACGATTATCGCACAGAAGGTCTTATGAATATGTTTAGGTTGTTTAGTTTAGTTTGGTTCTGTTGTTGTTTTTTTTACATGTTTGATGGGAGTTTCGAAGACTAATCATCAGATTTGTAGTGTTTTTTTGTTTGTTCAATGCTCGGCATCAAGTGGCAAATTATGCCCGTTCACCCTATAGAGCTGATAGGGTACTTTCGATACACATTATATAAAGACGTAAGTGTGTATGTTAATAATGAGTGTTTAATTACGTATTAACATTTAGGTAATTTTGTAATGTATAGCATGAACAAAAAACGCCTTGATCAGAATTCATTTTGTATTCATAGATTTTCATTTGTAAACTCTACAAAATAATGACAGAAAAACAGAAAACAGTAACATTGCAAAAAAAGGTCATAAACTACCCATACATTTAAACGTTTCGATCTGATTGGAATTAGATCTAATTATATATTATAAGATATAAATGTATAAAATTAGATAACTACATCTGATCGAATCTTGTGCCAGATATATAAGTAATTATATCTGGTGTTAAATTCAATTATATGTGCCATATATAATTACATCTAACGAGATCTGATCGTATCCGGTGCCAGATATAATACTAAATAGAGTAAGATTCAATTACATCTGTCAAATATGATTGAAACCAACGAGATCTGGTACCAGATCTGACCATATATTTTTATATATATCTGCCATATATCATTGGATCTACGAGATCTGATTGTCTCTGGTGCCAGATATACTTATAATTATGAATGGTGTTAGATTCAATTACATACTTCATATACGATTGGATCAAACGAGAAAAAAATAATAATTGGTTGAAAATTTTGTTGGTTCTATATTTACGAGCGCTGCTATATATATTTCTGGCCTAATACTTGAATTGCGAATATTTATCACCAAAAAAAAGTTTTAATGTTTCTCCAACTGATTTGAGACAGCTCCAAAACATGGTTTTTGAACGCTTCAACAGCATCTTCTGGCGACGAAAATCGTTGACCACGCATTTTTTTCTCAAGTCAATGCTGTAGAGCGGATGACCTATCAATTCGACGTTTTGGCCGGTCAAAAAGGCGCTGGTTTGAGCCGATGAGTGAGAGCTCGCATTGCCATGGTACACAATAATTCGTCTTCTCTTGTTCGTTTTTCGAAGTTCTCCGAAGACTTCAGGCAAACATAACCAGTTTTGCCGAAGAAACAGGCGACCATTTGATTCGAAGTGCTTCTTCCACGAACAACTTTCGTTGGATTTGGCTCGACTTCGAAGATCCACACGGTCGATTGCTGTTTTGTTTCAGGCTCATACGCATAGATCTATGATTCGTCCCCTGTGACGATCTTATAAACGTCTTTTGAAGCACCGCGATTGTATTTTTTCAAAATTCCAACGGGAACAAACATTTTTACGGCCAGGTGTTCATGCAATATAAAATGTATGCTGGTGGAAGAAATGACCAAGGATGCCTCTATCTCACGGTATGTCACATGACGATCTTGCATTATCAGTTCACGCACGGCATCAATGTTCTCTGGCACAACGGCCGTTTTTTGAACGACCTTCACGACCTTCGTCTTTGAGCGAGTGTCGGCCACGATTGAAATCATTAAACCAGTTTTTCACAGTGCTATAGGATGGTTCTTCATCACCATACAAAGATTTAAGTTCATCGACGCTTTCTTGTCGTGATAATCCACGTCGAAAATTGTGAAAAATAATCGCACGAAAATGTTCACGAGTTAATTCCATTTTTTTTGCCAAATTGGTTTTTTCAAGTCACTGTAAACAGCACAAATGATGGCCGTACGTCAAAACGTTCTGAGTGCGTTTATGCTAAAAAATGTCAAACTTTCCAATAGAAATGTCAAATAGCTACAGGCAACACTTAGTGTTTCCTAGGCCAGAAATATATTAGCAACCCTCGTATCACCTGACAAAAAATTAAAGACTTATTTTTCAATGTAACATATACTAAGTATCCTTTTATTAATCCTTTTCTTTAACCAGAAGTCTCCATGGCACTTTACTGGGCAGTCAGAAGTACTTTTTGGCAGCATTTATTTTTTCCTCAATACTCGTATGTGTAACAAGGTAAATGTTTTACGGCAAAACTGCACTCCATAAGTACACGAATAGCAAGAATTTGTCATAAAATCTTGCCCAAAATAGTTGTCGCCATCCCAAGAGAAAGAAAAAAACCCAGACCAACCAATACATAATTTAATGAAACACAAATGGGAACACTGCATCAGCGTCAACTATTCTTTTTTTGGGATGAACAAGTGGCTGCATTTATGTCGCATTAGCAGTCTAAGGAAACCATGTAAGACGTCGAAAAAGTCTCCTTTGCCTGGGCAAGATAAGCCAACGGTATAATCGTACACAGGCGCACAGACATAAGGATGGACAGACGAACGAACAGGCCAACCGTTGAGATAGCTACAACGGAAACAAGGTCAATTAGTTTCCTTAAGTGAGAGTCGCAAGACTTCACATGCTGATAGTGGCTAGTGGCTGTGGTGCTGCATATAAGAGAAGACGAGAGACATGAATGGATGGCATCGTCAATAATCTTCCCATCTGACGGGATGGTGAAAAACGGACAAAAAACTCAAAGTATCATTCGAGTAGATGACAATGTGGTTTATACAGCAAGGGCTAGTGTTTAAAATTAAAAAAAAGAAATAGGAATTTAATCTCCTGTATGGATATTGATGAGGAAACACGAATAATTGAAATGCCGATTTTCACGAACCCTTCAAATGGATGTAGACTAATAAGTATATAACAGGTTGACAATATATGAAAATCACCCGGTCTTAGTAATTGTTTTGTTATTCATTTAAAATCTTCATATCGATTTTTATAAAATCATCTCACGCACATATTAAGAGTGTTTAAATTAAAACGCTGAAACAAAAAACTAAAGCATTCCATCCACAATGACAACTAATATTTCAAAAATACATATCAAAATAAAAAGAAATCTCTATGAAAACTTTTTTTGATTAGTTCCCGTTAAAAAGCAAAAGTGATTTCATCACCAAAATATCTAATTTGTCAAAACCTAACAATGTCAAAATCGGCACTAGCACAAAGTCTAAACATCGCCATTGAAGCAAAAACCAAATTCCAGCCAGCCAAAGTAAATCGCTGATAGGGTAAACGAAAAAAAGAACGAATCACGGGCAGTAACGACCAGGGCACGCCAGAGCAATTATAACAGAACAAATATTGAAACAATTTCATAAATATGTTTTCTATAGAAAATCTTGTCAGCTTCACTGACATGATTTGCTATAGAAAATCTTGTCAGCTTCACTGACATGATTTTCTATAGAAAATCTTGTCAGCTTCACTGACATGATTTTCTATAGAAAATCTTGTCAGCTTCACTGACATGATTTTCTATAGAAAATCTTGTCAGCTTCACTGACATGATTTTCTATAGAAAATCTTGTCAGCTTCACTGACATGATTTTCTATAGAAAATCTTGTCAGCTTCACTGACATGATTTTCTATAGAAAATCTTGTCAGCTTCACTGACATGATTTTCTATAGAAAATCCTGTCAGCTTCACTGACATGATTTTCTATAGAAAATCTTGTCAGCTTCACTGACATGATTTTCTATAGAAAATCTTGTCAGCTTCACTGACATGATTTTCTATAGAAAATCTTGTCAGCTTCACTGACATGATTTTCTATAGAAAATCTTGTCAGCTTCACTGACATGATTTTCTATAGAAAATCTTGTCAGCTTCACTGACATGATTTTCTATAGAAAATCTTGTCAGCTTCACTGACATGATTTTCTATAGAAAATCTTGTCAGCTTCACTGACATGATTTTCTATAGAAAATCTTGTCAGCTTCACTGACATGATTTTCTATAGAAAATCTTGTCAGCTTCACTGACATGATTTTCTATAGAAAATCTTGTCAGCTTCACTGACATGATTTTCTATAGAAAATCTTGTCAGCTTCACTGACATGATTTTCTATAGAAAATCTTGTCAGCTTCACTGACATGATTTTCTATAGAAAATCTTGTCAGCTTCACTGACATGATTTTCTATAGAAAATCTTGTCAGCTTCACTGACATGATTTTCTATAGAAAATCTTGTCAGCTTCACTGACATGATTTTCTATAGAAAATCTTGTCAGCTTCACTGACATGATTTTCTATAGAAAATCTTGTCAGCTTCACTGACATGATTTTCTATAGAAAATCTTGTCAGCTTCACTGACATGATTTTCTATAGAAAATCTTGTCAGCTTCACTGACATGATTTTCTATAGAAAATCTTGTCAGCTTCACTGACATGATTTTCTATAGAAAATCTTGTCAGCTTCACTGACATGATTTTCTATAGAAAATCTTGTCAGCTTCACTGACATGATTTTCTATAGAAAATCTTGTCAGCTTCACTGACATGATTTTCTATAGAAAATCTTGTCAGCTTCACTGACATGATTTTCTATAGAAAATCTTGTCAGCTTCACTGACATGATTTTCTATAGAAAATCTTGTCAGCTTCACTGACATGATTTTCTATAGAAAATCTTGTCAGCTTCACTGACATGATTTTCTATAGAAAATCTTGTCAGCTTCACTGACATGATTTTCTATAGAAAATCTTGTCAGCTTCACTGACATGATTTTCTATAGAAAATCTTGTCAGCTTCACTGACATGATTTTCTATAGAAAATCTTATCAGCTTCACTGACATGATTTTCTATAGAAAATCTTATCAGCTTCACAGACATAATTTTCTATAGAAAATCTTGTCAGCTTCACTGACATGATTTTCTATAGAAAATCTTGTCAGCTTTACTGGCATGATTTTCTATAGAAAATCTTGTCAGCTTTACTGACATGATTTTCTATAGAAAATCTTGTCAGCTTTACTGACATTTATATATCGGCGCAAAAGCTAGTCCAGACCTGCCTATCAAATAGTTTTAGATTGACATTATTTAAATTTAGTTTTTTTTTTCATAATCCCCCACGCATTTGAAAACTCAAATACATCTATCTTATCGCTTATACATATATCTACCGGCAGCGGCATAAAATTTTGGCATTTGTCTTGATAGAGAGCCAACGAAAAGAAATACTTGTGGAGTTCTCAGGAGGTTCCTCCGGTGAACAGCTACCATAGTGGAACAAGAAAAAGAGAAATATTTGGAACAGAGCAATAAAATCCCACGACACTAAATGTCAGGTGAATGCATGAATGTCAATAAAAAAGGAAATAAAACGACATTTGTATTGTCAGCCATGGTGCTGACGAGGGTAATTAAAACGGAAATAAAGAGCTGTCGGTTGGACAACGTTCAAACTCATTCCGTACGGGAGAAGGAAGATGGAAAGGTGTGACGTTGGTGAGTCTCTTAGATTCAGCTGCTGCTGTGTCAACAGTATAGTGGACCAAGGAATTGTTAATTAGAAGTCCTAGTCCATGAAATATATTGTATGGGGTCTTTTATGTCGTGTAGATCTACAGAGAAAAAAAATATGATTTATGGGAATTTTTAGTGGAAGAATGAACATTCTTTCAATATCAGTCGCCTAAGTTTACGCACTTATTTGAGAAATTTCCGACTAAATATGACCAGCAGCCGGTCGTTAAGCAGCAGGAGAATTGTTTATGGATTAATAAATCGGATGATGTTTTAATGTTTAGGTGGAAGCTGGACATGCTACAGGTGCAATTTGTTTAACTTACATTAAATGTTGTTGTTGTAATTGAGGAAGTCACTCACCTGGAAAGAAAACATAAAAAAACTAAAATTAGAAGAAGAAAACTGAACAGTTTTATTGAGAAAGTGTATACGGAATAGTTTCTAGCCAGCTAATACAGAAGACAAACGAACTAACTCCCTCCCTCCCCCCTTAACCCAAATTCTGGCATATCAGCTTTACCCTGTCCTACATATTACCCTTAGTTGATTTACGAATAAAATCTTATGAATGAATCTACATCTGATGGCAGATGGTAAAGACACTACCCTTGAGACTGTTTAAGATCGCCATCAACAGCATCATTATGAGGCTGATGATCATCATCACCATTATCACGATCATACTGTTGATGGTAGTGATTATGGTTACTTAACATTCAGTCAGACATGACTCGTGCTACCCAGCGCAAGCGAGGAAAGACAAACAGAATGTCAAAGAGACGTAAAGAAGAGAGAAAAAATTAGATCATTTTAGATGAAATTCATCAGTCTCTGCCCACAACTTAATGCGTTAAACAAAGAAATTCCACCATGAAACTCTGAATTAAATCGGAAAGAAATCTCACACTGGAATGAAAATTTGTTCTTCAAATTAAACATAAATGCTTTTGGGATAGACAAATATTGAGTCAGTATGAGAAGTCCAAACGTTGGTACGCCAGTGCTAAAGTCTCTGAATTTACGCTTCAAGTTTCTCTGCCATTACCATTATCTTTTTCGGTCAACTGCAGAAACCTTATGTTTCTTATCTATAAGTATTTGGAATAGAATTTTAATAGTCATAGTCGAGAGCTGATTGTACCTGAAGTGTGTCTGATTTAATTTTTAAACTAACCTATGGACTTACGCATATGGTTATTAACAACCTAAGCAGGTCCTGAGACGCTGCTTTTTGTACCGGGTTAAACTAAAGCAGCAATATTGCGGCCAGGAACTCTCAACCCAGTACAATGTGCTAGATGTCAGTCAAGGCTGACGTTCTTTTCTTGTTTGGATTTATATTTTGTTTTAATATTAACGAGTGAAGACTCGCAAGCTGGACGAGCAGAAGAATTTGTTGTTGTAAAATGGAGAAATCCAAGTTAGCGAAAATATTGCACAAGCACAGTTTTACATACGAGGGCTGCTATTTACATTTCGGGTCCTAACAATACTACTGTTCCCTGATGCAAACTGGAACTTCCATTGGAAACTTTGACATTTTTTAGCATAACTTCACTCAGAACGTTTTGTCATTTGAGGAAGAATTGTTTTGTTTACTGTGTGTTAAAAAAATTCATCACAATCAAAAAATGGAATTATCCCGTGACCATTTTCGTGCGATGTTTTTTACGGTTTTCGGCGTGGGTTATCGAGACAGGATCAACTTGTTTCGAATTTTGGTGATGAATGAAGCACCATCAAAAACCACTGTTAATCGCTGGTACCAAGAGTTCAGCCTCAGACGCCGTTCGCTCCAGGATGAATTTCGTGAAGGACGTCCAACTTCGGTCACTTTGTCAGAAACAATCGATGCTGTGCGTGAAAAAAAATTGCATTCTCATTTGGCAGTGAAAAAAAATTGTTTTCGTTGGATCTCACATAATTTGACGAATGCTCAAAAAAGGCTCGTATGGATTGGTGCAAACAGATGTTGAAAAAGTATAACTGCGGTAGCTCAAAGGCAGTGTATAACATTGTCACAGGTGACGAATCATGAATCTATGCATATGAACCCGAAACAAAACAGCAATCGACCGTATGGGTCTTTCAAGACGAGCCAAATCCAACAAATGTTGTTCGTGGAAGAAGTACATCGAAGCAAATGATTGCGTTTTTTTTCGTATAACCAGCCATGTTGCCACAGTGCCTTTAGTGGAACGTAGGACGGTCAATTCTGAGTGGTATACAACCATCTGTTTGCCAACAGTGTTCGAAGAAATGAGGAAAGACAATAAGAGAAGAATGCAAGCTCTCACACATCAGCTGAAACGATGAGCTATTTGAACACTCAAGATGTCGAATTGATTCAATTATTCTCTAGCATCAAAAAAAAAAATGCGTGGTCGACGTTTTTTATCGCCCGAAGCAGCTGTTGAAGCGTTCAAAAATCATGTTTTGGAGGTGTCTCAATCGGAGTGGAAGAAGTGCTTCGAAAATTGGTTTGTGCCCATGCAAAAGTGTATTGATCTTCCCCAAGCGACATCGCTTCGCTCTATGGGCTCTTAAAAAGTTCCAAGAAGATCCGACGTTTTCGGACCAAATTTTGTTCAGCGATGAGACCCATTTCTGGCTCGATGGGTGCGCAAACAAGCAAAATTGCCGCATTTGGGACGAAGAGCAACCAGAAGAGTTTCAAGAGCTGCCACTTCATCCAGAAAAACAACGGTTTGGTGTGGTTTGTGGGCCGGTGGAATCATCGGTCCATATTTCATCAAAAATTATGCCGGTGAGAACGTAACCGTCAATAGCGACCATTATCGTGCCATGCCTGACATGGCGCGACCGACTATTTGATGCCTGACATTGAAGCTCGTGATCTCGGCGATTAATGATCGGCAATTAATGGATTTATTGAGAGAACAGTTCGGTGAGCAGATAATTTCACGTCGGGGCCGGTCGATTGGCCACCAAGATCGTGTGCTATCACACCGTTAGGCTTTTTCCTGTGGGGATATGTAAAGTCAAAAGTTTATGCGGACAAACCCGCTTCGATTCAGGCCTTGGAGCAAAACATCATGCGTGTCGTTCGCCAGTTACCAGTCGAAATGATCGAACGGGTCATCGAAAATTGGAATCAACGAATGGACCATCTAAGACGTAGCCGCGGCCAACATTTGATAGACATAATCTTCAAAAACCAAATGCTAAAGAATGTTTTTTCAAATGATAATAAACATTCCCCATTCAATTTGAATTTTCGGTTTAGGGAACCTCGAAATAGATCACGCGTTATATATACTTATACAATAGGTCGACGACTGAATAAGTTGTTCGTCCAAGGACATGAGGAGCAAGAAATCCTTTTTTTCTGCTTTCATTTAACCCTGATGCAAAGGCCCCAGAATTTGAGGGCCTGCCGTTTGACAAACCACATTTTAAATAAGATTTAAAAACTAACCATAAGGCGTGATGTGTCACTTAAAACCAACCCTGGTCCATGTTTTCATATAACTTCCTCCAGATTTGAGGTTCAGCCACTCTAGAAGTCAGAGTGGTGTGCTGAATCATTTAGTCGACCCTGCCTGATTGTAAAATGCTTGTTTCCTTGTTTGTTCTATTCATTTATCTGATCCGGAATGCATTTGATTTAAACGCCGTCAAAATTATTCCGAGCCCGACAAGGGTAGGAGGCTATGGCGTTGCTGGTGTTTGCTGACGTTCCAATGCTTTTGTAAATAGATTACGAAAGATTTTAGAGCAATTTTTTTAGACTGTGATTACGATTATACGAGGTGCGAATGTGGAATGTACACGAAAGAATGGCGATAGCGGAGGAGTAGAGGTGCTGTGGAGCAGCAAGAAAAAAAATAAAACAAATAGGTTTGGCAAACAGAAGTACTTAAGTGTGATCACAGTTCATTAACCACCACCACAATCGGTACTGCCAACGCCGTAATGTGAAGATGGCCAAAAAGAAAAAAGAAACATGTAACACCGATACACTTGGACGGAATTTGTCCCAAAAAGAAAACCAAAGGAAGAAAGGTACGCATGTGCAAATAGAAAACACAAAACGTGTGTGAGTGTTGTATCTTTCCATTCGTTATTTCGTTAGGATTTTATCTTTTCGTTTTGTGTTTGCCGTTGCTATTTGATATTTGCCTAAGTCCAATATTTGTTTTCAAATAAAACAGCTGATGATGATAAGTTAATGGTTCAAATAAAAAAAAGTGGAAACACAGCAAAGATACATAAAAACTCACAAATATGTGTAGATCACTTTTTGTCATCTCTTCTGGTGGCCAAGTGTATAGACAGCGAGATAGAGCGAGAGGGGGAGATATAGACATAGCTGTAGAAATAGATATCCGTCAGTCAAAAGATAGCTACACTAGATGATGGCTGGGAATTTCTATTTACTTTTAATGCTGTCGCTTCAAGCTTCTTTTCTTTGGCCTGCCTTTGTTGTGTATTCGGGCTCCAGTAGACACAGATGTGTATGCGTGGGGCTTTTTGTATAGCGGAAAACCATATTCGCCACTTGACAAAGATTTTCGCTACACGTGCCATCAAGAATTATGAACAATTATCTAATGTATAAGTATGTCTTGTTTTAATCTTCTTGTATTCCAAAGTAAACACAAAAAACATATATTAAAAAACTTGCATAAATATACGCAAAATTGTTAGGTTTAGTTGAGGGGGACCTTCAAAATGCTAGGATAGAGTGTGTACTCAGTTTATCATTTGATAGATTGGTAAGAAACTTTAGTTAACCCACACATTTTAATCATAGGAGTTATAATTGCAAGAAGGCAAACACTTCTAATATGGAAGAAGTAGAACGAAAGGGATTTTTTCAAGTGTGACTTGTTAAGTCGGTAAATATCTTCCTAGTTCAGCGACGTTTTGTCGCTAAACTGATAAGAAACAGAAAAAGGATGCACATGGCGTAACAAAGTGCAAGTTACTACGAATAAAATCTTTTTATACTCACAACCTTAACAATTAGGAGAGACCTGAATATACCGTCCGTCAGCGAAGATATCTGCAGATTTAGTGAGACCTATCTTCAAAGACTAAGTGACCACGTTAATCCCTTAGCTATCTCTCTACTTGACGACAGCAATGAAATAAGAAGACTAAAAACGTATTCATGTACTAGATTTACCATTCAGAAAGTAGCAATGTATCACATGTATTTAAACAAGTTTTGACTTAAGTTACATTACGCATCCCAATGGGGATGCAAAATTCCTGTTATGTACTAATATATGTTTTAGCTATTTTGCTTATTGTTAAAACACAGATCGCAAATAAGACAATTGAAAAAAAAAATACTCACAAGCTTGATTTTTAAGTTGCTACTACACTTCTACTGTTAAGAAGGGTAACACAATTCATAACCTTCGAGACTGGAGGACATTTTTCACCCGTAACAATGTATTTGCAAACAGGTCAGGTAAATTGCCACACCGTTTGCAATTCGCTTTAAGCTTAAGTCGTATTGGATTTAAAGATCCATGACAATTTTTCAGTTATTGTTAAGCTTGAGGTCATAGGCAAAAAACAGATATTGGTGGTTTTATAACTTATTTAATTTTAAATAACCCCAGATTTTGAACTGACTTTGTAGGTCATCATCATCATAACAATGAAAATGCGAATATTTATCATCAAAAATGGTTTTATTGTTTTTCAAAGTATTCTCCAGCATGCTTTATACACTTTTGCATGCGCTCAAACCAATTGTCGAAGCACTTTTTCTACTCCGATTGAGACACCTCCAAAACATGGTTTTTGATCGTCATGTGACATACTGTGAGCTAGAGGCATCCTTAGGTATTTCTTCCACCAGCATACATTCGATATTGCATGAACACCTGGCCGTAAAAAAGGTTTGTTCTCGTTGCATCCCTCACAATTTGACAGCCGCTCAAAAAAAGGCTCCTGTCAATTGGTGCAAAGAAATTTTGAAAAAATACGATCGCGGTGCTTCAAAAGACGTTTATAAGATCGTCACAGGTGACGAATCATGGATCTATGCGCATGAGCCCGAAACAAAACAGTGGGTCCTCGAAGAGGAGCCAAATCCAACGAAAGTTATTCGAGGAAGAAGCACTTCGAAGCAAATGGTCGCCTGTTTCTTCGCCAATACTGGTCATGTGGCGACTGTTCCGCTTGAGCATCGTAGGACGGTGGTACACCACAATTTGTTTGCCTGACGTTTTCGGAGAAATTCAAAAAAAACGAACAAGAGAAGACGAATCATTGTGCACCATGACAATGCGAGTTCTCACACATCGGCTCAAACCAGCGCCTTTTTGACCGGCCAAAACGTCGAATTGATGGGTCATCAGCCGTACAGCCCTGACTTGGCACCCAATGACTTCTTTTTATTCCCGCACATAAAGAAAAAAATGCGTGGTCAACGATTTTCGTCGCTAGAAGATGCTGTTGAAGCGTTCAAAACCATGTTTTGGAGGTGTCTCAATCGGAGTGGAAAAAGTGCTTCGACAATAGGTTTGAGCCCTTGCAAAAGTGTATAAATCATTCTGGAGAATAATTTGAAAAACAATGAAACCATTTTTGATGATAAATATTCGCATTTTCCTAATTAGACCAGAAATATTATAGCAGCCCACGTAGTATAACTTCCCGACACAAAACACAATGGGCAGTAAGCTACACACGAAGCAACGGCTGCTTCAACAAGACTGTGTTGCTGCAACGGTGACCTCGTGTGTATCAAGCATTCGGCTAGAGTCATGGCTCAGGTTACCGGACTTCTGTAGCTGTTTTCTTATAGCCTCTTTAGCAATCGAAGAATTTGTGCAGATAAAAAAAATTGCACAATTCCGGAGAAGTCGGACTATTTCAGCCCATTTTTTATAATAAAAAAAATGATTGGTCGCTTAATAAAAGCCAGCTGTTCCTGCCATTTAGCAACCCTGGCAAAATAGCACCAAAACACGCAATTTTATTGGAAATTGCTCAAATACCAGATGTAAAACTTCTCAAATCCCAGACGAATCTGATAATACAAGGTGAGTCTTCGTTAATACTGGCTATGTAGGGTATTATACAGCCATCCCCGGTCGACTTTAGGCTTTCGTAGCTCGTGATGTTTCCACTTTTTCTTTTCAAAGCGAAAAGTGCTGATCTTATTCTGTTGATCGTCTGCCAATATTTACGTTTTCATTTTTATTTACAACAACAGTGTTACCAATTGCCAAAATCAAACAACAACAAAAACAAGCCAATCAAAAATCATTTTGTAACGTGGTGGCGCGAAAACTTGCCGCCGTGGTTTGACGCTGTTTTAAGAAGATCATAAATTTAATCAAAAAACGTCAAATGACAAGCCAACACATCGCACGGCAAGATGACAACAATCGCGCATACATATTTTAAACAAACTCATAACATTAACAATAAATAATAAAATAATGTTAAATGCTTATTTAACAGACTTTTTTTTGCCAATTTGCATAAGACCCAACGCTGACTACGAGGTCCACTGCGGAAGTGTTTGCTTTGCCGTGATCAGTAGATCGAATTACGCGTGGGCGTTGTTTTATAGTATCGACTCAATCACAGTCGTATTAGCGATATTCGCAAACCTTACAAATCGCGTTGATTAATTGAGGTTTAAGTCATCGTTGTCACATGCGATCAGCATTTTGTTTTATTTGATTTGACAATTTGCTTTATAGTGAACAAGATATTTTTACTACTTAGCATATGTGGGTTAGGTGGTCAAGTTGATTGTCTGGCCAACATTGCTTTGTGAGAGAGAAGACATAGTTATGACTTATGCGGGCTTTATATAACGGCCAGATTAATAAATTCAACTTTATGTATAGGTTTATAGCTGATATCTGATGACATTTTTATGTTTAGAAATCAAAAATCCACTAAAACGAGTGTTTGCTCAATCAAAGTTTCCAAGTTATTTCAAAGATAATGGTGTCGAATGCAACTGACCCAGTCGAGAATGAACAAATTTTGGATGTACGATTAATCAATGAAATTATTTATAAATACTATGCTTTGTCTCACAAATTTGTCTTGTAAATATTAGCCATTTGGCCAAATTAAAGATAATTAAAAAATAGATATAAAACAATTTTTTTAGTAGAGCTAAAAACAACTCTTCACAAATCAATGATATAAATTTGTACATAATATGAATTAAAAATTGCCTAGAATTTATAAAATTCCTAAAAGAAGCAATATTAGTTATTCAAAGATTAATATTGAGCTTCCGAGAGAGCCAATTACAGACGACTCTTGCGCATAGATCAGACAGGTTTTAAGCGATGACACTGGCTATGTTGAATTTGCTATGTGCAACGTACTTACTCCGAATTATGGGAAGATCCATAAGAAAAAGTCAAACAGAGTCAAGTAGTA